>CM067517.1:4083792-4207919 GCA_034509495.1 Acestrorhynchus altus
TCTTTGCTTATAAACAATACAAACACTTTTTATCTCAGAAATCCTGTTGGAAATTCAGCATGTTTTTGAGGTGAAAATTGAGTTTTTGTAATAAATGGATTGATAAGGATATTTAAAATAATGATTTGAGGCAGTGGTTCAAAAAAAATATAAAACAAACAACATGTAATTTATTATTTTTATTATTTATATATCAGTATTATCTCTTCTTGTGAGTTCTGAATTTTAAACACTGTGTGAGCAAAAATAA
The DNA here is from genome assembly GCA_034509495.1 of Acestrorhynchus altus. Classification (NCBI taxonomy): domain Eukaryota; kingdom Metazoa; phylum Chordata; class Actinopteri; order Characiformes; family Acestrorhynchidae; genus Acestrorhynchus; species Acestrorhynchus altus. Next base: position 4,084,043 of record CM067517.1, read on the forward strand.
ACAAACAAACAAATAAATAAATAAATAAGAAGAGACATCTCCTTTTGTTACTTTTGTTACCAGTTTATAAGTGGTTGCTATGGTATCCCATGTGGTTGCTATAGCGTTAGTAAGTGGCTGCAGGCTGGTTGCTATGGCGTGGCAAAGTGACTGCTATGGTATACCCGGTAGCTGCCACAATGTTTTTTTTTAATGGTTGCAAGGGTGTTGCTACGTGTTTGCATATAATAATAATAATAATAATAATAATAATAATAATAATAATAATAATAATAGTAATAATAATAATAAAAGAAAAAATAATAATAAAAAAACAATAATAATAATAATAAATATAATAATAATATTAATAATAAAATAATAATAATAAAATAATAATAATACAAATAAAATAATAATAATAATAAAATAATAATTATATAATAATAATAATAATAATAATAATAATAAAATAATAATAATAATAATAGTAATATAATAATAATAATGATAATAATAACAATAATAATAATAATAATAGTAATAAAATAATAATAATAATAATAATAATAATAATAATAATAATAAGAGCTAAAGGGTGAAACAGTGAATACATAATACATAACACAGTACTGAAAATGAATTCCACTCAGAAGAGCTCCGATTTAAATACTGATCACTGAGATCATTTCCAGAAGACTGGAGTTCTGTCCGGGGCTACGATGACTAGATACGTGATTGCCATGTTAATATGAAACGTAAAGGACTCAGTATCGTCCATTACGTCAGTCCTAATGATTATCTGTACGAACACGACCCCTTTATGGCTTTACGCGGCTAACTTTAATGTTCTCTGCATCGGAGACCAAGATGAATACCTGGATTATTCTGCAGAAAACCATAATGCTTTTTCATTTGTAAGCAAGTCATAAGTCATTTCCATCCCCTGCACTGCCTATCACTAAGAATTTCTGTGTTTGAAAGCGCTGTGAATCGTAGTGGAACATTTGGGATATGTTTACATTCCAGACCCCGATAAGATCTCGCAGTGGTCCGTCTCCATTTCAGGCGGGGAAACATTTATCCTCCTCTAATCCCAGTTTAGTCTTTAAGGCCGGCCGCTGAGCACATGCAGGGACCCAGTGCTTGCCCTCTGCTGTAAACATGGAAGATAGGCCTTTGATAAAGGTCTAATGCCTGAAGTAATATCGAAACGGAATAAATCACGACACTCGATAACAAACAGCTCTGATAACCTGTGCGGTTTTAGGGTTTTATGTTTAGAAAAGCAGATTGGTATATTTCACTGCCGTCCCACATGGTTCCAACGTGAACGTGTTTTCTGATGTGGTATCGCTGAAGTGATGACCCACCATTAACTGTGCTTTTCAACAAGGGCTGCTGTTCGGAAGTTGGGACTTTTAAACCTTTACAAAATAAAAGACATGCATCCACATTGGCAGAGATGACCAACGAATCCGAGTATGGTTTGTTGTCACGCGTCAGACGTCCTTTGGTCTTCATTACAGACACTTTAACGAGGTCCTCCAACCAGTGGTTCTGAACACACGCTCCGGTGCTCTGTTCCAACAGGACGACGCTCGTCCACATACTGCTGCCGTCTCAAGATCTCGTCTTGAAGACACAGATACTGTGTCGTGGTCGGTCTCATCTCCAGATCTATCCCTGATTGAAAATGCGTGGATGCTATTGGACGCACTATCAACACTCCACCCCTACCACACCATCTGCAGAACCGAGTGAGAACATTCAAGCTGCATGGGACGGATCATCACAGGACACCATTAGGAACATCTACACCTCCATGCAGAGACGTCTGGCGTGTTGCGTTAAACCCGATATCATCATTTCATCACATCGCACCTGATCCACTCGTACCAGCGCAACACACACTAACACACCACCACCGTGTCAGTGTGACTGCAGTGCTGAGAGTGACCCACCACCCACATCATATCTGCTCTGTGGTGGTCCTGTGGGGTCCTGACCATTGAAGATCAGGGTGAAAGGAGGAGAATAAAGTCTGCAGAGAAACAGATGAACTACAGTCTGTGATTGTAGAACTTCATAATGGTCATAATGTTATGGCGGATCGGTGTATATCAGATATAAATGTACAGTAACAAAAGCACCCTGTTTAATTATATTATATCCTGGGATGAAGACAGGTTACCCCGTCCAAACGGGTGGACAGGTGGTTGTGTAGAGCCTCCTCTTTTGTATGGACCTCAGATGGTGGTAGAAATGGCAAACCTGTGCAACAACAGCCGTGCTTGCCCCAGGGTCGCGGATGAGGTGTGTCTGCTGAATAGCAAAGTTGCTGGATGGATCTGTTTGTGTGTGTGTGTGTGTGTGTGTGTGTGTGCATGAAGGGGGGTTAGGGAGGGTCTCCAGGGCGTTGATGGCAGATTAAACGGAGGGGGTCCGCTCTCCCCTGGCCGTCTCCCTCAGCCCTCAGCTCCTTAATAGAGGCTGACAGGCTGAAATGAGTCGCCCCAGCAAAGTGTATTATTTTTGAAATGCTTTCACACAGGCTGTCCGCCAGAGACGCGATGTACTACTCAGGCCGGCACGCTTTAATGTCATCCGCCGCACCCCAAATTGCTGTGTCTAATTGTTTGCCACCTGCCACCGAAATGAGCTGCCAGCCTCAGACGGCCCGCTTCGATTGTCTGTCAGAAACACAATAGATTGGGAGTGACAACATCAAAAAAGGCCTTCAAACACGAAGGACCCCGGTGAAGGGGGTGGCCTTGTCTTTCTGGAACTTCCCGAAAGGTGAATTTTTCAATTAGTCACCAATACCCTGGAAGCAGTGCTTGCAGATGGGGCTGTTACCACGATGGATTCAAATCGCGGCCTCCGCGTTCGGCCCCGGCCTTTAAAATCCCTGCACTGGTGCTCGAACGTGTGCGCAGGGTATTTGGTATCGATACTTTATTCTAATAGGCTACGATTATGCTGTGTTATTAATTAATACCAGTCTGCCGAAAGGCCCCGCCTAAATTGACTGAAGCTCTCGTCGAGCAGCCATTCTTATGAAAACGCATCAACTCCAGCCTTATTAATATTCATCCCGAGATTAATCCTCGCTCTATTCAAACCAACTCAATTAAGAAAATCCTATTAATAAAATATGTGTTGGGTAATACACATCATTCATGAGCCCTCGGCCTATGCATAATTCATGGGGAGTGTACATATTTTATTAGGACCTGCTATATCACTCCCGTATTATCAGCTCCACCTGTCAAGTACCTGCTGGAAGCTGCAGTAGAGTAAACACAGAGTGCGTCTGGGAAATAAACCTCGTCGCCTTCCTCTGGTTGCGTTTTTAAAGCCTAAAACACAAATGGAAGAACGTGATGAACAGATGAATATTTCACAGAGTGGAGGATAAGTTGTGGCCTGCATGCGTTGGATGTTTTGTTTGAAACAGTCGGAACGATACAGCTGGAGGAACGGTTAGGTTTGGGAACGCTGCTCTCCGATAAAGAATCCACTTCGCAGATGTTTAGACGTTTTAAATGCATTCTTATTTTTTATTTTGCATTCAAAACACGATCTTGAGTTTTAAGAATCGTTGTGCTTATTAGCTTATTAAATCTGAAGGGTTTCAGTCGGGATTTCCTTTTGAATGACGCACTGAATATTAGTGATATTATTCCCCCCAAAAATGAAAATCCGATAAAGAGAATCATATTTCATGACGTATTTGATGATACGATCAATTTACAATGTGGTTTTTAGGGTCTCTAACGGGGAAAAGCAAGTCAAAAATATTTAAAAAGTGACAACATTAATGAAAACCTGTGTTCAGTATTTAAATAAGTGTTTCTTTTTTCAGTTTCAGACAGAAAGTTTAATTTCAGAGGATCCCTAATTCCCCAAGGAATCAAAAGAGATGGAACATTGTCTGTGTGAAAATGAATAATGTCAGGTTTAGTGCCTATTAAAGTCATATATCAGCCTAAAATTAAACAAAGACCTCACTGAACCAACAACAGGAAAAAAAATGGTTATTTCTTTAATGAAGAATGAAAATGTTATGTTTCATTATTATTTCAAATAAATAAACAATTAATTTAGCATTTACATCAACATATAAAGAAAAAAATAGCATTTATGATAGAATTTTAAACATGATATGATAGTCATTTGTTTCAGATACTGCTTCCCAATTTCCTTAATATAAACTTACTCTATTCACTTCGAATTTGGTAGTTATTATATACATATATATAGCAGTTATTAAATAAACATCAATAAGCTATAGAACCAAGAAACAAATATAGTATTAATTAAAACTATTAATTGCTAACATAACAATAATAATAATAATAATAATAATAATAACAATAATAATAATAATAATAATAATGATTATTATTATTATTATTTATATTAATAAAACAAAATCTATTTTCTTAGATTCAAGTTTGTAAAACTGACCACATCTCAGAACTGCAACCCCCTAGCAACAGCATATCAATCACTTCTGAAACCATAGCAACCACCTAGCAACACCACATCAACCACCTCTGAAGCTTAGCAACCACCTAGCAATTTTCTTCTTTTTCGCTCACACATTTTCAAATTTCAGAATAAAAGTCAGGAGAAGGGATAATACTGATACATATATGAAAAACAAACATAACAAAGGCCTTTCAGGCTGTGTTTATTATTTTATTTGGTCCACTGTCAAGCATTTTGAAGAACTTATTATTACAAATATCCTCGTGAATCTAACTATTACAATTAATGTCTTGCGTTTTCAGCTCAATAACACACTGGGTGATCAATTCCCAACCGGATTTCTGAGATGTGAAGTGTTTCTAGTGTCTATAAGCGCTGAACAGAACAGAAACATTGTCTGGATCTCATTTCTGTTCATCTGTACATCTTAAATGAAGACAAATATGAGTCATCTGGGATCTCCTGAAAATAATGGGGTGTGTGACTGTCTCCTGTGACCACTTTTCTAATGTTTCGGTGAATAAAAGTACGTCAAACTACAAAAACATCCCACAAACTTAGTTCAGGGTTCGAAAGGTTGAACAGTACAACTACAGGAACTCGACGAAGGGTTAAAAGGAGATGCTAGAGGACATGTAGTGGGAAAGCAGAGCAGATGCAGAGTGTGTCTCTCTGCTCTCTGTACACTGTCTGTTCTGTTAACATGCACAGCCTAAGGGTCTGACTTGTACACACACACACACACACACACACACAAACACACACACTCACACGCAGGCTTAGTGGGTGACAGCTCAGTCAGACCTGTACTGCATCACGCAGATACACAGCTCTATCTGTCCAGCCGTGGAGAAGATAAGGGTCTGGTCGCAAACACACACACACACACACACACACACACACGTAAATGCACACCAGTCACTGTTAATGCAGTAGATCAGACCTTCTTCTACCAGCTTATACCATCTCAGACCTCAGTCTTACCTGCACTGATGATGACCTGATCATAACCCAGCCATCGCAGATCTAACTTAATTCAGCTTAGATTTAAGAACACACTTCAGGTCCTTGATATTATTAAGGCCTAGAGAGCAATCATAGTTTGGGTCAAGAGTTGAGCTGTAACTCGTGACCCTCTCAGGCTCTATATTCATCCCCGCACCCGTGGAAACCATGTGATTGTCTGATAAATATGAGTATAAATAGACGAGGGGAAATTATGGACATAGCTCGGGCTCCTTTTAGGAAGTTAATTGGGATAATTTTGTCCTTTTTAATAAGTTAACGTGTTTAGTGTCTATATTTAGAGGCCTGCATTTTAATCAGCTTTGCAGATGGCACAAGCAGTCTGGATGCTGTAAAGATGAAAGCTTCGACGTGATAAGAGCTGAAGATGAGCTGCAGATGATAATTGTACAGTATTGTGTGATTAAACAGAGCAGACGGATTTAATGCCCTCTTTTAAACGGTGGTGTGAGATTCAGTTTCAGCTTATTTGTTTTGTATCTGTTTACTACAGATCGGGTCACAGAGCCGTACAGAAAGATGAATCCAGACTCTTAATGATCAACAGACTCTGACTGATCAGAGAGAGGGGGCGGGGCTAATACTCAACCTGCATACAGACTCTGACTGATCAGAGAGAGGGGGCGGAGCTGATGAGGTCACTGATTCAGATATAATAAGGTTATAAATGATAATGAGAAGGGAGGTGTAATGGACAGTAAACAAAATAAATAAAATAAATTATAAAAAATTATAAAATTATAAAAATTAAAAAGAACATTTAGTTTTTATTTATTTATTTATTTTTATTTATTTATTTAACTCACTATAAATATCCTTGTCAGTCTAATTGTGTTATTATCAAAACATTATTTCAGGACCCCCTGAAAATAACAATATCCGAAAACATTTTTAGTGAATAAAAGTTCAACAAACTATGAAAACATCCTGTAAAATTGGCCGAGGGTTCTAAAGGTTAAAAAGCTTAATGGTTCTTTGAATGATCTGAAAATCTGAAGAACCGTTCATTTTCTTCTAGTCCCGTTCAGCAATGCACAGCCGTTTCAGGCACCTAATCCCATTATTTCTCCTCGTATCTCAGATCAATAAGAGAGCTTAGTGTCGAAACTCCAGAATCCATTAGAACAGATGCAGCTTGAAGAAAGTAGTTGAGATCTTGGGAGCTACATTGAAGAGCTTGATTCCGGGTTTCTCCTCGATGCCACTACCGTAACACCTACATCGACTACAGTGTTCAATTCCATCAGCAGCACACCTCATTTAACATCACTAAGCACTGATTCACCAAACCAGCTGTTGGATGAGAACTCATTTGAGACTCCCATGAGGAGAACTTGGAGATGTTTACCGAACAGAGTGATGGAAAACCACCACTTTCTGTAGGAATGTTATTTATGTTTATTCTAATTGGAATGTTTTACGGAAAAAATAAGCGCAGAGATACGGGGCTTTTGTTTATTCTACTGTTTACCGGCGCCTACAAATCTAGATCTCGATCTCAACCCAGTTGCAGCCCATGTTTAACCTCTCTTGGTCCCATCACTAACCCTGGTGGATATCCATATGTGGGGCCAACAAGGAACCTGAGGAGAACATATGTTGTTTCCAAGCTGAGCTACCCGTACCGACCCCACAGGGACGTAATCCGGTCAGTGATATCACTTCAACAATCAAGAGCAAACCAAACTAATGTCCGAGGTTCGATTTGCCAAGCAAGCACGTTGAGCTGCACCAATGCGAGTCATTGAGCAATACATTATCTGACATGTGCATCTCAGTTCAAACGCAAGTCGCTCTGGGAAGGAGCGTCAGCCAAATGCCACAAGTGTTATTGTGAATGTACGGTGGCAGCACGGATGCTAGTACGAGATTCAGCAAACGGCAAAATGTTTTCCTGCTCCGTGTGTGGTCCGCTCTTCGTTCTTTTTGAAATGAAAGCAGGGTGTTTTGTCCAGGATTACACAGAACCTTGGTAGCGTCAGGGTAAGTGCGCCCGTGAAGTGTCAGCCTTTGATGGCGGGATTTCTGAATTTGACGTTTTGTTTGAGCTGACTGCCCACCGTGGCCACTCAGCGCGGTTTAGGGGGGAAACAGCCTGGCATACACACACACACACACACACACACACACACACACACACACACACACACACACACACACACATGCATGAAGCCAGGATGTTTACTCTTCTTCCAGGCCTGCGCCTGCTCCTATAAGAATCAGCTGATCTTCCCGCCAACCCAGTCTGCCCAGTTTGGAAATTTAAATCATGCATATAAATATTCATGAAATTCAGACTGATTAAATGTCCCCACACAGAGTACAGTAACTAACAGGGCTAAGAGGGATGTTGCCCTGTGTCCCGGTGAACTTGAACTTTTGGAGAGTTGAGGCAGCACTGAGTGAACACCGAGATCATGCATTAAGTTTTGATTTGGATGTGGAGATGATCTCCACATGGATACCATTTATCAAGCTATTAAAACTCACGCGCCACATGACTGACCACAGAACCTGGTCCTGCCCACCGCAAGACTCGAGGAACCAATGCATTTTAAATGCACACAGTAATCAATGAAGGCAGTTACATTTTCCTGTTCAATCGCAGCATAATTAACAACAGATACTGGTTGTATCCAGTTATCCATGGTGAAGAAAAGGACGTAGGCATGTAACTATGATAAAATGACAAAAATAAATGAATTAAACCTCCATTTATTTAATTTTTCTTTACATTTGTGTTTGTCCATTTATCGTGAAATGGACACAATATACAAATTAACTGATTCAAATGATGTCAAAATGTGAAAAACAGCAAATGGTGTTTTAGCGTCTGATTTAGAATTATTATTATTATATAAAATATAGAAATATAATTCTAAAAATTTGAGAAACCATTTCTGATTTTCTCGAGCTATAAGCTGTACTGATTAACATTAAAACAAAATCACATATAAAAATTCACTTTACATGTAATGGACATTAAAAAGTATGAACACACATGAACTTTATCATGATTTTCAGTTCAGGATTTTTGGAGACGCTCTATTGTGTATATTTAGTATAAAATATCAATTTATTTCTGTTTTGAATCTGTGATTAGTGGACCAATAGGAATGCTCCAAAATAATTGATACAATTTGATAAAATAATAAAACCTGACCATTCATTGAAAGTTAAGGTTTCCTGTAAACTTTATATTTTAGAGATATGAGGGTATACACACACACACACACACACACACACACACACACACACACACACACACACACACACACATGTATAAAGTGCAATATATACTAACATGTAACATAAAATATCAAAATATGGACTTTTGCTTAATACATTAATATCTTTTATAAATTATTTATAATTTGATGAGTTTTTTGATAAAACTCTAAAACGTTTGATAATTTGATGAGAACATTTTTATGTTAATAATGATCAATAATTGTGGAGCTTCTCTTTTAGAGGTTCTTCTCAAACTTCTGTTTTACAAAAATTGATTATGTACAAACTCTCTGTTATATATGTGGAGGTTTATGTATATGTATGTAGAGAAAAACTTTATATTGTATTTTACTGCAGTTATTTAATAAAAAATCACGTGTCCCCACCTTCCTCTCTGTCTTTCGCAGGAGTGTTGTGGTGCAAGCCAAGAAACCTCAACCAGGCAGCATGGCGGTCAACACGGTGGTCAGTTCTGGCTCCTCCAGTGTCTCAGCCTCGGGTAGCACCCCCAACATCTTCGCTGCGGCTTCTGCCACGCCTAAAAGCATGATCAACACCACGGGTAAACACAGTTCAGAATTTAATTCATTTATTTATTTATTTTTATTTCATTTTCACAACTAAAAGCCAGTCTGGGAGAATCATCTCTTTTCTCCACCCTGTTTGCGGTCATGCTGAAGTATGAGTAGTACCTCCCAATAGCAGATATAATGGTCACAGTCCCTCTCTGTGTTGTTAATTATCACTTAATTTGAGTGAAGGAGGGCTACTTAAGTGAATAACCCATGGAAATTCACTTGCCTTTGATGCTATTCCTAGAAGGCCATAATTAAAGCCAGTTGGGGCTCAGGAAATTAGATTTTGCTCTTGAGGAAAATCCAGAAGCGTCCACTAGAGGTCTCTCTTCACTGCCCCAGTGAGCTCCCCATTGCAGGAGCTGATCCAGCCAGTGCCTGCTGGGAAAAGCAATATTATAATACTTAGATTGGCATTACGATTGGCTCAGCATGTAATTTCAAGGCTATTAGACGGGGATACCCGTGTATAATCCAGCCAATATTCAATTTTTGTGTCTAATAACAATGGCAGAGACGTCGGTTATGTTAACGGCTGATTCAGCCTGGGCCTTAGGCACCATGTGAAGAGGAAGTGGTGTTAACCCACAAACTCATCTGGCTTATTTCTCATTTGACGTTGACATTGTCATGCACACCTATTGAGTATCATGCCGGGAGGTTTCCACCCTGAGAAAGTCATCACGAACTTGTCAGACTCAAAGGAGTCCTTCAGCACAGCTTGCTTTGTCTAGGTGGCATCAGTCTTAGATGATGGGGCACATCCGTCACACCCAGCCCGGTTCCCTGCATTCTGAGGCCTTTTCCACCAACGCAGAACGGGTTTCCTTCTGGTTTGAGAACCTAATTTTGAACAGTTCGGTGCATTTCCACCAACAAAAATGGGTTCCGGACTCTGAAAGGTTCATTCTTTAGTAGGGTTTTCAGCTGGAACCGCTGTGGGCATGTCTAGTTGTACAGGAGCAAGAACATTCCACTCGTCCTGTACGGCGTCGTCTTCTACGTTTTCTTATTGCCAACAGTTGATCCGTGTTTGCCAAACATCTATAACAGCATAAACACTCACAGGTAGTCTACACGTGCTACCATCTTCTCACTTCCATTTACTGATGCTGTACAGCGCCCTCTGTTGATGACGTATTCTGTGACGTAACCTTGGTTCCACTAAAACTGGTGTAAATGCGGGACGGTTCGTCTTTTTGGAGGAAGGGTGCAAGGGACGCTAGAATTGATTTCAGATTTGAACGAATTCTGCCTTCTTCCCCTTGGCTAGCCTCACCTCTCCTGCTTGTTCCTGTTCTCCGAGGGATGTTAGTCCCTGCCAAGTGGAGTGACGGATGTGTAATAGAGTTCCCGTCCTCCGCTGTCTCGCGACGCCTCGCGCTTTCACGCGATGACAGTCCATCCCTATGATATATCTATCACACGTTGGGAGCTAAAGGAGACACTGAGACGAGGCTTTGACAGGAACAGAAATGAGGAGAATGTAGACAGTGATCAAATCTCTCGCGGGGAAGAGGCTGATTGGTGCTTGATAGCTGCTCTTGATGTACTTATGCTGTTTTCTGCCTGAAATATGTCATAATTGGACAAAGTGACATTAGAGGATTGGAGACTGCCTTCTGACTCAGATTTCCAGGCATTGTTTTATGAATCGGAAGCTTGTTGATGCTCTTAGATCTGCAGTTTTTGCAGTTTTGCTGCTCCATTGAACTTTGGAAGTTTTTATTCCAATGTAATTACATGTTAATTACATAGTGAGTTACATAGTTAATTACATTAACACACCATTTACACTTGAATCTGCACTTCTAATCATTTTTCTCTTCATCTTGAATCCAAGTCACGAATGGCATATAAATAGTGACACAACTGACAGTGCGGTCACACAGCAGGACATTTACACCATTATGGCCATTGCCATATGTAACTGACCTTGAGCATTCGTCCAAGCAAATATACTTGTTCTATCCTTATTAATTGTGTAAATATAATATTTAATATTCTCAGAGTAGACCCGTCACACCACTGGACTAACAAAATAGGGATTTTATAAGCTTCTGATCTTCAACATCTAAATTGTCCTGAACTGTTTATACAAACACAACAAACAATGCATTTTCAAATACAACCAGTAACACAACTGACGTCACACTACAGGACATTTACACCATGGTGGCCATTTTGCCGTACATAACATATACATAGCACTATTGCCATACATATCTGACCTTAAGCAAAAATAAATGCATGGTTTACAACCTTATTAAGTGATTTTTAATCATAATTGTTTACATTTTCTCAAAATAGAGCAGTCACACCACAGGACTAACAAAAATAAACGTGTTTTTTTTGCAGAAAGTTAATTTTTGTTGATCAATAAGAGATTAAAAGTCACCAACAAAGCTCATATTTTATGACTAAACTTTACTGTGAATCATTTTCTGTGATTATTATTGTAAGTGTTTTTAAAGTGCATTTTAAAACCTTTTACTGGTAAAAATCAATGTGTATAAAAATGCATTTAGAAACAGTCCACATTGTTATTGATTTATTCTGTAAGTGTTTATTTTACACACATTTAACATATTTACAGTTTTTAATAAAATCTACAGTGGCTTCATAAAATATTATATTATAGGTTTGTATTTTATTGGATTATAGTTTTTATAGGGAAAAAAAACATCTTAATTAATATTTCTGTTTGATTATATTAAAATCAGATAATCATCACCCACTCTGATCTCCTATAAGTATCTTAGATTAGTGTGTGTGTGTGTGTGTGTGTGTGTGTGTGTGATGTATATGATATGATTTACATACATTGAGAATACTGTACTCTGATCATCCCTGTCTGTCTTACAGGAGCTGCAGACCCTGCCTCTACCTCCTGCTCCTCTTCCTCCAGCTTTGTGAACGGAGCCACCAGTAAGAACCTGCCTGCAGTGCAGACTGTGGGGCCGATGCCCGAAGACACCATGGAGAACATGAGGTGAGCTAGAGCTCAGGTGGTGCTTTCAGGGAAGAGTAATGAATATGTTTCCGAGCAGGCAGTTACGGAAGCTCGGCTTTCTAGTGTTTTCTAATATTTATTTAATGATACAGTTTAGTCCCAATTAAATTCACACACACACACACACACACACACACACACACACACACACACACACACACACACACACACACACACATTATTACACATATATATATATATATATATATATATATATATATAGTCACTGTCATAGAAAAAATATATGTAGAATAGTAAGGAGGAAAATATGATAAATAAAATATATAATTTGGAGCATTTCTATTGGTCCACTCATTATGAAAGTCTGATATGTAGAACATCTGGCAGAATTATGTCAAAAATTGAAAAAAAAATATAAAATGTTATATAATAATGTTAGTCATTATTTTATTTATTTTATATATTAGTCTGTTGAGATTATTTGAATTCATTTATGTACATAAGCATGTCTGATAGTCTTTGGCCAACTTTCTATGATCTGACGCTAACCCATACAACTCTGCACCACCAACAAGCAAATGTGCAGAAGCTGCTACTCCAGGATTTCCTTTCCTATTCACATTTAGAAAGGCGTTATTGTTCATTTAATAAATTAAATATAAAACAAATCATTAAAAAACACTTAAATATTAAATATATTAAAATCAAACAAAAACAGTTAAAAGACACTGTAAACATGGTCAGAAAGGTAATGCTGTTTTAAATCATTACAATATATACATTATATATATATGTAAATGTGTGTGTGTGTGTGTGTGTGTGTGTGTGTGTGTGTGTGTGTGTGTGTGTAGTATTAGTATCTACTAATGTTCTGGTATAGGTTCTTGGAGATATACAATACACAGTACATAGTATTGTATTATAGTAATTTAGTATTAATGACTTATGCAAATATATTATTATTATTATTATTATTATTATTATTATTATTATTATTATTATTATTATTATTATATAAATACATATTAATATTGTCACTGTAACATCACCAAGATTTGATTCCATGTCATTTTTGAGCATTTCTATTGGTTCACTCATCATGAACCACACCACACAATTCATTCACACCATGGCCAAACCCAAAAATAGAAATAATTAAGACATGTGTGTGTGTGTGTGTGTGTGTGTGTGTGTAAGGTCAGTCCATAAATAATGGCAGAGGGGTCTGTACCTGGGTCCAGCCATCAGTCATCCAAAGATCATGTGGTTTGTTGTCATTGTTGTGAGGTTACAAATATTCTACACATCAGAAGTATGGTGTGTGTGTGTGTGTGTGTGTGTGTGTGTGTGTGTGTGTGTGTGTGTGTGTGGTGTGTGTGTGTAAACTGTCAAGTAAGCAGATATGAAGAATTGATGGTTTATTTGTAGTTTGTGTGTGTGTGTGTGTGTGTGTGTGTGTGTGTACATCATTCTGACCTTAGGACTAACATCTATATACTGTTCATCTAACGCTTTAGACAGAAATCACAAAGCCTGCGCCACGGTGATCGAGAAGAGAAAGGTGAGCTGTGTGTGTGTGTGTGTGTGTGTGTGTGTGTGTGTGTGTGTGTCTATGTGTGTGTCACTCTTTTCTCTCTGGGGGTCTTTCCACTTCACACGCACACCTCTCTCCTCCTGTCCTGCACTACGAATCGCAGTCCCAGTTGCCAAGTGGCAGCAGTAACCCATACAGCACCACAAGTGAGTGTGAAGTCAATGATGAAAGTGTCTGGCTGCAGAAGCCCGCTGCCTAACCCAAGTGCTCAGACACTCACTCTGCATCAGCAGCAGCAGCAGCAGCTCACACCCAGACACAACAGCCTGCACTTCTACAGGGTTTTAACTCGGTTTACACACTTTATTCACATAAACTCTACATGCAGCAAAGCATCGGGGTCTCGCTCTATTATTCAGTACAGGGGTGGTCTCCATGTCTGTAGGTGACTTGACCCTGAGATAAGGAAGCGGTAAGCAGGATCTTGGAGTTCTAAGAGTTAAGGTACTTCAAGAGGAAATACACAGTATATATTCAGGGTTGACCAATGAAACTGAAAACACCTGTCCTTTTATTGTGGGAGGTTTCATGGCTAAATTGGAGCAGCCTGGTGGCCAATTTTCATTAATTGCACCAGTAAGAGCAGAGTGTGAAGGTTCAATTAGCAGGTAAGAGCACAGTTTTACTCAAAATAACATTATGGGGACAATTCTAGAGTTGAAAAAGAGGACAAATTGTTGGTGCACGCTCTTGTTGGTGCATCTGTGACCAAGACAGCAAGCTCGGTATGCATCAGTATTATCATATCCAGGGTAACATCAGCACCACCAAGAAGAACCAACCACATCCAACAGGATTAACTGTGGACGCAAGAGGAAACTGTCTGAAAGGGATGTTAAAGTAACTCATTGTATCCAAAAATGTCCTTCACAAGACGGATTGACGCTTGCGGCCACAAATAGAGGCCCTAGTTCACCATACTAATCAATTATTGTGGTCTAAAACCAGTGTGTTTATTTCATTGTCCAACCCTGTATATATCGTATAAAATTTTGGTCCATCGTGAACGCTTCGGACACAATATAGAAACAACCTCAAATTTGCATTTGTCAAAAAGTGAAAACAGCACAGAAACAATGATATGAGTAGTTTATATTATCGCTTTACAGTTTAATCTATAATACATAATATAAACGTTACTAGACTGACTGGTCCTCATGTCATGCTCAGTCAGTGATCTAGTGTCCAGCCAATGCTCTGCCCGTGGACATGCTCTTTCACAAGTTCTAGAGTTGGGCAGGCTTTCCAGAAGGAAAGCCTGGAAGGAATCCCAATTATCCCAATCAACTGAGGCCAGAGTAATGTTGGGTCTCCAGTCTATACTTCTAATTGAGGTTTCATTGCTAATCAGTGATAATCGAGACTTGGAAACACCACACCATAAAGCATGTTAGCTCAGTTTCACTACCAAAAAGTTGCCCAGATCTAAAACACATCATGCTGTTTAAGACAGAGTTTGTCCCTGAGCTGAATGAAGCCAGCGTACTGAAAAGCTCATCAAACAGCTGCTGTAAAGAATGTCTGCAAAGGTGGGGCACGGGAGGCTCTGGAGTAGAACTGTCTTTTCCTTTGTCTCTCTCTGCTGCTGTTTTATTACAGTTATGCTTTCTTGTCTGATTTATTGTCTTTTATTGTCTTCGTCTCTGTTTTATGCTTATTTTCCCGCCTCAGATCTTTCCTTTCCACGTCCTGCAATTTTAGATATCGAACCCATTCAAGTGCGGTTTGTTTGGTCTGATTGTGTGATTTGTGATCAGGAAGTTATAGATTGTCCTCCTTCTTAAGTGGCAATGGTCAAAATATAGTACTGGCCCCCAAATGCCATATCAGTTTCATAGCAACCACCTGAGATACTCCTACCAACCGTCAAGCAACCATCTAATAACACCATAGGAGCCACCAGCAATCACCAATAGCAGTCATCCTTCAATAGATTAGCACCCATTGAGAAATCACTTAGCATCACCATGGAAACCATCTGAGATGCCTTAGCAACTATCTGGGATACCATGATAGCAATGGTCCAGCAACCATCTACACCTTAGAAATAACTTATAATGATCACCCTGCAACACTATATTAAATATTTCATCCAACTTAGCAACACCATGCTGAGAAACCACCTGGGATACCATATCAACCGTCTGGGGACACCATAGCAATGATGTAACACAACTGTCTCAATAACCGTCTAAAAACCTGGGAACCACTTTTAGCTGCGAGACCCATTCTGTTTCCTTCAGGAACTTCACGTTTGTAGTTGTAGTCTGACAGCATTCTCTCTGTCTCTCTGTCTCTCTCTAGTATCACCACTAAACTGGAGCGTGCTCTGGAGAAGGTGGCCCCCTTACTGCGGGAGATTTTTGTGGACTTTGCGCCCTTCCTGAGTCGCACTCTGCTGGGGAGCCACGGCCAAGAGCTTTATTGAAGGTACAGTATCAGTGACCTCTTCTCCCTGTTCAGATACAGGAACGCCCTCAATGTCTTACTGCACAGATTAGAAAATCCTGCCAGCGAACATGATCCGATCATCCCGAGCAGAAATGACTAGAATAAATGTATCAAACACCCCTGAACAGAAGTGTTCTCATGTTTTGTTCTACATTTCTATAATTAATATGTGGGAATTAAAAAATGAGTAAAGTAATGCAATAATAATTACAAATTCCACGCTTTGCTCAAACCACATGTAATTATTATTTATAGTATGTAATTAAATATTAATTATCTATCTATCTATCTATCTATTCATTCTATCTATCTATCTATCTATCTATCTATCTATCTATCTATCTATCTATCTATCTATCTATCTATCTTCTCACTCCTCCACGCAGAATGTGACGCTTAAACACAGTTACAAACGTACGTTCTCCTCAAGCCCCCTCTGATACAATAAAGATCTCATAGTGGTCTCTATGATGGAGAGATCTTTGGAGATCTCCATCTCCAAAGCAGTCCCAAACCTTGACACTACCACCACCATGCTTCACAGCTGATGAAGCATTCTATCTTTCTCTGTCTCTCTTTCTGTCTGTCTGTCTGTCTCTCTCTCTATCTCTCCCTCTCTCTCAGTGTCTGTCTCTCTCTCTCTCTCTCTCTTTCTCTCTCTCTCTCTCTATGCTATATGTCTCTCTCTCTCTCCCTCTGTTTCTCTCTCTCTCTCTCTCTCTCTCTCTCTCTCTCTCTATGTTCTCTCTCTCTCTCTCTCTATGTTCTCTCTCTCTATGTTCTCTCTCTCTCTCTCTCTCTCTCTCTCTCTCTCTCTCATATGTAGGAAGCAGATTAACAATTCATAGTCTGTGTGTACATTCATGTCTGGATCGCTGACCCAGCTGGAACACACACAGTTGCCTTTGGACCGCTTTTGGCTCGTCGGTGCAGCGCTGGGCTCATATACGGCCGACTCACAAACGAGTGTCAGGGCATCTTCTGTTTGCACACAAACACACACTGGTTCCTGCTCTAACCCAACACCAACCGGCCTGAATGGCAGTTTGTTCAGGCTAATGTATTCCTGCCGTCTCTTCGGGCCAGAGGATTACAGACCCGTCCACATATTTCACCTTCAGAGCGGAGCAGGCTTTTAATGAAAGAAATGCCCAAACACACGCGCAGCCTTCACACACCCTGAACTCAGGCCTTGCCTTTCCACTGTTTCACCAGCCAAACTTTTGACTTTAACGGGATCGTCTGCTTATTCAAGTCTTTCCAAATTTAGATGGCTTCACACGGTGGACGTTAAGTGCTGAAATTTGGGGTGAAGTGCCGATTTCATAGCCTTATTAGTGACCTAATAAAGTTCCCTTTGCGTCCCGAATGACGTGATTGGTCAGCTGAGTTATTACCTATGAAACCTGTCAGGCTGCTGCTTACAAGGCAAGGCGATGACTTTTCAGAATGGAACTGGAACGGTGAAAACGTGGCTTTTATTTTGCAAATCGAATAAATCAACCGATAAAATAAAATTGAATTGATTTATTTTTTCTTTTATTACAGTTTTTATTTTCATTTTTTTATATTTTTTGCAAATTCATAGAATCAGAACTTTAATGGATATGTAGAAAACTCATAACCTGCTGAAAAAACCTTCGTTTATAACCTAAAACCAAGTCTTTATGTCGGTGAACATCAGCATCAGTACATGTCCTTCTGCCATTGATTATGGACTAGATGGTCCGAATGCTCTGTCATGGTGGTCATAGCAGCATTCATGCCTGGGCAAAGCAAAATGGGGTGGGGCTGATGATATGTCTTTGCTCACACAGTGTTCAAATTTCAAAATAAAAGTCTCCTGGTATGTACGTTAATAACAAAAATAATTAATTTTGTTTTATTATTTTATTTGAACCACTGTCAAGTATAACTTTTTATAAATATCCTTGCAAGTTCTTCAAAATATTTGACAGTGGTCCTTTGACATGTAAAGTGGGATTTTAATAATTGGAAACGAGTGAGTTTTTTTGCTGTTCTCCGAGCTGGATTATTCACTGACAGTTTGTTCCACAATTAAAAAAATGAAACGAGAAATGATTAAAGCTTCAAATGAAAAAAGAAGCATATCTTCATTATTTGAGAGGTTAAAAAATAAGTACAACAAAATACTCTTAATAGTGCAAATAGGCTTCAAACACTTCACTTGATGAGATAAAGGAGAGAAAGTTGTGTGTTGCCATGGCGATTGTGAAGAAGTGCAACCGCAGGTCTGACCTCAGTTTGAATAAACTCCTGCCTCACTTAAAGAAATGAGGCTGTGCTTGATCAAGGCTGCTGATGCTGCGCCGAACATCTAAACAGACTCATTTCCTCTCCTTCTCTCCTTCTAAAGCTCAGATCCATCTCCTCGCGTTTGCAAATGACTTCGTTTGCATTTGTCTATGAAGCTCCGTGACCCTCGGCTCACACTTCAGGTCAGCAGCGACTCGTGCCTTCGTTTCTTCTCTGTACTCTGACATTATGTTCAGACATGTCGAGATATAACACTGCTTTATTGTCATTAGAGGTCGTGTGTTGGGGGTGTTGGTGCTTCACTCTGAAACATAAACCTGCCTCGGATGGTTCTTTGAGTGATGCCAAAGAACCATTTTTAGTTCCATGCCTTTCATGGTAACTGGTTTTGTTTGGAGGATATACTGTCCCAAAAAACAAATTAGTGAATGATATTATTGACATTTTTAAGATGAATTCTTGCCACCAGTAAAATAATTTCATAATAATATTTCATTATATACCCCTTTAATTTAATGTTATTAATTTATTTTAATCTAATTTAATTTTATATAATTTGTCTTTATTATTTAAAGTCTAAATTTAGATTTTTTTTTTAATTTGTTACTTTTATATTTTATTTTATTTTTTCTCTTCCTATTTATATAATTTAACCACATATATATATATATATATGGTTAAGTACACATATCTCACAATAGTCTAATTCCAGACACATTTATTTGTCATAGAGGTGTGTTATTATGAAGAATCTTTAAAGTGATAAAGAACCTTTACATCAAGTTATGGTTCTCTTGTACCTGTGGA
Source organism: Acestrorhynchus altus (assembly GCA_034509495.1). Taxonomy (NCBI): domain Eukaryota; kingdom Metazoa; phylum Chordata; class Actinopteri; order Characiformes; family Acestrorhynchidae; genus Acestrorhynchus; species Acestrorhynchus altus. The sequence goes on from CM067517.1 coordinate 4,103,454, forward strand.
TCTTCATTTTTTTATTTTGTATTTTATTTTATCTCATATAATACGTTTTGAGGAAATTAGGGTTAACATAACGTAAATAACATTCATTTCTTGTTTTCAGAATAGTATTTTTTGTGTGATAATTAAAAAAAAAGCCAGAATAACAACATGATAGCTGACTTCCTTCTGTACCTTAAACATTAATTAGAGTTACTCATTTCTTATAACTAAATAAAGGAATAATATTTGTGGTCAGAATATTATAATCCAACTCCATCTTATTCCAAATACACTATGTGGGTAAAAGTATTTGGTCACCTGCTCATTGTTTCTAAAATCAAGGGCATTCAGAAGAGTTTATCCTACTTTTGTTGGAGTAACACTCTCTATTGTCCAGGGAATTTTGGAGCATTGCTGTGAGGATTTGGTTGCATTCAAGCAAGAGCATTAGTGAGGTCAGGATGTATTACATCTAAAATATATGGGTATTAGGTACTGAATGACCGTCCCATTTCATACCAACATTCCCAGCATATTCCAAAAGTACTGGATGAAGCACCATCATTCCAGGGAACACTGTTTCACTGCTCCACAGCTCAGTGCTGGGAGGCTTTATATGTCCCTCTTGCCCATACCTGGCATTAAGCATGGTACAGATAGGTAGAGATGGGCATCTCAGGTCCAGTGAGTCAAAATCCACTCTGCTGCAGCTGCCAATAGGTTAGTGTTTGTGTATCTTCTGAATGTCCTATTCTATTGGCAGCACTCCATAGATCTCTGGCAGGAATGGGTGCAACGTAAGGTTCATTAGGAGGGGTGTCCACAAACATTTGTCCATATAGTGAATTACTGGCTGCAGTTGAACGTCGTCATGGCAAACCCTTCCAAACAAAGCTCAGCACAATCCCAGACACATAAGTGCTGCTTCCTGGTGGATGAATCATCCCTCCATCTTCAATCCACCCTCTGCATCAACACCATCCTCCCATCCCTCCGTCCTGCGGCAGCCCCAGCCAGAAGAAGAGAGACGCCTGCTGTTTTTTCTTTTTTTCCACCTTCTTCACTTCCTCTCTGCTTACAGCTGAAATACTGTTCGCGGTGCAAAGGCGCCCCTATTTACCCATAATTACCCACCATCCATCACCCGACACGGCACCAGGGGTCAAGCCCCTGCCCGGCCCCCCTCCAGACACACGGTCACTGGGGGCAATTATGCCCTTTTCACCCCCTGGATGGCTCTCACACACTTGGAGTTGAGAGTGAGGCCCCTGGGCTGGAACAGTGTGCTTGTTGTGAGTCGCTGACCGGCCTGAGTATCCAGCGCCACAGTCGCCCTGGACAATGGCACATTTCAGCCCGGCCAGGCTCAAGTGGAAAAGCTCAGCGCTGCGCTGTTTAAATAGAATGCATTTAGTTTGTCCAGCAGCGTGAGCCGGGGGTCACTCAGCCACCTGACTTATGGACGCCCCTGTCCACAGTGAGGGTGGGGTCAGCGGCTGTTAAGGGTCACTCCATGTACAGCATGGTAGGACGTAAACCCAGCCTCGTAAATGTGAAAGAAGGATTGTAAAGGCGGCCCCTCGCACACTCGCCCTCGGAGATATTACAGCGCCGGAGCTTCCGTGGGTTGAATGCTTTGGAAGCCATCACTCATAGTTAAGAGGAGGTTTCGGTGACACGGTGGCAGTTGAGTGAGAGTGCAGCCTGTAGTCCGGCTGATCTATGGAGAGGGTGTATTGGGCAGTAAAGTCACAGAGATTTGGGTGAAGGGTGTATTTTAAGTGTTCCATCAGTGTGGCAGGAAAACCTCCTCCTATAAAGATAAGACAGTCCCACTTTATATCATCTGATAACAGTGTAGTTACATCTCCTTTCACCCTGAAATTCAGTGGCGTCACATGGGCGGTGGGTCGTTCTCAGCACTGCAGTCACACTGACACGGTGGTGGTGTGTTAGTGTTGCGCTGGTACGAGTGGATCAGACACAGCAGTGCTGCTGGAGTTTTGCTCCACAATGCTAAAAAGCTACAGATTCACCCGTAACTAGTAACTAATTGCACAGTTTTTAATGATTTACATTGTGTTTTTAATCTGCATTTTCATTTTAAGACACATGTTCTACAGTAACATCACATTTAACAATGCAATAAAAATCACATTTAATGAAATACATTCTCCTCTTTTTAATAAACATCAGTGTGGTGTTGATTGAAAGTTCATCATCTCGATATTTTAACTGAAGCCTAGTTTCTCTGAACTGCTGAAATCGAACTATAATTCAGATTGAATTTTGCATAATTGTAAAATATTCATATTTTTAAGTAAACAAAATATTTGCACTCTGTAAAAACAAACAAACGAGCTTTTAAATAGTGTAATAAAAGTATTTCCTCATTACAGGAATGTAGCGTTTAGATCTGCACTTTGTACTCCCGTACTTGGTTTAAAAGTAATGAAATTCTGACAATTGCAAATATTTATGGAAGGTAAAATGTAGAAATAGTGGCAATGCTTTTTTTTTGGGAAGTAGAACCTGTACTGGGTTATTATTTTGGGCAGCATGGGAATGAGCTCCGAGTCAGTCTACAGTTATTACGGTAAAGTGACTAAAAGCTTCTACTGTATGTGGATAACTGGATACGTTCACTGCCAGAAAGAGACGAAGTGTGTGGCTTAAAATGTCACAACATTTCATAAATAATAAATAATTATACTTTATCATGTTTGTTTTAAAGGAAAAATGAAATTAAAAACACACGGAATCAGATAAAACCAGTACGAATTCAATGCAGGAGAAAAAATATTGGTTTAATAATTGTGAGTAGGTACTAAGGGAGTAACTAAAGTACATTGGAATACTCCAAGTACTCTGTGTATTAGACTGAAAATCCTCTCAATGGATAATTTAATTGTAATCCAGTAATAACTTGTACCAACACCATAAATTTAATTCAAAAGTGTTCATCATTGTCGTAATGTGTGTATTATATCCACACTGTTAATATATTACTGGATAATTCTGAACGCATAAAATTGAGCTTGTTTGACTGGAATAAATCAAGGTTTTAACTGTGAGAGAGTTTTTGTAATTTCATTACATCCCTCTAAATTTTGGACGAAGTGCGTCTGCTTTATTGTCGCTTGGCGCCACTCTCGCATTACGAGGATTTGCAGCAGAAATGACACAATTTATGAGGCTTGACGTAATCTCACACTAACATACAGAAGATGACCTCCAGCCCCTCCTGAGACATTTTCTGACCCTCTGAGAACCGTTAGCCGTCTGACACTCAGGCCTTGGACATGACAGCAGCTACAGGCAGAACCGCTCTACGCCCGCCTACATCACCGCCAGAGCACCACAACTGTGTTTACAGCCTTAATCAGCGCTGAAGATCAGCACCTGCAGTTTGTTTATGCGAGGTGGTGTGTTGGGTGTGTGACGGGATAGGCAATGTGTGTAACACGATGGGTAACGTGTGTAAGAGGATATGTAACGTGTAATAGGATGTGTAGTGTGTGTAGTAGGATGTGCTTTGTGTGTTATAGACAATGTGTTAGTACGCGTGATGTGTAACAGCACATCATTTGTGTAATAGGAAAGTAATGAACAGTGTAATAATGCATGTGATGTGTGCAACAGTATGTGTAACATGTAATGGCACATATGATATGTGTAACAGTATGTGTAACATGTAATAGCACATATAATATGTGTAACAGTATATGTAACATGTAAGAATACATAATGTGTAACAGTGTATGTAACTTGCAATAGTACATATAATGCGTGTAACAGTATATGTAACGTAATAATGCTTATAATGCGTAACAGTATATGTAACGTAATAATGCATAATGTACAACAGTAAATGTAATGTGTAATAGCAAATATAATGCATGTAACCGTATATGTAACATGTGCTATTGCATATGATATGTAACAGTGTACGTAACACGTAATAGCATATATAATGTTTGTAACAGTGTATGTAACGAGTTGTAATGCATATGATACGTAACAGATTTCGTAACAGTGTAATATCACATATTATGTGTGCAACAGTGTAAGTAACTTGTCATCTTCTCGGGTTCTTCTGTAGGTCTGGTGTGTATGAAGTCCAGTACATCCGTGGTGGAACTGGTCATGCTGCTTTGCTCTCAGGTAAAACGCTGCTCTCTCTCTCTCTCTCTCTCTCTCTCTCTCTCTCTCTCTCTCTCTCATATGATCATGATCTTTATGGGATCTTGTGGGACAGAAGCATACAATAAGGGTGGAACCAGGGCTACCAACCACAGAATGTTAGTTCTTACAGCTGTTATTCCTAACGATTGGTCTAGAACCTCAACATCTGGGTATTTTCATTGTCTTGTTCTTTAAAGAGCTAGATACTGAACACTTCACTATAGACACCAACGGTATGGTACGCAACCCCAAACATAACCTTTCATCCCACTTATTAAAATATTTTCAACGTCAGCCGGCCGACTCAGCACAGCCTCCCACCTGGACGACCCAATGTAGCCTCACCTCACTCTCCATAGGAGCTTCGCCGTCCTCCTTTAACTCGTAGTGACATATTACAGTTTGCTGACCTCCCCAGTCTCTTGTTAAGCCTTCGCTTTCAGAAGGGTCAGGCTCCCAGTGTTGCCGTCAGAGGAGGAGATATTTAACATACCTTCTGTCAGCCCATCACTCTTGCCTGGGAAGTCCATAAGGAAGCCATTACCTCTCTCTCTCTCTCTCTCTCTCTCTCTTTCTCTCTCTCTCGGAGGAAACCACCGCTCACAGAGCTTTAGAGCTTTCTGGAACCCAGCAGCATCTTGCCATAGTCCATATCTCTGACTCCCCCACTCAGGAGGAGATTTAGCTAACACGAATGCAGCTATGCACATCCATAGGAGCGCCTGATAAAAGTGCTTGGCCCCCAGACTGAGTGGCGCGAGTTACGAATCCTGCTGTTTGGCCTCGTCTTCCTTTTGAAGTCCCGTTTTTGGGGGGGGTTTGTTCAGCTTTATCGCTACCGACTGAGTGATGCTGCCTGCCCGCAGTCTGTTTGTTGGAGCTATTACTGAATCCAGGATCATTCAGCCCCTTTCTTTCCCTTCCTCCTCCCCCATGGCACAGATAGCATTACTGTGGCTCCAGAACTTCCTGCCATTAGAAAGCTCCCGGGGTGGAAGCCGGGCCTGATCTATCGATCGGGCCGAGGGGGGCTGAAACCAGAGCCTGGGCTCAGTGTCCTTTTAGAGGCATCAGGGCCTGTGTGGAGCCAGTGCTCGGCAGCCACAGTCGGCACTCCACTGGGCATGATTTACCACATGCTATTCCGAAAGCAAGGATAAAGTGGCCCCCAGAAAATGAAAGCATTGATTTGAAGAAAGGCAATGAGATTTATTACAGTAATGTCAGGTTTTATGGAATTTTCAAGCGCTTTATACGGGCTTTACGTGCTGTTTATGTGGAGTTTGATTCTGACAAACAAACAAAAATTCCATTAATCCCTGTAGGAAAATCCAAGGTATCAAAAGGCTTCTTGACGAGATGAACAGATTGAACAGCTTTTGTGGGTTTCCTGAAGAACCGTATTGGGAATGGACAACTAGAATAACTGAGATGTTTATATGAATGACCTTTATAACGTTTAAAGAAACTCCAAGCAATGTAAATATTTGACAAACTCCTAGAACTAAAATTCCCAATTTGGAAATGCACGTCAAGTTTGTGCCTGGACAACATGAAATCTGATTTTTGAGAATAAGATCTGAACCATTTGGAGGTGGTTTGAAATCCCATTATGATTGGATTTGTACAGATTTCAAAGTGCATTTTGTGTCCCTCACAACACAACAAGTAATGACCATGTCAAATCCAGAGTGACAGAAATGCTGGGATCCATGAGGAGCATCAAATCCAGAGTGACAGAAATGTGGGGATTGAAGAAGAGTGTGGCACCAGCATGGATATGTAGTTACCGACCCCTACGGCGTTATCACCGCAACCCATACAGCTAGATTTGTGATGCCTGGACATGTAATTTGGAAATGGACTTCAAGGAATAAACTCAGTAAAGGGTATATCGGTTCCTCAGGGCTTGGGTAACCAGTGCTTAAGAGTTTAGCTCCACCCCTAATCCAACACACCTGAACCATATTTGTTGGTCTGAACTCAAGGAGGTAGATCTCCAAGGTCTAACCGTATTGATCTGTGTACGTCTGAGCCGCACAAAAATACATGAACTTAGATTTTTGAGAATGAGATCAGAATCAGATTTGGAGATGTTTTGAGGTCTGATTATGACTGGATCTCCTACAGAGCTCTTAGTGTGGATGATTGGGCCACTCAGATTGGATTTCAAACATCCAGGTCAAATCCGGAGGGATGGAAGTGCAGACATTGGTATACTGGTTCCTCTAGGGTGCCCTCTACCCCTAATCCAACACACCTGAACCATATTTGTTGTCTTGAACTTTCCAAGGTGGTAGATCTCCAAGGCTATGTTTAGCCTGTCAGCCCAAATCTGATTTTTGACCCCTCTAGATTGTATCTATGTCTTTTGCTTCTCTTACAATGCAACATGCAATGACCCTGTCAAATCCAGCATGGCGGGAATACTGGGATTCACGAAAAGTCTCAAATCCAGAGGACTGAAGTAACCTAAGAAGAGCATTTGGAGCAGTGGAAAGTCATCGCAACAGATCTGATCTCAGAAACGAATCTGATTGGCTTCCAGTCATAACCACTGCTATAGTTTGGCACTCGTTTTGAGTTACGTTGAGCGACGTTGAGTCTCACAGTATCAGCAGACGCACAATAAACTATACCCTGTCCTCCGTAACTTGGTGGAATTCATTTGTACACAGCACACATTCGAAGACCCTCCTTTTTGAACGGAGCCGTGTTCCAGCAGAGACGCCCTTGCCTCGAGACCAACAAACTAAAGTCTGTCTCGCTCCCTCGTCTCTGCTCTAATGTTCTCAGACAGCAGGTTTTTCGCCGCACCGAACTTTTGCCCTGCTCTGGTTTGCAGACTGTCACTTTTATGAATAAATTAGTGATAATCATCTTGCTCTTTCTTTTTTTTTTTATTGTTTATGCCTTCTAATCATCGCGATTCGTCAGAGGTCGTAGACAGCCGGTGTCTCCATCCAGCAAAGTGGCAGAAAGCACAGCGGAGGTCAGAAGGGTCGATTTTGTGTAACGGCTTAAACATACATAAGGGATGAAGCGTGGAGCCGAGGAGATTTACCGACAGAGGACCTCCAGATGTTGGAAGCAGTGGAGAGCAGATAAAAGCCAAGCGTTCCCTCTCACTCCTGACAGCTCGGATTGAGACGCCGCAAATTCTCTAGCGCTCATTAATGTTGAGCTCTGGTGAGGGGAAGAAAAAGGCCTCTGCAGCCGAACAGATAAAAGGGCTGTCACAGAGTTTGCGGTTCGCAGACTCTTTTTATTTGTCCAGAGTTTGCTGAAATAGTCCACACCTTTGGACCTTTGGGTTCAGACTTTTGTTTTGTTCCACGTTTTGATGCTGCAATAACAAGCCTGGTGTGGCTTTCCCAAAACATTTGTAAGAGTGTGTTGTTAAATTACAAGCCTCCCTCAATCCCTTCATGTGTGCACTTTAACGTATTTATAATTGAGTGTTCTAACCAACTCCTGACTCACTCAGTACTTCTTAATTAGAAGGACACTTGCAGTTCCACCTCAAAAACAATAGAAGGCACTAATTGTCATTTTTAAAAAGTCACTGATGCTGTATCTATGGCAACAGCAACATTAAAATTATAAAAACACATGAAAAATAACATGAAAATCAGTATCTAACCTTTAAAACCTTTATTATTATTACTATTATTGTTGTTGTTGTTGTTGTTTATAAGGACTAAAATATCTCAGACATCCTTCTGGATTCAGAGTGTTTTTAATAAAATATTAAAAAATTAAAAATACAAATATAAAACAACCTGTATGTCCTTTTAATATTTTGAAATAAAAAAAAGAGAGCAGTCCATCCGTTCTCTATAAACCAATATCTGGGTCAGTGATGTCATTAGCCCCGCCCCCTCTCTCTGATCAGTCAGAGTCTGTATGCAGGTTGATCATGTGCCTGCAATGGTTAGAGAGGGCTTAGTCTTGTAGTTTGTTATGACGTGTATCATGTCTGTAGGTTACTCTGATCCTGAATAATGAAGCCTAGAGGACAGTATGTACCTGCCCACAAAGTGCAGCTCTCAGGTTCAGAGAGTTAAGGTTCTCAGAATCCAAATAGAACCGTAATGTACAGTATGTATTGTAATTGGAGGTACAGTTTTCCACTGATGTTGCCTTTCCAGTGCAGATGAAGCAGCAAAGTCAATAATGATTTGGAGACTTTAGGCAAACGCTCTCAAAACTGGCATTTTTAAAGTTACGTCAATCTTAAAGCAATTCGTAAATCACTACGATTTATAGCCATCAGGAAATACATCCCTATTCATTATCCATCCACAAACATGCTCCTTCATAGCAACTGCTGCAGAACATACAGAGCATTGGCAAACATCTCATTCACAGGGCTTCCAAGTCTCCCATCCAAGTGCTGGCCCCATCTTCAGGAGATCACAAATTCAATTCCTCCAGTTCCACAACCTCGGATTCTACAGCTGTAGCTGTTAAGCGATGAAACAGAGCTGGCAGTTAGTGTTCTTCTAACGCCTTTAACTCTCACTTGATGTGTCTCAGGATAGTGGTAGCCAGCCTTGCTTTCCTTGGAGCCCCCTTCAAGAGATCTGGTCATTACATTTCATTACATATTTCGTCCCTTTTTTGTTTTAATGTTGATACTGTCTGATTACCAATTTATTCAAACTCATTTAGCCTTTAGAACACTCGGCTAATTTTGCCTAGTTTGACAAACTTACTTCATGAGCTCCTAGACTGCTTAAATTTGTCTTCCATTTTAGATGTAAAAATGAATAGAATTTAAATATTACTGATATTGTTTTGATTAAACACTTACTTTACATTTACGTTTTTTTGTAATGAATACATTGACAAGGACATTTAAATTAAATAATAAATGCTTCAAATTATTTGACAGGTGACAAATAATAATTAATAATAACATCCCGTATCCCCTCTCAGGACTTTTACTGTGAAATTTGAACAGTGTGAGTAAAGAAAGAGAGCAAGTAGCCCCTCCCTTCTCATTTTCCTCTATAACCCAATATCTGGATCAGTGATGTCATTAGCTCCACCCCTCTCTCTGATCAGTCAGAGTCTGTATGCAGGTTGAGCATCAGCCCCGCCCCCTCTCTTTGATCAGTCAGAGTCTGTATGCAGGTTGAGCATCAGCCCCGCCCCCTCTCTCTGATCAGTCAGAGTCTGTATGCAGGTTGAGCATCAGCCCCGCCCTCTCTTCACTTCTCGCACATTTTGTTATGTTACTCCCATCGTTCTTTACAGAACCTCTCGTGCTCCATCAGGTTGGATGGGGAGCATGATTCACAGTCAATTATTTAACATCTCTTGAACATCAAGTCAGGAATCTGGCTGAGCCACTCAAGAACATACATAGAGTTGTCCTGAAGACACCCCTTCGTTATCTTGGCTGTGTGTTTAGGGTCGTTGTCCTGTTGGAAGATAAACCTTCATCCCAGTCTGAGGTCCAGAGGTTTCTGGAGCAGGTTATCATCAAGGACGTCTCTGTACATCACTACAGTCATCTACCCCTCGACCCTGATTAGTCTCCGAGTTCCTGTTGAAGAGAAACATCCCCACAGCATGATGCTGCCACCACCATGCTTCACTGTAGGAATGGTATTGGATAGGTGATGAGCAGTGCCTGGTTGCCTCCAGACATGACACTTGGAATTGAGTCCAAAGTGTTCAATTTTTGTTTCATCAGACCAGATAATTTTGTTTCTCATGGTCTGAAAGTCTGGTGGGACTGTCATGTGCCAGTTTGGACTTGCGGCCGCTCTATCAGCAGTCCTGGTGGTTCCAAACTTCTTTCATTTACGGATGATGGAGGCCACTGCACTCATTGGGATCTTCAATGCAGCAGAAATGTTTCTGTCCCTTCTCCAGATCTGTGTCTCGATACAATCCTGTCTCGGAGGTCTACAGACAGTTCCTTAGACTTCATGGCTTGGTTTGTCTCTGACCTGCACTGTCTACTATGAGACCTTATATTAACAGGTGTTTCTTTACAAATCACGTCCAATCAGCTGAATTTACCACAGGTGTCCAATCAAGCTGTAGAAACATCTGTAGGACAATCAGGGGAAACAAGATGCACCTTAGCTCATTTTTGAGTGTCATGGCAAAGGCTGTGAATACTTATGTGTGTGTTATATTATTGAGTTTTATAAATTTGCAAAAATATCAAACTTTCCTCACGTTGTCTTTGTGGGGTTTTGTGTGTAGAATGTTGATGGAAATGGATTGAGCGCTGTGAATTCTATTCCGGGTGCACTTTATGTGCATGTTTATGAATTTTGCACAGATAAACACACCACTGACTTTGGTAGTTTTCTGTCAACAATCAACTCTTCATCTTAAATGTGCTCTGAATGTGCTCCAGAGCTTCTGAGATACGTTTATTCTCTAATAACGAGAGACCGTTTTTTATCTTTTAAGGAGCTGTTTACACATACGAACCCAATCACGCTGTTTAAACATTCTCACTTTTGCTTTCACATCTAAACATTCACGCTCCTGGCTGCAAATTGAAATCAGCTAAATAAGGAAAAACAGTCTGCAGAGGCAGGATGGACTCCAGAAAGAGGTTAGATGACTGTAGATACAGGTTTTCTAACCAGTACGTGTGTTGTTTTAGTTTGTATTTAGACGTACTCACCCAGAGTGAACCTGATCTTATTCTATTGGTCAGTACCCTCATTTCCTGACCATAAAGGAGAACTTTGTAGATCTATAATCACAGACTGTAGTTCATCTGTTTCTCTGCAGACTTTGTTCTCCTCCTTTCACCCTGATCTTCAATGATCAGGACCCCACAGGACCACCACAGAGCTGATATTATGTGGATGGTGGGTCATTCATGTGCTGCTTTGAGTGGATCAGACGCAGCAGTGCTGCTGGAGTGTTTAAACACTGTGTCCCCTCACTGTCCCCTCTATTAGACACTCCTACCGAGTGTCTCCACCTTGTAGATGTAAAGTCAGGGACAGAAGCTCATCTGTTGCTGCACAGTTTGGGTTGGTCATCCTCTAGTCCTTCATCAGTGCTCACAGGACACAGAGGGGTTTAAACACTCCAGCAGCACTGCTGTGGACTCATTGACTCATCACCACCAGCTGTCCCTGCTCGATCCCTGCTCTGCGGTGACCATGTTCTAATCACCGAAGATCAGGGTGAGAAGAGGATAATAAAGTATGCTGAGAAACAGGTGGACTACAGTCTGCACTACAGTGTGCTGCTGGTATGGTCAGTGGACCTGATCAAATGGAGAGTTCGTGTTGAAACAAGGACAAAGGGACAATAACGGTATCAGTGTCAGAAAAGAATGTGCTATTCTTCCATCCGTATTCTTCTGGAAATGCCAGTTTCAGTAGATTATCCGTATCCTTTTCCGAACTCACTGCATCATCCCAATCTCCTCCTGTGTTTTATGGTGGGCTTCTGGGAGCATAATCTTGCTTCACCTTCACACCTCCCGCCCCATTTACATGAGGGATAGTCCTCCTCGCTCAGGAGATACGTGTGTGTGCTAATTCACTTCACAGCCCACTCCAGCTGCCCCGCAAGGAGCCCTAGCTTCACAGACTGGACCGACGGAAAGAAAAAACCGTGAGACGTGACATGAAAGGGCTTCAGAGTGTCCGTCCCCAGAGCCACTCCACAACACAAAGCGGAGTGAGATTTGGCTCGGCTGTCTGGGAAGAGTCTGATGTCGGTCTGATGTCATTTTCTTGGCAGGCCGGCGTCCCCCCCCCCACATCTGGGTGTGTTTCCATGTTTGTTTTTGTCACGTGAGCACCTCTCGGTTGGAGCAGGGGCTTGGAGGAAGAGGTGGTACAGACCGGCCCCAAATGAGGAGCAGCCTGCCTGCAGCAAGGGTAGCGGATAGTGTAGCAGAGTGAGAGCGGCAGGGGGAGGCCGCGGGGTTCACGCTGAACATTTGGAGACCAGATGTGTTCTGCCATTGTGTCCCTGTTGTGGCTCAGCCTGGATTTAGAATACAAGTTTAGCTTCCTTCACTCTTTCTCTCTTCTTATACTCATCTATCTGTCTGTCTGTTGTTCTGTCTGTCCATCATCTCTACCGTCAATCTCTCTCTTTCTCTCAGTATCTACTGTAGTGCATTAAAGTGGGTGAACTGTATATATTTTTCCTATATTTCTGCATAAATTTGAGCTAAAACTTCTTCAGAAGAACCAGATCAATCAAATCATACACAATATAACGCTTGCTTATTTATTAATTAATTAATTAGTATATTAATATATTAATATATATATATATATATATATATATATATATATATATATATATATAATATAAACATTTATATATATATAAACTTGTGCCATCAACAACAAGCACACGGTTCATTGCAGTTGTTGCTGTTCAGATACTGAAATCAAAAGTTCACATATTTTGTTGTAAAAAAATAAAAAATTATGTAAAATATTACAACTAAAATAAAATGTAAATAAAATAAACAAGCAAGTGTAACATTTTTGGTCACAGGGTCCACAAATTTTGCTGGATATTTTCAAAGTCTAGCTTTTTATTAAAAAGGACTTTTAGGAAAAGAAATTCATAGGAGACACATGCCAGATATTATTTTCAGGAGATTGCATCATTTTGTCTTCATTTGAGATGTAAAAATTATATATATATATAATGTATAATATTATTTGTATAACACACACATCAACCATGGTGTATTGATTAAAGATGTACTTTTCACCACTTTGATTGGAATTTGATCATCTGCAGGGTTTTTGAGCTGAAAATGCAAGAATTACAAACAATTAGAATAACAACTAGATTTGTAGGAAATTTGTACTAATAAGTTAAAATTTCTGACAATTGTCCAAATAAATAATGAAAAAAACAACCTAATTATCCTTAATTAGTGTTGCTATTTATGTATGTATCAGTATTGTCCCTTCTCAGGACTTTTATTCTGAAATTGTCCTCTATAACCCAATATCTGGGTCAGTAATGTGATTAGCCCCACCCCTCTCTCTGATCAGTCGGAGTTTGTATGCAGGTTGATCATGTTCACGTGGACGGAGCAGTAAACATGCACTGGAAGCTCCTTTGGCATTTAAACTGGGATTTAATTCAGTTGGAAAGGATTGAATTTCAGTTGTTGTCTGAGCGTCTTTACTCTCTGATAATTCACACATGAAGAGACCACCATGCTTAGATAGTTTTGTAGTTTGTCATGAAGTATCATGTGTGTAGGTGACTCAGATCCTGAGTTATGAAGCCTTGAAAACAGCATGTAAAAAAAAGTGCAGCTGTCGGGTTCTAACGGTTACAAGCAGTGGTTCTTCAATAGGATTAAGACATAAGAACATGAGAAATCTATGGGACATGTTGCTTTATTAAAATCTTTTAAAATGGTTCTGAAAAACAACGAAAATATTTTTCATCATCATTACGTATCTGGGAACCTTTCGATTCCTGATGGTCCAGTCAGTGAGTTCATGTTACTTCCATGTCGCCGACTGGACAGGGCTGAGTCACATGACTATATACCATGGGTCTGGTGGTCTGGCGGTTAGGGAACCAGCCTTGTGACTGGAAGATCACTGGTTCAGATCCCTGAACTGGCAGGACATGACTGAAGTGCACTTGAACTCCACAGCTGCTCCCCAGGTGCTTAGGATAGGGCTGCCCACCGCTCCGGGCACGTGTGCTCACTGTCCACTGGTGTGTAAATTGACTAGTGTGTATAACTGTGTGAGGATGGGTTAAATAACCCACAGTGTGTTAAAAAGTATAACTACTATTACAATCAATACACACATATTGAGAACATTAACTGAATTTAAAAGCAAATAATTGAAATAATCAAAGTCAACTTGAGGTTCTGACTGTCGGTTTTGACTCGTTTCCGATTTTCTGTCCAACCCTAATTCAGACTATTCGGAAACAATAAGCATGTAGTGAAAATGTAACCTCCTCCTCCTCCTCCTCCAGTCTCTGGTGTATTAGAGCAGAATCCTGGCCCTGCAGAACCAGACTGGAGTAACCGGAGCTTTGAATCCAGAGAACTGCTGACCTATCAAAAGCTCCAGGATCCCCCTTTCAAAGCAGCTTGATTCTCTGGCTCCGTGAAGGTTTTTGGGGCATCACTCAGATTTCTCCTCTGGGCACCTGAGCTGCTCCCATCTCAGCCATCTCCCCTTCACCTCGGGACCTGGGAACATTTTTCAGCCGCTCTCTTTTTCTTTTTCTCCTCTGTTTCTTTTGAACTTCCACCCAGTCTGTGCTCCTTTCCCCCCTTCGCTCATACCTTTAAGAGCAAACAGGAGAGCGGCAGAATTTTCCCACAGTGAGTAGCCCGGCTCCCAAACAGCCTCCTAATCAGCTCCAGACCTGTGTTGTGCATATACAGCATATATGTGTGTGTGTGTGAGAGAGAGAGAGAGAGAGAGAGAGAGAGAGAGAAACTGCCCCCAGGTCCCAGCAGCCCTCCAGGCGAGTGGAGCCAGAGGGCCTATGGATAGAAGTCTTCAGTGGTCTGTCACTTGCTTGGAGAGAGGAAATGGCTGTATTTAAGGGGCGAGGGGGATACGGTTACACTCCACAATTACATCTCTCCCGTGTTTACGGATCTGTTCTCAGTGGGCGAGAAGGCGCCCGTGCTCACAGGAACCTTTTATGGTGCTGGCTTTCTCTCGCAGATCCGTGACCTTCTAGTCATCTTCCCTTTTTGTCAAATTCAGAGGCATCAGCGTCTTGCCGTGTTTGAAGTGTGGTTTGGGCTGCAGCGTAATGCTTGGCAGGGACGTATGGAACCACATTTCTTTAGACCTTTTCCGCTACTGGTCGAGTTCTATAGGCCTGTACGGAGCTGGTCTACTCTGGTGACGATGCACAGTATCTCCAAATGCCGGTGCACACCCCTTCTAATGAATGCATTCAACTCCTTTAAGTTGCACCCATTGCTGACACGGATGTGCAAATGCACACACAGCACGTCTAGGCATTGTAGGGAAGTACGGCTAATAGAGCAGGACACTCTGGAGCACATAAACCTGTTGGCACCACGATTACTGCCAGGCATGATCTAGAGGGGTATAAATCCATACCATTACCAGAACCTAAACGTAACCCAACCCTTACTGCCACCATAACCTAAATGTAAACTAACCCTTACTATAACATTTAAATAACATAAGCTTAACCTATCCCTGTCCCTTACTCTCACCACGAACGTGATCTCAATTCCTGCAGGTTTCAGAGGTTTTGTCCATGTCATTTCTGATCCCAGTTCTGATTTTGATTGTGATTTCCATTGTGTTTTCTAGGAATGGCAGAACTCTATACAGAAGAATGCTGGTCTGGCCTTCATAGAGCTCATCAACGAAGGAAGGTAACTAGTTTAGTGGGCTGGCATATGCCACCCTGTTCCTGCTCGCCGGGCCTGCCTCAGCTGTCTAGTTACCATGGTACCTTTTAAGTAAGCAAGCTGGGGTTTTGAGAGAGGGGGGCAGCAGGGTAGATTAGCCGTAAGCCTCTTGCCCCTGTAGTGTGCCTTGCAGGAGGGAAGCCAAATTGAAGGAGGCAAGCGTGCAGTGAAGAAAGAGGGTCATAAATCCAGCCACGATTCTGAGAGTGGGCACTGCAGTTAAGAGTGTTTCAGGCCCCGCCTGTTCCAACTACTTCTTTTTTCTCCCTCTAATGTCACTCTCGTCACCTCTGACACTGCTGGCCTGTAGTCAGATCCACGAGTCTGTTCCGCGGTCTCATACCGCACACCGTAACGGTTCCTAGCAGTTACGGAAAACATTACAGTTTCTGATTCATTTACAGCAATTTAGGAATAATTCACTGATACTGCTGTTGTAGAATTGCACTTCCAATAGTAGTAATTATGTAACTGTATGTCTAGTAGTTACTGAATAGATTGTAATTGCTATAATAGTTAGTTACTGTTGAGTAACAGTAGTGTAGTGGTGGTTAAACAAATTGTACTAGTTAG
Organism: Acestrorhynchus altus; assembly: GCA_034509495.1. Lineage (NCBI taxonomy): Eukaryota > Metazoa > Chordata > Actinopteri > Characiformes > Acestrorhynchidae > Acestrorhynchus > Acestrorhynchus altus. Next base: position 4,119,604 of record CM067517.1, read on the forward strand.
TGAATAGTTTCTAATACTTACTGAGTAATTCATAGTAATTAATGAATCATTTCTAGTAGTTACTGAGTAATTTATAGTAATTAATATATCATTTCTAGTAGTTACTGAGTAATTTATAGTAATTAATTAATCATTTCTATCAGTTATTATGTTGTAATAGTAATTAATTAATCAATCATTTCTAGTAGTTACTGAGTAATTTATAGTAATTAATATATCATTTCTAGTAGTTACTGAGTAATTTATAGTAATTAATTAATCCTTTCTAGTAGTTACTGAGTAATTTATAGTAATTAATATATAATTTCTAGTAGTTACTGAGTAATTTATAGTAATTAATATATCATTTCTAGTAGTTACTGAGTAATTTATAGTAATTAATTAAACATTTCTAGTAGTTACTGAGTAATTTATAGTAATTTATAAATATATTTTAGTTAATCAGTAATTTATAGTAGATACTGCATTATTTGTAGTATATACTAAGTGATTATAGTTCTTATTGTGTCATTTATAGTAATTATTAAATTTCTTGTAGTTAATGAGCAATTCCTTGTAGTTACTGGATAATGTATAGTAGTTAATGAATCATCTCTGTTAGTTTAAACTGATCATTTCTAGTTGTTTTTTTTTACTTAATGTAGTAGTTACTGAATAATGTCCAGTAATTTCTATATTTGTAAATATAGTAGTGAATATTTTCTAATATTTTCTGGTCATTTCTATATTTTTAAATATAGTAGTGAATAATTTCTAATATCTTCTGGTCATTTCTATATTTTTAAATATATTAGTGAATAATTTCTAATATTTTCTGGTCATTTCTATATTTTTAAATATAGTAGTGAATAATTTCTAACATTTTCTGAATATTTTTTGAAGAGATTATAACAGGAGTGTGTGTGGAATCATTTGAGTCATACTGAGTCATTTCTAGTAGTTACTGTAATCTGTAGTATTTAGGAGTTATTATATAATATGTAATAAATAGCCGTGAATCGTGAATTTTAGTAGTAACTGAATATTCTCTAGTAGTTGCTGAATAACGTAAAGTCATTAGTGAGTAATGTTTTGTAGATATTAAATAATAGTAATGATTCATATAATAATATTGTTTCTAGTAGTTACTGACTCGTTTTTAGTAGCTGCTATATAATTGTAGTATTTACTGAGTACTTACTAATTTATTAATAGTAGTTTCTGAGTAATATCTATTAGTTATTACCTGATATTTAGATTTGACCAGATTTGTATTCCATTATCTCAGTTCCGTGTGATTATAATGTTTACTGTCTGTCAGTTTGGCAGTGACTGTGTTGATGAAATATTTTATGTGATAAAAATATTAATGTGATGATTTACACATTTAAATCAGACATGTGCAGTCCATTACGAATCGTGTGTGTGTGTCTGTGTGTGTGTCTGTGTGTGTGTGTGTGTGTGTGTGTGTGTGTGTGTGTGTGTGTGTGTTTATCAGGTTCGCACTGAGTATTTTTTGGAGAGCTGATCAAGGCTCAGCCTGCATATCCATCTGTTGACCCATCTGTCACCCTCCCACACACAGACACACACACACACACACACACACATACTTGGAGCTCTTGGACAAAGAGCCTGAGTCAGCAGTGACAGGCGCTGTCCAGGGTGCTGGCACGTCTATCACTCTGCCCACTGTACATCTGTAGTGGGGCACCTGTTTGTTTTGACTGTCCTGCAGTGTGATGAAGAACAGCCTTTACTGTAACATCACTGGAATATGACCAGTGCCAAACATCCTCCTCCTCCTCATCGTCATCATCATTCACCAAACACACCACAGACAGACACCGCTTCAGCGCTGGGGGAGGGGCCACACAGAGTAACACTGTACAGACTCCGGTTTTGATTTTATTACATTCATGTTTGTATGGGATGCATAAATTTAACCCCTTCAATCCTGGTTTTCGGCTCTGTTTTAAAGCTTATTCAGTGACTGATGTGGACTATTGTGTAGCTCGTGATGGAGAGAGACAAAGTGGATGGAAAACCAAGTGTGTGGTGCCTGAACGTCGGTGAACCCTTTATAATTTGCTATATATCTGCAGAAATCTGAGCTAAACCTCATCTCACCTAAAAGTAGATTAGGAGATATTGTTCCAGTAGCCTTCTTGCTTCTCCACGTGATCTTTATCAAACTGCAGGTGCAGCAATGGTCATTTTTGGAGAGCATCAGCTTTCTTCTTGCCACCCTGCCATGCGCACCATTGTTCAGTGTGCTCCTGATGGTGGACTCATGAACATTAACATTAGCCAATGTGAGGAAAGCCTAGTTCCTTAGAAGTTCCCTTGGCTTTGTGACCTCACAGACAACTACATGTCTTGCTCTTGGTGTGATCTTTGTTGGTGGAGCACTCCTGGTGAGGGTCATAATGGCCTTCAATTTGTACACAATCTGTCTGACTGTGGATTGATGGAGTCCAAACTCTTTAGAGATGCTTTTGTAACCTTTTCCACCCTGATGAGCATCAACAGCTCTTCTTCTGAGCTCCTCAGAAATCTCCTATGTTCATCTCATGATACACTTCCACAATCATGTGTTGTGAAGGCCAGACTCTGATAGACCCCTGCTCTTTAAATAAAACAGGACAACCTGGTTGTCTCCCATTGGCTGAAAACACCTTAGCGCATTAGGTTCTCCTTATCTCCTCGTTTTTGGTCTGGTGAAGGGACCTATTTGCCAGCCTGATTGTAGAAGGCGTCATATTTAGCTGAGGAAGTCGGTGGTCCATCTTCAGAACATAGTTTATCCCTTGTTTGTCTCGTTGTTGCAGATATTCTGTGAGGAACAGCATGTTAGACAACACTGACTTTCTGGACTTTAAATGAAACGGTGTCGGTTTCCAGAGCTGTCCGCGTGACGTCTTTTGAAAAGATCACGAGTTAAAACCACAAAGCACTTGACTGTATTGGATGGCATGTAGGAGTTTAAACAGGCGGTTTTGGGTGACATTTTCCTTTTACAGCCTGGCGCTGCCACGTTTGTAAAGACCGCGCGAGAAGGGACCTTTCCTGTCTTAGTCTGGAAGCTGTAAATGCCAATAGAAAGCCACTGCTGTTGTGTTCTGGCTTCTATTTGAATAAATAGAGTAAAGTGTGACAGAAAAATGAAGTGTAATTTGCACTCTGTCGTTTCCGCTGTTCAAGCAAAGGGAGCGGAGGCCTGCCCTAGTTTTAATTCCGACCTTCCTATTATTAGCAAGGAAAATAGGTTGTTTACAGCCTGTTTCCTTCTCGGGGCTCAAAAAGCTAATTCAGTGCTTGTCAACACTTCAAGGAGCACGTGCGGTTGATGAATGCGGCTTTGGATTGCACTCCTACCCTGAGACATAAAGGGAAATTACACTCTATACCGCACGCCTTCGAAGCACAATGGCTCAGCATAATTAAAACCGAGCTGGCTTAATGACGTGTAAAATAGGCAGTAATCTTGACACTGTAGCCTTTGAGCCGTAACAAATGAGCATTTTAAATGAGGTGCGGGTTTGGGGTGGTGGTGGGTGGTGGTGGGGTGGGGGTGGTGGTGGTGTGGTGGGGGGGTGTTGGTCAGTGAGATGTGTTTAGTTTTAGTTACTCGGATAATAATTAAGGTTAAAGTTTTAGAGGCTTCGCCTTAATATAGAAGGTTTTGATGCCTTAGAGCATCGGTTCTCAAATGATGGTACATGAGGTACGCGAGGCATCCCAAGGTGGTACATCAGACAATCTGCTGCACTAAATATGAAGTATTTTTCATGACTTTTCATTTATTGGTATTCAGTGATGAACGCAGTAGAACCTGCATGTAAGACCACACTTCCGTTCTTCACTCTCAGGACCACGGTACTATAGTTATCCATTCAAAGGCCCTACAGTAGAACCCTGAGGAGCATACAGATACATATCATTTACCAAGTAGTTCACAATGGTTTCTGCATTCAAAATTATTTGTGGAACAATTAAAGGAGATGGCATGTAGACCCCATAGCTGCTGTTTTCCTCAAGCTTTCTGAGATGGTTCATTTGGCCTACTGGCCAGAACCTGGAATCAAACATCTCATCATGCGAGCCTGCAAACTGCAAAAGTTGGATGTAAAGTTTGTGACAAAGGTTTTACCAAAAATATGAAAAATGACTGAGCGGTTTGGCCAGCATGACCATCAAAAACAAGACAAGTGTGTTATTTTGAAGAGTGTAGGTGTGTCCAAACTTTTGACTGCTAATATAATATATATATATTAGAGAGAGAGAGAGAGAGAGAGAGAGAGAGAGAGAGAGACATTAATACAGTAAAATCATATTGGTTATTATTGTTTTAAATGAATGGACTTTCTTAATCTCTTATTTTCTCCATGACAGACTTCTCTGCCATGCCATGAAGGACCATATTGTACGTGTGGCCAACGAGGCCGAGTTTATCCTGAACCGCCAGCGAGCCGAGGATGTCCACAAGCACGCTGAATTTGAGGTACTTAAACTGAATCGCCGTCATTCCAAACCAGCGTTTGACTTTCTGGAGGGATTTTCATCCAATTATCTTTAAAATGTTAGTGGTATTAAGTTCCCATCTACTGTCTGAATCTTCCCTGTCAAATGGCACCAACCAGTCTGAAAGGGTGAGGGCAACCATGTGCTTCGCCGAGGCACGTGAAGCCACCACATCTGTTTGAACTACTGCATGCAGTGTTGTAGGGCAGCTGAGTGCACAGCGTTATTCTGTGTAAGCATGCTACCAGATGTTTGCAATTGGCCAACAGGGCTGTGAGTCAACAGGAATAAGGATCTGACTGAGTGGTCACCAGCCCTCCTTCTGGAGATTGAACTTTATTTAGGAATCTGAAGAACTTCATGAACTGGTAGAGGGATGGTGACTTTAGGGTGGAACTAAACTGTACATTGTGTGAAAAAGTAAGTGCACCCCATGAACACCACATATAGATGCTATGTGATGCTTCATCAGCCTTATTACAGATGGTCTTACATTTTGCTCAAGCCCCCTCTGATATAATAAAGACTTCATGGTGGTTTCTATGATGGAGAGATCTGAAGAACCTAAGCAGCCCCAAACCACCCCACTTCCACCCCCATGCTTCACAGTTGGTATGAAGGTCTTGTGCTGAAATACTGTGTTTGAAGTACTCTGTTACTGCCCGAATCATTAAACTTTGGAATCATCTGTCCAAAGCACATTGTTGCAGACGTCCTGCAGTTTGTCTAGATGTTCTCTGGCAAACTTTAGTCTTTTCTGATGTTTTTTTTTTTTTTAATAACTTGTTTGATGTATTTCTGATGAGAGATGCTGCACTTTTGACATCAGCTGTAGCAAGATGTATCTGTAGGTCCCGAGATGATATTTTAGGATTGTTGGAGACTTCTTGGAGACTGCTATTGGACTGAACGTTGTCAGTTGTTTTAGATGCCCGGCAGTGGAATTGGTGATTTGTAATTTTTGTGGTATCATGGAGATAAAGCCAGAGAGGCCAGGTTGACATGTGTTGAGGAGGAATAGTGGATATATCGGACAAAGAATGTTGGAGATGGAGCTGCTGGGCAGAAGGAGAAGAGGTAGACCTCAGAGAAGGTTTATGGATGTAGTGAATGTGGACATGGAGATGGTTGGTGTTACAGTAGAGGAGGCTGGGGATAGGGTAAGAATGAGGCAGATGATCCGCTGTGGCGACCCCTAAAGGGAGCAGCAAGAAGAAGAAGAAGAAGAAGAAGAAGAAGAAGAAGAAGAAGAAGAAGGCTCAAACGACTTCTTACACAAAATCCCCCTTAGTGTCAGAGATTTAAGGTGGGCCACACTGGGGTCACACTTGTAGCATTAAGTTACGTGTCCTCATTCAGATCTGTACTGTAACTCTCACAAACAGCTTTTTGAAAACACCTTTATTAACCTTCCGGTCTCTAAACCAACATTCCAGACAGTATGATCCAATCCTGCCGTGGAGTCTACAACATCAGCAGCAGATTGTATCATGACCACCATCTTTAATCCCTCCCTGCTCTAATCCCAGGGGTTCAGTGATCTGAGGAGGAATCTGATTACATGAATTAGATATCTGTGTATGTGCACCGAACATGTGAAAGATACAGGCAACTGTGAAAATCCCCACAAAAGCCTGCAGTGGGGGTGGCCTCGTAATCCAACCTTGTGTCTCCCAGTGGAGATTAATCCCCCCATATTAGCCCAGAAGGAAGAGATTTAATAACTCTGCTCCAATTCGCACATTAGCCCCCTCTCACCAAATTAAAGCCCCGTCTCTGGTGATAGCATTTGTCCCGTGTCTTCAAATGTTAGCGTTTTTTAATCAAGAGGCTACAGAAAACTCCCCTCATTAAGGGCTTAATCTGGGAGAGCATTAATGCTTATCCCTCCATTATGTCAATAGTTTTTGGGTGTAAAGGTCGGCGTTGGGTGGGTCGGGTTTGTATTTATTACAGCATTATTAACGAGATGCAGCTAAAACTGATTAACTACTGTTTAAGGTAGTTAGTCTGTGGCTCCTCCCCCTCAATCCGTTTACTGTTTATTCCCATCTGTAGCTTAGAGCTCCTCCTATCTATCTACATCAGGGAGTTAGTCAGGTGCTCCACTCCAGAGCTGGGATGCCAGGTACGTTTATGTGTCGTGTAAAGAAGTGAAATGCAAAATTACTCCCTGCTCTGGGTGGCCCTACAGTCTAAGTGCTGCTCATCAGTTGTGAGGAAATCAAGTTCAAATGCCAGTAAGGACTCACTTCTTAGTTCAAGGACACTGTAGGATAGGAGGTGATCTGAGCTACAGATGGGAATAAACAGTAAACAATTTTGGGGGGCGGAGCCACAAATTGATCAGACTGTAGGAACTGTAAAAAAAAATGAGTGATTTGATCTTTTGTTTAAAGTACAATATGTGGACAAAAGTATTTGGACACCTGCTCATTCAAAATGTAACTGAAGACTTCCTAGACTTTGGATCATTGCTGTGTGGATTTGATTGCATTCAGCGACGAGCGATAGTGAGGTAACCCTAACCCCAACTCCCAAAGTATGCACCATCATTCCACAGTTCCACTGTTCCACGGCTCAATGCTGGGGAACATAATTATTTATAATCTTATCTCTTATAAAATAAATAGCTGAATGCATTCACTAGAAGAGGTTTCCACAAACATTTGGACGTTTTTAATTGTGTTTTATTCAAATTTCATTTGTTCTAATTTTATTTCCACACTTTTACAGTTTTTATTTTATAGTTTTATTGAAACCTATAGTCGCAATTTTAGTTTCCAGTTATTACTTGTAACTCTTTGATCTGTGAGTCACCTGTAAAACACTTGGAAGGGTCTGAAATGTGCTATATAGATCCGGTTTTGATTGATTTGATGTTCCATAGTGTGTTGCAGGGATGTTATATATGCATATGCTGGAGGACCCTACTGGTGAGCAGTGGTGACAGTGACAGAGTAGGCACTAAGAATGGAAATGGGAAATGAAGCGTCCTGCACATTTTTAAAGCCATGATATTTGGACTATGACAGTGTGAGGACATATGTCTTCAGTCACTGTAGTAAACATGCACACACACCCACACACACACACTAACACACATGTACACCAAACAGCACATGAACTCCAGCAGAAGTGATGAGTTTCTTATCTAGAAGCAGCAGCCTTCCTCGGGCAGCTGTTTGATATACTGCTCTTGAGGATCCTTGACCCACTAGATAAACCGCAGTAGACGCTAAGATAGGCAGCATCAACGGCGAGAAGGGGAGGCATACCTGGCCCCCGATTCATCCTGCCTGCCAAAACCGGGGCGACACGCACTCCTCGTCCCTCTTCCCCTGCACTTTATTACCCGTGCGCCGAGATTGAAGATCCGGTAGGCAGATAAGACGTTTTTACAATTAAACCAGTGTCACTTCTAACCCTCATATCCCTCTTGAAGTGATAAATAACGCTTGATATTTGTCAGTGCGTCAGGAGCTAAAGCGAGATGACACGGGGAGATTGAGTTATCGGGCCGTTTGAAGAATATGTCGAGGTATAATATCTGACAGAATTCAAATATAAGGCAGGAAATTCAATTACCCCCCCCCCCCATCCTCCTCCCCTCCTCCCCTCCCTGAAAGCTTCTGTTAGCAAATTAGATTTTGAATATTAGCCAGAGATCCCCCTCGAGGGTGTGTGGGGGCTGGGGGGCTGAGCGGTAAGACAATCTTATTTTAGCAGGGAAGATGAAGTCGGGCCACTGCTTCGCATCTGCTGTGCTCTGGAGAGATGCCGTGAAGCCTCTGAGCCTCGGAGGAGCTCCGTTCTAGATTTAGAGCTCTGTCAGAAGTACCTGTGCTGGTTTTAGTTTCAGTTTTTGCAGCAGGGAAATGCAGAATCTGCAGGTTTCTGGAGAGCTCAGCAGTTGCACAGAGGACATGGCTCATAGAGATCATCACTGTTGTAATTGTGTGTGAATGTGTGTGTGTGTGTGTGTGTGTGTGTGTGTGTGTGTGTGTGTGTGTAGGTCCTGAAAGGTTCTGAAACGTTTGACCGATAGTGTACATATATTATGCAGCAGCATATTGTCAATCAAGAGATCACATGACAGCGTTTGACAACATTATGCCCATCTCCTTCTTTCTACACTCACTGTCCACTCTGTCAGCTCCTCTGACCACACAGGAGCACTTTGTAGATCTATAATCACAGACTGTAGTTCACCTGTTTCTCCGCAGACTTTATTCTCCTCCTTTCACCCTGATCTTCAATGATCAGGACCCCACAGGACCACCACAGAGCAGCTATGATGATGTCAGTGTCACTGCAGTGCTGAGAATGACCAACCACCCACATAATGCTCTGTGGTGGTTTTGTGGGGTCCTGTCCATTGAAGAACAGGTGTTGGTGTTTATACCAACAACCAGAGATATCCGGCCGACAGCGTCCTGTGAGATGAGCTTCTGTCTCTGACGTTACGTCTTCAAGGTGGAGACACTCGGTAGGAGTGTCTAATAGAGTGGACAGTGAGTGGACACAGTGTTTAAACACTCCAGCAGCACTGCTGTGTCTGACCACTCCCACCAGAGCAACACATAAAGGTGATCTAGTGCAGATACACTCGCTGCCGGATGTAAATAATCCACTAAATGTGCCCTGAAGTGGTTTACGGTGTAGTTTTTTTTTTATAATAAAGCCTCAGTGCTGTTGTTTATCAAACACGACAAAGGCTTTGTGAGGATAATGTCTGAATATCTGAGTATCTGGGTGATAATGCTTGAAGAGCATATCTTCTTCTCTGATCTTAGATCCATTGGTCTGATTATTTCCACCCTTTATCGCCTGCTGAATGTTTTCCCATGATTCTTGCAGCATGTTGTGTGTTGGTTCTTCACTATGTCAGCTGTGTGATCTGTCCCCCAACAGCACTAACGCCTGATCTTGTTTTCTCTAACTCTTGCTGCCCCAGTCGAACTGTGCCCAGTACGCGGCAGACCGGAGAGAGGAGGAGAAGATGTGCGATCACCTCATCAGTGCCGCCAAACACAGAGACCACGTCACCGCCAACCAGCTGAAGCAGAAAATCGTCAACATCCTCACTAACAAGCACGGAGCCTGGGGGGCACTCACACACAGGTACAGATCTGAGGGTGTGAATTCCACATTTGAGGACAAACAATGAAATAAGATGGTGTTTGTCTGTGAACGCTTGACCCGGTGAATGCTTGACACACGGTCTCCACTGAAAGTTCCTTTGGCTTATTTTTCATTTTTGACATAATTAAAAATGATTGCATCGAAATATCAGGATCAATGGACCAATAGAACAACTTCAAAACATACAGATGAAACTGCACTTTAATGTCTGAGATCCATGGGATAAGCAGAACCCTGTCCAAAGCACATTGTTCCAGAAGTCCTGCTCTTTGTCTTGGTGTTCTCTGGCAGTCGTACCCTGATGTTTGTTTGTTTGTTTTGTGAAGCAACATCTCCCATGACATTCCAACCTGTTTGGTCTCTTTCTGATGGTAGATGCTGCACTTTGACATCCATTAATGTGAGAACTACTTGCTACCATGGTGACAGTTTATGATTTTAGACTTCTTTATACATCTTGTGACTGAACCGTGGTCCACGGTTCTAATTCTACTGAGGGGCTTCTACATTTTTCTTCACAACAAAACTGTATTTCTATGACTTATATTTTACTAATAAGTAATTAAAGACATTTCTTCTTTAGTTTCTTGTGTTTAGATAAATCACATCCATCTCTCAGTATAAAATGAAGATCAAATAATATGTTTAAGAAGAAGGAATAAGATATATAAAGTGTGTGTGTGTGTGTGTGTGTGTGTGTGTGTGTGTGTGTGTGTGTGTGTGTGTGTGTGTGTACACCAGGCCTGTTTGTGTGCTGCATTGGAGTTTTGACTTTAGCCCTCGTAAGGTCGCCTTAGCTGTCAAGGCCAGGACTTACCTGTCTCACACAGGGACACACACACACGTGCACACACACACACACACACACACACACACACACACACACACACAGAGCTGTAATGTGACTGCTATTTAATGTCATTTTCTTGCTTTCCACCAGGGTCAGGCTGCAGGTCAGCAAACTCAATTACCACAACCGACCACTAAATCCCAGGAGACACATCATTGGTGGTCAGATTGTGTGTGTGTGTGTGTGTGTGTGTGTGTGTGTGTGTGTGTGTGTGTGTGTGTGTGTGTGTGTGTGTGTGTGTTTGTAGGTGTGTGTACATGTGTGTGTGGGGTGCTCCATGCTCTCCAGGCACTGAGACACACAGCGGCCCACTTTCACTCACACAGCCGTACACCTGGTGGTTGTTAGGCTGTTCTCGAGGGCCCTGTTAAAAAAGCATAGCTTTGGTTCTGCTTCCAACATGTAGTGCGTACAGACACCAAAGATTGAAGTTTATACTGGGAGGTGTGGAAAAACAGACACACAAATATATGTTTTTATTTCTGAAATGGGAACTTTACAGGAGAAGGAATTTCGGAGCATTTCGGAGCATTTTGATTGGACCAAAGATGGAGATAGGACATAAACAGACTCCAAGAAAGATCACCAACTAGACTTGTCACAATAACACTTTTTGGGCTGATAAATCATCATAGAAATAATTGTGATGAACCACAATGTTGTCATCTTAAGGCAATCTATATGATACTAATATAATTATTACTATAATAATATGATAATGAGTAAAATAATGCAATTAATACCAATTATATACATTTTCATAGATTGATGCACTTTTATTCCCCAAAATAATCAGTCACACCTGCCAGGAATTGTTGTTGTTAGGAGATCCTGGGCTACTCAAATTTATTTCCTTTGTATTTTAATATTTGTATGAATTTGACCATGTTTTGATCCAAAATGTACTTGCAACTACATTGTTTTGCTTGTAAGGACAAAAAAAACAGAAACAAAAACAGAAATCTTGTTGGAAATTGATCGTCCAGAGTGGTTTTTGAGCTGAAAATGCAATAAGTTATTTGTAATGACTGGATTGACTTTTATTCTGAAATTTGAACTCTGCGGGAGCAAAGGAAGAGAGCACACAGCCCTCCTCTGTAACCCAACATCTGTGTCAGTGATGTCATTAGCCCCGCCCCCTCTCTTTGATCAGTTGGAGTCTGTATGCAGGTTGAGCATCAGCCCCGCCCCCTCTCTCTGATCAGTCAGAGTCTGTATGCAGGTTGAGCATCAGCCCCGCCCCCTCTCTCTGATCAGTCAGAGTCTGTATGCAGGTTGATCATGTACATGTGGACAGAGCAGTAAAGCTCCTTCTGCATTTAAACTGGGATTTTGTTCCGTTGGAAATGTTTCATATGTGTCATGTCTGTAGGTTGTCCTGGAATTGTGATGGCGTTATGAAGCCTAGAAAACTGTCTGATAAAGATGCTTTAGAACTACCGGTATATCGTTAATATAGTTTAAAGAGCCATGAATACTGAGGTCAGCATGTTCTTCGTGGTGCTTGGTGGTTCTCTGTGGAGTCCTTGCCACCTTTTTCTGCACCCTCTGTAATGGTTGGCTCTGGGATACATGTTAATCCTGCTGCCCCGAGTGCTCAGGAAGCTGTCAGTTCGATCTAGAGAAAGTCCAGGACACACACTCGCATGTTTCAGACGCATGCAGACGTAAACACCCGCTCACACACACAGTCTTAATCCACAATCGCTGATTACAAATTTGCTCCACTTGCTGAAACAGTGGCTGTGGGTTTTCTTTATTGAATTTTGCCAAATACTCAGCAGATGGTGGAAAACGTTCACCACAGCAGTGTGTTTACCCTCACCGATAGAAACCATGTACAGCAATCACCGCTTCAGAGAAAATTGCTTTTCTGTTTTAAGTCTTTGGTTTCAGTCTTTTAAAACGATAAACAAGTTCAAGGGCACATCTGAGTCTCGCATTTCGCCCCGAGCTCATCTCAGCCGGCAGGCAGCTGATTGGCTGTGATTTTTCTCCTTTTCCGCATTCAGCTGGATGTCAGCTCCTCCAGTCACAGATCATTTGCTGCTTGTCTGCATGTGAGGCCACATGATTTTTTACAAAACTTCGAATTGCTGTTCTGAGTGATTGCAGTGATTGTGATTGCAGTACACAACCTTGAAGAATGATGGCGCTGATCAGGGATCTGCGGAGCGATGCTGTTGAAGCACCGCGTTTGAATCCCTGAAAAACTCGATGGATCTCTGAAGAACGGTTGTTAGAAATTGGATGTGAAGTGGATATTTTTTATTTTATCCCAATTTTCCATCTCAGGTTGGAAGTGTCAATTACCCAACAGCATTAGGACTCTCCCCTTATCCCACACAATGTTCCTAAACCATGTCTTTATCCGAACTGCTGGTGTGTCATTGCTGGACACTGAGTGGACTTAGAGGAAAGCCCTGGGTCCTTAGCATCTAGGTGATTGTGATATAGGCAGAGGGTGCCTACTGCCGCAGCCAATTTTGGTTGTGGTTCAGTGGTCTACCACTATGATCTCAGGATCTCAGGTTTGAGTCCTGGGTCATGCTGCTTCCCATCGGCAGCCGGAGTCAGAGAGGACAAATTGGCATTGGTTCCTCTGGGTGGGTACCCGTTGTACTGGAGCTTGGGACCTGGCGCTTTCCTCCAAGCTTTTTGGCTGCTGAGCAGGGATGCAATGCCGGCAGTTTGAAAAGAGGCTTGTCTTCACCCTACTAGTGTCAGAAGGATCATGGGGTTGGGGAATTGGAACATCCAAATTTGGGGGGGAAATTGGGGGACAAAATGTAAAAGACAAAATATTGGACATTTCTTGGACTCCAGCTGCTGATGGCATGAAGCATGAGTTGGGATTTGAACCTGCAATCCTCAGATCATAGTGCTAGCATAGCTATACCCTGTCTCCGTGGGGGAATGGTCATCTTCGTCTGTTTCTTTCTGGTCATGTTCATGGTGGGACTGGAGCTTAACCAGAGTCCACTCTTCCTTCTGGACAGGGTGCCAGTTCATTGTAGGAAACTACGTGTAAAGTTATTTAAGTAGATGTTTTAAAAGCTTGCAAATTAGCTCATCTAATATTCTTTGGTTTTAAGCTGTCTTTTGATGGTCAAGGTGGTTGAGAAACTGGTCATCCAGCAAAAACGTGGTCAGTATTGGTATGCTGGCTGATAAACCAGCTTTAGACCAGAATTGGGCTTGTTGCATTTGAATTTTGGACATGCTTGATCATACTGGATATGTTGGGTGACCATCTTGGTCATGCTGATTATGTTGTTCAACCAGTTTGGACATGCTGGTCATTCAGGTCCACTAGATTGATGGTGTTGATCATGTTGGTCATGAAGCTTAGTGATGGTGGAAATGTTGGTTGACCAGCTTGGTGAAGTACAAACCATATGCTGGTCAGGTTGATGTGGCTTGAGTTGACCAGGTCAAGCCTTCCTAAGAAGATCAGCCCAAGAGGAGCCTGCAAGATGAGTGATTGTGTCTGTCCTAAAAGTTCCCTGACTCATCTACATCTACAACCTTCTTTCTGAAGGCCTCAGAGAGCTCTTTGTATCTCTCCATGATGATACCACTCACTTCAACAACCAAAAGGAGACATCTTTGATGATCGTGTGGTTCAGCTCTTGGGCTGATCCTTGCTAGGAAGGTCTGATCTGGCCATGATGGCAGATGTTTAAAATGGAACAGGTGATTAATTATTGTTCTGAGATCTTCATAAATCCTTTCCCAGACACTTCTACAACCTTCTTTCTGAAGGCCTCAGAGAGCTCTTTGGATCTCACCATGATGATCTCACTCACCTAACAAATCAAGAGCAAACCAAACTAATGTCTGAGGTTTAAACAAGACAGGCTCCTCCAAAGTCCTCTCCAAAGATGGTCTAATCATCTGCAGCTGATGTCCTGCACCTGAAGCTGTATGGAATGTGTGGGGGGGTGTGTCCTAATGTATTAATTAGATTTTAGAAATGATGTTTAAAAGACATTTCTTCAGGTTCGTGTTTAGTTATATCACATCCATCTTCCAATATAGTCGAAGTGAACATTAAATTAAGGCGTGTCCAGGTTTGCCAGAGAGTCTAACCCTGTTTTTAATATTATTATTATTATTATTATTATTATTATTATTATTATTATTATTATTATTATTATTATTATTATTATTATTATAATTATTTCCACATCAATGAATAAGAAAAATCCATTGATCCATTGGTACCTTTTAAATGTCCATCATCCCATCTGCACTGAAGGAGAAGGAGAAGAAAAGCCCTGGATAGCTGGTGCTGTAGGGTTCGAGCTGGTCTAACATATTGTTTGGAATTTTCTGCTACCTCTCTGGCTTAGTCAAATATTTATAGAAAGCGCTGAGGAGCCATAACATTTGCATTGAGACATGAGGGTATTGAGCTGGGCCGCATTGTAAATGGTACCACGCAACTTCCAACAAATTCAAATTTAATGGTAACCTGCTGGAGAAGAAAAATGATGCAATATGTTCATGAGCTTAAGGCAGTGTTGCAGCTCAACAACTTAGTCTTATTCAATGCTACATTAACTTTCCCATTTATGCTGGACCTGTAAAATAGGACGCCCCCTGGCATTATAAGTAAGTGCATGTGTGCGAGCCTGTCTGCTAGAAAATGTATTTGTGTCGGAGCATGTTTTTTTTGTTTTGTTTTGTTTTTTTTTTTCCCGTCTTTGAGCATGAACGCCCCCAAATTGCTTTTCTCGTTTTATTTTGTGCTCCAGTCTGCAGAGGCCGGAGAGAATATTGATAAGTCGTGAGGAAACTGCTGCACGCGTTCTTTAGCCTGGCGAAAATATAAATGTTACCCCTCAGCTCTGCTCGCTGATGTTTGAACTTCTCGGCACCATTACCAAGTACCCGGCTAGTTAAGTTATGGTCGAGGAAAGCAAGGTGGGCTCGTGGATTATTAGCCGAGCTGATGACCCGTCCTTACTGTGCTTTTCCCACAACGCTGGACAAAATCGTTCACGGACGACAGTGCGTGGGATGTGCAGACGGACCGCCGCGTAGCAATCCTTCAAAGGCTTCGCAAGCCGAAAGCCAAATAACCAGCTCCGGAGCGCCGGGGCTTGGGTTCGATCATACTCCACGCTGGCCTGATGATGAATGTCCCCTGTATTGAGTCGGCATCAGAAAATCAATACGTTTCAAATTGAAACAGTATAGGGTTGTATTGATCTGGGCTACTAAATCAAAACGAGAAGGCTTTGATAGGACTCGGGTAGACAGCTCCTAGCCAAGTAATGACACACTATCAATTTTAGCTTTACACTGATAAATCAAGTTGAAAATTGGATGTCAGATTTTTTTTCCTTTTCCCCCCCCCCCTCGGCTTCCCCTCGGAGGGAGTTATTTTCCCTGCCCTCCTTCCCTCTCCTGTTGACCCCTGCCCTCAGCCAGTGGATTATAAAGTTCAGTCACGTCACCACAAAGGAGATGTCAGACAGCGCACGGGATTTAATGACACGAAAAAAAATCCATGGAATTGAAAAATCATGAACTCATTTACTTGCATGCCATTGACCTGCTGTCCAGATCTCCACTCCGCCTGCCAGTTTAGTAAACAAACTGTATGTAAGGAGAGATTTACACCCTCCTGGATTATGCAGTTTAAAAATCTGTCCTGAGTCTGGCAGGGTTTGCTTTTTGTGTTTTCCTTCACTGGTTCTACTGGAAACCTAATAGCAGGCTGTTTCTCCAGCTGAGCCTGATCAGTATTTCTCTACAGGGACTAGATAAGCTGTGTGTGCATTTGCACATCTGTGTGTAGGCCTGAGCAATTTGGACAAAATGTCTTCATGTCTCTCTCTGTTTATATCTCAATATAGATATAAATATTGATATATCACTCAGCCCGTATCCCGTTCTGTTTATATCCCGATACAGATATAAATATCCATACATCGCTCAGCCCGTATCCCGTTCTGTTTATATCCCGATATAGATATAAATATCCATATATCGCTCAGCCCGTATCCCGTTCTGTTTATATCTCGATATATATATATAAATATCAATATATCGCTCAGCCCGTATCCCGCTCTGTTTATATCCTGATATAGATATAAATATCGATATATCGCTCAGCCCGTATCCCGTTTTGTTTATATCTCGATATATATATATATAAATATCAATATATCGCTCAGCCCGTATCCCGTTCTGTTTATATCCCGATATAGATATAAATATCCATATATCGCTCAGCCCGTATCCCGTTTTGTTTATATCTCGATATATATATATATAAATATCAATATATCGCTCAGCCCATATCCCGTTTTGTTTATATCTCGATATATATATATATATAAATATCCATATATCGCTCAGCCCGTATCCCGTTTTGTTTATATCTCGATATATATATATATAAATATCAATATATCGCTCAGCCCGTATCCCGTTTTGTTTATATCTCGATATATATAAATATCCATATATCACTCAGCCCGTATCCCGCTCTGTTTATATCCCGATACAGATATAAATATCAATATATCGCTCAGGCTGTATCCCGCTTTGTTCATATCAGATATAGCAGAAATTTGATTTGGATTCTAATTTTATCAAATGTAGCCAGTCAGCATGATGAACATATGGTTGGTGTTGCTTTAGTTGTGATTTTGGGCTGGTTCTTAGATGTCCATATCTGTAATTTAAAATTTACTTTCTGTGGCCATATGTGATTGGAATTCTTTCTGCAGGAGGGACATGATGCATATTAATGAGGCAATGAATTACATTTACTTTACATTTATGGCATTTAGCTTCCAAGGTTAGTCAGTTAAATCAAGACGAGGCACCCAGTCCACTTATGCACCAGCCACAAATAATCATCTTTATCCATGTGTTAGTTTGTTATTGTCACATGCTCAGCTAACAGTGGAGGGTGTGGTCTCACAGTAATGTACTGTATTTTTTGTCTGGTGGTGCATTGCTTTTGGGGACACATCAAGACGCTTTGGCATTTACACTAGAATAATAATGTGGTCATACACGTCTCTGACCACCTTATGATCAGATCACTCTGTATGCATGATAATACCAGGTATAAACCATTCCTTAGGTTACTGTAATCAGCCATAACATTATGACGGCCTACTTGCTTGTATTCCCATTGTCCGTTTTATCAGCTCCTCTGTCCACACAGGAGCACTTTGTGGTTCTATAATTCCAGACTGTAGTTCATCTGTTTCTCTGCACACTTCATTCTCCTCCTTTTACCCTGATCTTCAATGATCAGGACCCCACAGGACCACCACAGAGCAGCTATGATGTGGGTGGTGGGTCATTTTCAGCACTGCAGTCACACTGACGTGGTGGTGTGTTAGTGTGTGTTGGGCTGGTACGAGTGAATCAGATACAGCAGTGCTGCTGGAGTGTTTAAACCCCTCAGTGTCACTGCTGGACTGAGAACCGTCCACCAACCAGAAATATCCAGCCTTTGGCCAGCGTCCTGTGAGCACTGATGAAGGACTAGAGGACGACCAACACAAACTGTGCAGAAACAGATGAGCTTCTGTCTCTGACTTTACATCTACAAGGTGGAGACACTCGGTAGGGGTGTCTAATAGACGGGACAGTGAGTGGACACAGTGTTTGAACACTCCAGCAGCACTGCTGTGTCTGATCCACTCGTACCAGCACAACACACACTAACACACCACCAAATCAAGTCTCCCTCAGCGCTGGAGGACGAAGCCTTGGGAGCAACCAGGCTCAGAAGGGGGGACCCCTTCTTCTCTGGTCAAATTACTTCTATGTAGTTAGCTAGGGGACACCGGACCACCACATGTTTGCTGCAATACTCAGATGCACTGAAGTAGTGATAGTTTGATGTCAGTCTCACCATGTCAGTGTCACTTGAGCACTGAGAATGACCCACCACCCACGTAACCTGCTCTGTGGTGGTCCTGTGGTGGCTGATCAGTATATGTTAGACTTGTTTGGAGCTCTGAGGCTAATGTAGCTAAAATGGGAGATTAGACCCCCAGAAATCATCCTACACTTGCTTCAAGCTGTATGGTTTTGTTGAGTAATTAGCCTCACAGCTCCAACACAAAACTAACAAAGCGAACCTTTCTGTCAGACTGAATTTATGAAGAAGAAAGAGAGCGAAAGCAAGATTCAGGAGGGTTTTGCCTTGTTGGGTTTATGGGAATTGGCTGTAAGGTGTGCCAGCTTTGTGCCACACTGGGATAGTATTGAAGACAGATGCAGGCAGTTTCCTGATCTGATCTGTGGTGAAAAAAGAATGGCGTTGAAGTCCGTCTCTGCAGTTTGCGTTCACTGGCTGTGCAGATCCTCGCTTGAGTCGGCCCTCTTCACCACAGCCCAGTCTGATGAATATAGCTGGCTTCACTTGTTCACTATCAGCATATTCTGTCACGCAATGGTGCGAGGCTGACTTCGGCGGGTGCCCAATCGCACCTCGTCTCGTCCTCGCTTCCCTGAGCCACACGTCACTGTTTCGAGCGACTGGCCAGGTGCTAATTGCTCCAATATGGCCTTCCTCAACAGAAATATGGAGGCGCGAGCCATGCAGAAGACAGGAGTCCCTTTGTTACCCCCGGCATCCATGTCAGCGTCAGCACCCTGGCTGACAGCTGACGGAGAACCGAACGGGTGTGGACGCCTGCAGACCTTAACTTAATCTGACTCCAGTATTGATTGTCAAAGCTTTCTCTTGTATAATTACTTTTTTTGCGTTGGAGGGGGAGGAGGGTGGGGGGGTGGATGAAAATGAAAAAGAGTGCAAGCAAGGAGGAAAAGAGAGAGAGAGAGAGAGAGAGGAAGGAGCGAGAGAGGTGGCGTGTATTGATCTGTAGGGAAGTGGTGGGGGGAGACATTGTTTCCCTTGACTAACGGTGAGTGGGGCTTCCGTCTGTGATGTATGGCAGCTATCTGGTCCTGGATAATAACTTTGTGATGGAATGGAGCCTTCAGTCACATGCGGCCAGGCTAACCAGTCTCAGCGGGCGGGACTGAAGGGCCCATCAATTCTAATACCAGGCAGAGAGAAGGGGGTGGGGGGTGGAGGGTGGAGGGGCAGGTTAGCATCAAAGGCATAAGCAGGACATCTTCTTGATCACCATTATATTCTGTAATCTGGTATGAAAGTTCTGGTTGATAGCCGGGTTATATAAAGTCACAGCCCACGGCTCTGGTCAGAAGCAGAGCTGAGGTGGTCAAAGAAAGCACAAGAGCTCTCTGGACTTCAGTGATGCATCAGTAACGACGTATGTAGTTCGTAACCCTTGTTGGAGATGGTCCGAGCACGTTACTTACGTCTTAAAGGAACGGTACAGAAGAACGCACACTACTGGCCGATACAAGTTCATAATACAGGGAGTCAGGAGGTTGTGATGGCATGGATTTTATGAAGCACAGTCACACGGAAATCTCCACCTCAGTTATCAAAAGAACCTGAATCAGCACCTCAACCTAAACCTTACCTAAACCCTTAATTCTAACCTTAAACACAGCTGAAGTCTGGAGTTATTGGAATATGTATAAAATAAGTTTTATGCAACATATAGACGTTCTGAAAGTCAATTCATATTTTTGGAGATGTTGTTGAAACTTTTGGCGTTTGTCGTTGAGAATTTGGCAAATAATTGAGTTCAGTCAGGTGTGTTTCATTCCAAGGAATCATGTACGTGTTTCTATGGCAGAGGAACCTTTCTAGGGTTCTTTTGAATATCAAATGTCTTTTTAATGGTTGTAGATCACAATTCATAAGCATGGACTGCTTTGTCAAATGAAGAGTTATTGTAACTAATATTAATCTGCATTAAGATTCAATTGCTCCTTCTCAACCCATCTATTGAACCATCTACAAGAGGTTTCAGAGTCCACCTAAACTTCTAAAAGAATCGTAAAATCACCAAATCGTTCCTCAGACCTTCAAAAAAGCTGTTACTTTTGGCCAAAATAACAAATATAAAAAGTGTTTATGGCTTCAGTTACAAAATAATTACGGATTCTACCAAATTATTAACTTGAACCTGATTATGATGAGCAAGAATAGTAATTGGATAGATGTTGGTTGGGTCAGATTTTTTTTTTTTTCAGTTTTGTTTTATTTTAATCATTTTCATTCTAATCATGTCTTTTGCCCTGACTTTAAAGTCTTTGTTCCCTTTAAAGCTGTAAAATCATCATTGTGGAACTAACAGAGTTCATACGAAAAGAGATGCATAACCTTGAGAGGAATCCCAGAGGCTTTCAACAGGTTCTCATTCATTTTCCTCAATTATTTGATTTATCCAAATACCCCCTGGCTACAGGTCACATTAACGGCATGATTACACACACACACACACACACACACACACAGACACACATACACACACACACACACACACACACACACACACACACACACACACACACACAGACTGTATTTCTATGGATTGATGTTACACTGCTCCAAAATAGTGAACTGCCCCCTCACCAAAAACGTTCCCTTGGTGCTATCCAGAACCAATTTATATACACAATTCTACGACACCATTTTTACCAAAGAAAAGAACCATTTCAACAGTCAAATGGTTCTTTTGTGTCAGCTGGGTAAGAAAAATTCATTTATTTTGCACCTTTTATACACAGTGCATGTTTACTGCTCTGTCCACGTGTACATGCTCAACCTGCATACAGACTCTGACTGATCAGAGAGAGGGGGCGGGGCTGATGCTCAACCTGCATACAGACTCTGACTGATCAGAGAGAGGGGCGGGGCTGATGCTCAACCTGCATACAGACTCTGACTGATCAGAGAGAGGGGGCGGAGCTGATGCTCAACCTGCATACAGACACTGACTGATCAGAGAGAGGGGGCGGGGCTGATGACATCACTGACCCAGATATCGGGTTATATATTTACATCTCAAATGAAGACAAATAGGAGGGAATAAAAATGTCTGGTGTGACTCCTAAAAATACGTTTTCAATGCACGTCAAACATTGAAAAATCACACAAAATAGCCGAGGGTTCAAAAGGTTAAACAGGTTTTTGGTGGATTGGATTTGGTGACATATTTGTGACACTTATTTTGAGCTATATTGGACCATGTTTTAAAGATTCCTATACAGAACCATCTGGAAAAAAACTCTGCAGAAACTTCAACCAGTCCACAAACTACTTAAGCATCCCAGTGGTTGTTGGAGATGTCCAAGTCTTTTTTATAATATTTGATTTTCTTTATAACTTCACTGGAATCATCTACAACACTGGTCATTCATCCCCAGCAGAACAGGTTTAGTGTTGAAACATCTACATTTTTAAGCAGTAGTTATGAATGGTGGCTGCCAGTGAATCTGCTCCTTTGTTGTAGCTCCCTCGCACACATCCTCGTTGATTTGTTCTTGACCTACACGCAGGCTGTTCCCCACGGGCATGCTTAACCTTAGAGCCTGTGTTAATTATCTCTGGAAAGAGGCCCGTTCACACAGTCATCAATTTCAGGTCTACTGGGGTATCCTCTGGTCCACGGCCCCCTTCCTCGAGAGATGGACGGTTTGCCGAAATCGGCAAGAAGGGATGTCTGACCTGCACTAGAACTCTGTCTTTCACCCAGTCGGGCACGTCTGTCTTCATCCTGCACGACGACCCGCAGTTCAGGCTTCACCTGTCTCGAGCCGAAGTGTTTTCTCACGCACTCTTCGGTGTTGTTTAGATTAACCTTCAGAAGATGCACTAGTTGCTTTCTAAAACTGGAGCGTAGAGTCATGTGAGGAACGTTAGGACACCACGTGAACACCTTTGCCTTTCTCGACGTATTTAAACATGCAGACGTTCGATCTTCGTTTTAACTGTACCGTGAGATGGAGGTGATATAACTATGTTAGGAGACCCCCACTTTTATTACTACGTAAATGCCTTAATCAGGATCAAGTGCAGCTGTGAACGATTAGAACGTTGCTAGAACTGTGGAGGAGCTTTTGTCTTATTTATAACTCAGACATTAGTTTGGTTTGCTCTTGATTGTTGAAGTAAATGGAATTACCATGACAACATATAAAGACCTGTAGATGCAGATGAGTCTGGGACAATGATTAGAAATCAGTCGTTCTACTGCCTGGAAACACTTCTGTAAAGAAGTCTCCAACAATCCTAAAATGTCCTAGCAGAACCACTTTTGGTTCCATACAGTTGGCTGAGCTCACCACTGCTTTACATCTCTGATGTTTGGATTTTTTCAGCCCTATGATAACTTCCATCCCTTACATGAACAGCTCTTTGGGCTGCATATTGGAAAGTTCTACATCTCCAGTCTTCTTGGAACATACACCAATTTACATTTATAGCATTTGGCAAAGGCTCTTATCCGGAGCGACTTCACTCAGAAGATATCCTTGTCTACCTACTAGAGGCTCGAATCCAGAGATTCCTCAAGCTTAGATGTTGCCAAAAACAAATGTCAGGTTAGAGACCATCAGGATTAAGTATAATTATATTCCTTTAATGAGTTAAATGTTCTTGGAAGAGATGGTCTTCAGTCGATGTTTGAAAACAGCAAATGCCTAAGTTGTTCGCACCCCCAATGGAAGTTCTTTCCACCACTTTGGTGCCAGAAGAGAAAAGAGTCCAGATGTATGTCTTCCTTGTGTCTTGAGGAATGGTGGTTCAAGCCGAGCTGTACTTGATGCTTGAGGGACTCTTGGTACAGGTCAACCAGCCATAACATTAACACCACCTGCCTAATAACGAGTAGGTCCCCCTTATATCACCTTAGCAACTTTGACCCATTGAGGTGCTGATTCCACAAGACCTCTGAAGGTGGCCTGTGGTATGTGGCACTAAGATGTTAGCAGCAGATCCTTTAAGCCCTGTAAGTTGTGAGGTAGGACCTCCATGAGCATCAAGGGTGCTCATGACCCTGTCCCCAGTTGACAGGTTGCCATTCTTGAAATGCTTTTGGTAGGTACTGACCACTGCATACCCAAGACCTGCCTGATGTTTCCGAGATGTTCTGAGGAGTTGCCTGGATATCACAGGTTGGCTCTTGTCAAAGTGGTCCAGATTCGTATGCTTGATGATTATTCCTGCTTCATACATCAGAATCAGAATCAGAAATGCTTTATTAATTGCAAACATCAGTGCATAACTGTATTTGTACAGCTTTCTACCAAATCATGAAGTTGTGGAGTACGATTATACAGGTATCTATAATAATGTAGCGTAAAAATAAATAAAGAAACAGTAACGTGTGCATTAATTGGCTATGAAAGCCTTCCATTGTCCACCATCACGTTAACTCTCGACTGCTAAGGTTAAATAAGACAATGAGATTTGTAAACGTAAGTGCTCTGGCTTCCCTTCAGGACACTTGTATGTATTTAAGTCTGATTTATTGTCCTTACACCCTTTCGTCCTTCTCATTAGCAACATGACCGTACAGGGTGACATGTTGACATCCGTGCAAAGGATAAAGGGTCTGTCCCCGGACTCAAACAGCTGCACATGTCTAATCCGAGCAGGCTGTGCATCGCTGTGATGCTTTATTCTGCGATGTATATAGCGCTCATTAAACATCGCAGCCCAACATGTATGAAATGAGCTGAAATCAAAAGCCTCCTCCTTTCTCTTCCTGAATTTATGGCGCACTTTGAAAGCGATGTCCACGAGGCATATGGCCGCCAGTTGGCCTTTGAAGATGCGTTAGGAATCTTTATGATTTTGTCCAATTTTGCTGACATGTGTCCCGTGCAGTGTGAATGCGAGCTCGGACACAAAGGCTCTGAGAAGAGCGCGAGATGTTGTTTTAGAGCTCTGCGTGTGAGAATGGACATTCAGTTCTAGATTTGAAGTGAAGAGATTCACGAGCTGGGCTCAGCCATTATTTACACGGTTTTACAACAAATTCATTCAATACTTTGACCTTTGATGTGTTTTTTTTTTTTATATTTAATGTAACCAGGCAGGCCTTTAAGAACTAATTCTTATTTTCTGTGATGGCCTGGACATGAGCATCGTTATAAATCATTATAGGAGCTTTTAAAAGACAGTTTCAAAAAGCTATTCCTGCATTTTGACTCTAATCGTCCTCAAAAATGCAATCTCTTCATGCTGTTGTGACAGAAACCTCCAATTCCACACACTGATCCTTTCCACTACGACCAACATGGAGAGACATACATGCTTACAATTATACTACATGTCCCCTTGTCTTTTCGCCTCACTGCATCCTAGTCATTTCAATGGAGAGAGCTGCTGTATTCATGCTGTACATAATGGGTCAAGATCAGCCTCACTGTGTGGCAAAAGTTCAACTTTTGTCCAACTTTATGCAAATGAGTACAGCCGTCACACTGCGGCTAGCCAATCAGACAAGAGTAGGTTGGTACGTCATAGGGTGTCACCCAGAACAATTTCCTTTAAATATGGAGGAGAAGCTGATAACAGTGGTGTGTGGATTTCTAGAATTAAAATGACATTAAAAATGACATTAAATATAATTAATACATCAAATTACTTTCAAGCCAGTGAGTTGTTTTGCTTCATTTGCATAGAAAATGTCAAGTATACCCCTACCGAGGAATATTATAGGGGAATGTCCGTTTGGCGACAAGGTGAGGGACCTTTTCTTTGGTTTCCTTTGGGGGACGGGGAGGGGTCTTTCATTCATTTTGTTTGAGGGGCATGAAAAGACCAGGGGCTATTGAAAAAAGACTGCTATTGCCCCTTATCTGGGGCAGTGAGGTGAGGGATCCAGCATGGCTGAATGTGTCAAAAACAAGTGGACATGTACCGTCAGTCCTACAGTCAGTCTTACTTGCAGTCTATTCAAACCCTTTCATAAATACAGTCCCACCAGTGGACTTTGCTGTGGGGGTCCCTTAATTAGTATGGTTCCACCCATGGGTTTGGAACATACATCAAAGTGCATTCAGCTTCAAACGTGAGCCAACTATTCCATCTAATCCAGTGGTTGTTTTAGGATTGTGGGTCACGGCACCACCGTCCCCATGGCAGACAAAGGGTCAGTCCCCCAGGCTGCCAAGCCCACCGCACCTCACCTTTGAGCAAGACTCCAAACTCTACGTTCTCATACCTGTGGAACCTGATTCAGATGTAGGTTTCTTTGGATAAGAGTGTCAGCCAAGTGTCACAAATGTGAAATGCTCTGTGTTCCTAACAATCTGCCAAAACACAATCAGTGTTAATCTCTGTGTTTTCTACACAGTCACACACTCATTCACCACCCACATCATAGCTGCTCTGTGGTGGTCCTGTGGGGTCCTGAGCGTTGAAGATCAGGGTGAAAGGAGGAGAATAAAGTCTGCAGAGAAACAGATGAACTACAGTCTGTAATTATAGAAATGCAAAGAGCTCCTTTATTTGTAAACAAACTAGAAACAAGGACAATAATGTTGTGGCTGATCAATGTATATATAACATTATATGAATTTGTATTTATTGTGTTTGTATTTGTAAATGAATGTGCATTTATGATCAAATTTAATATTTTAGAGCTGCGGATGTTGTTCAAATTAAATAGTTAAAGACATAAAACATATTTCTGATAACAAACTTAATATTTTTGTAAAAGGAATCAGTGTGAAATTAGTGGCATGAATGAGTTCTGTCGTTCTTTGTTTGGTCATTAAAAATGTGAATAAATAAATACATAAACAAGCAAATAGATAAATCAATCGTAATCACATTCTTTATGTAATAAAGCACAAAAGCAGTCGTGAGAAAGAATGTAGATTAAATGGGATTTAAATGTCAGTCTCTGAATATATTGCCACCAACATGTCTGATAGGCCAGGGTTACGTTTTTCCTTTTTTTAAATGGCATTTATTCATCATCTGTATGTGTATGTGTGTGTGTGTGTGTGTGTGTGTGGTGTGTGGCAGCGTTAGTATAAACAGTGGCAATAAAAACATAAACACAGGATCGGTGTACAGCCAGCTGGTTGGTTCAGTCCTGTTCAATTCAAAGTGACCAGTTTGGGAAGTTGCGTGAGGAGTGTGTGTGTGTGTGTGTGTGTGTGTGTCTGTCTGTGTGGGTGTGTGTGTGTGTGTGTGTGTGTCTGTGTGTGTGTGTGTGTGTGTGTGTCTGTGTGCTTGTCCCGCTACCCTCAGCAACAGTGCATGAGTGTGTTCAGTGTCACTCACACACAGGACATGGCACATGGCAGCCGTGACATCACGGAGCCGCCGTGGCACTGAGGAAAAACAGCACCCTGTGCTCTCTACAGGCCGGCTGCTGATTACCGCCACTTACGCTAATTACACCCCATTTATGTCCCCAATGGAAGCATTTAAGCAGAATATAATGGTGTCTTATTGAATTTCGCCCTCATTCTTTTCCCTTTAACTACTGCCATCAAAAGCCCTTTCTGTGCGGCACGACCAGTTGCTGCCACAGCAGCTCTGTCCTGAAGGACCCTCGACGATAAGAGCACAGTTTATAGTATGAGTCTTCATTTGAGATGTTAAAAATTAAGAGAATTTAAAAATATGTATGAATTTGACCGTGTTTTCATCTAAAATTTTTAATTATTATATTTATTTTGGCTTATAAGGACTAAAAAAGAACACTTTACATCTGGAAATCCGGGAAATTAGATCCAGAGGGTTTTGAGCTGAAAATGCAAAATGCTTATTTGTAATGATGATAATAATTTCATCAAAATATTTGACAGTGATTCAAATAAAAAAAATAAAGAAAACAACCTAAATGTTCTTTATTATTTGTGTTATTTATCGATGTATTATCCTTTCTCAGGGTTTGAATTTCCTCTATAAGCGAATACTTGGGTCAGTAACATCATTAGCCCCGCCCCCTCTCTCTGATCAGTCAGAGTCTGTATGCAGGTGGATCATCAGCCCCGCCCCCTCTCGCTGATCAGTCAGAGTCTGTATGCAGGTTGAGCGTCAGACCCGCCCCCTCTCTCTGATCAGTCAGAGTCTGTATGCAGGTCGAGCATCAGCCCCGCCCCCTCTCTGTGATCAGTCAGAGTCTGTATGCAGGTTGATCATCAGCCCCGCCCCCTCTCTCTGATCAGTCAGAGTCTGTATGCAGGTCGAGCATCAGCCCCGCCCCCTCTCTCTGATCAGTCAGAGTCTGTATGCAGGTCGAGCGTCAGACCCGCCCCCTCTCTCTGATCAGTCAGAGTCTGTATGCAGGTTGAGCATCAGCCCCGCCCCCTCTCTCTGATCAGTCAGAGTCTGTATGCAGGTTGATCATGTTCACGTGGACAGAGCAGTAAACATGCACTTGAAGCTCCTTTGGCCTTTAAACTGGGATTTAATTCAGCAGGATTTCAGAGCTGGATTGCTCAGTTACATGGCGTCCCATATTGAAAGCTGCAGATTATCAGGGTAATACGGGTCTTGTAGTTTGTTCTGATTTGTGTATCATGTCTGAAGATTACTCTGATCCTGAGTTACGAAGCCTAGAGAACGGCACGTTACTGCCCGCAAAAGTCCCCGGTGCTTTTATAGTGTGTCCCAGGTGATTTGACGGAGTATCTTTCCCACTAAAGATGTAATCAGCACCATTAGACTCAATTTGTTCACTGTGTTCCTTAACAAACATCTCCTTCTCAGACCTTTTATATCGTTAGCTCCTCCATCAGTTGGAATTTGGTGCAATTGGCTGTATGTTTGAAACTTTGGAATATCTGTTCTTTCTTTTCAACCCGGCAGGTTCTGAAAGGCAGTCGCATTAGATTTGAGGACGGCGGGAGACACAGAAGCCTTTTAGATCTCCTCCTTCTAAATAAATCTGTTCTGCAGAGGTGTGGGGAATAGAAGGTTGTGTGTTATCGGCGCTTTAACGTAGAGCGAGCAAACAGGATCATCTGTCTTTGGAACAATCGTCTTGCGCTGTCTTAAGCCCTCTTCGATGGCGGAATATATAGGTCCTATATCTCCGCGGCCTTCAAAACAAGCCTGGCGTTCCCTCGCTCTCTAAACATCGCCATATTTTTTGATGAAATTGTTATCAATCCCTTTATTTCCCACTTTGCTGCTTGAGCCTGAATCATGGCTGTCAGCTTTTTTACAGCCCTGCACAAACACAGGCCGTTCCCTATGGACACGGGAGGCGTTAAATCTTCCCGCCGCTTGTAGACGGCTGTTATTTAACTGCACGTGGTGGACGCTGCAGAAGAAGCCTATTGTTGTGCACTTATGTACTTTTGATGGTAATGACTGGTGTGTTGCTCCGTTGATAGTTTTGGTTATCAGCAGTGTGGAAATTAGCTTTTAAAATGCAGTTGGAAATCCATTCGGTTGATTGATGGCCGGTGCAGCTAATAAATTTGAGCCGCTGGAGAGGAGGGCGGGCCCTCTACCATTTTTTATGCCTGTCAGGAGACACACCATTGGTAAAGTGGAGTGAATCAGGAGCCCAGTGATTGCCATTTAGATGAAACGACTGCCAACGCCTCGCACTTAGACCGACACTTGAGAAATAGAGGACAAACCTTTTCTTTTCTTTCAACTGTTATTCGTTCAGCGAGTCCTAACACAATTAAACCACTGGCAGTGAGAGCAAATGTCGTACGTAGGCTTCTTCCACTCAGACTGTGGTCCAGCTGTTTCTCTGTATACTTCATTCTCCTCCTTTCACCCTGATCTTCACTGGTCAGGACCACCACAGAGCAGGTCTAATGGGTGGTGGGACATTCACAGGAGTGTCCACTCTATTAGACACTCCTACCGAGTGTCTCCAGTCAGAGACAGAAGCTCGTCTGTTTCTGCACAGTTTGTGTTGGTCATCATCTAGTCCTCCATCAGTGCTCGCAGGACGCTGCCCACAGGACGCCGTCGGCTGGACATTTCTGCTTGGAGGACTGTTCTCCAGTGCAACACACACTGCCATATCAGTGTCACTGCAGTGCCTCTACTTCATTTACTTGATTGGTTCCATTCGTTTTGGCCTTTAATGCGGCGTCACTTCTAAGTCAACACCTGAGTGGAGACGTGAATATCTCCTAAACGATCATCATCCAGAAAGGAGAATCGGATTGATTGAAATCCTGATTCATGTCATAATCCAGGCATGAAAGGGTTAAAGGTTGTGCCCAGCAGGTTAAAGGCACTGAAGACTCTGCAGGGCTTCATTCTGTCAGTCCACTCAGACCAGTCAAGAGTGGTATATAAAACCCTTCCCTGTGATGAACATTCCTGTGGGAACCGGACCCCCTCAGGGCAGGGTGTGGGGGGTTGGGGGACTCCCAACCAGAACTGGACCACCCTGGGTGTGCAGACCCTCATCGCAGCACTTTTGGCACACGCAGAATCCGGCCCGATGTTGACCGTGCGGTTTAATGTATTACCGGACCCTCGTTTCCCATCCTGCGGAAATCGCCTCCAAAGTGAAAGCATATGCTGTGACAGGAAGATGGGTTGGAGGAAGGCAAACGTTGTCATCGAATACTGTTCGGTTTATCGTGCCTCATAAATGATCTTTTCTCGGCTGAGCGTTTAATTCTATGTTTTGTTTTCCTCTTTCTCTCGGAGGGTATGAAAAATGTTTGGGCTTCTCTACGGCGTCGAACAAAGACGACATGCCGCTGCGGAGGCGAATCGTCACATGTAGCGGAAAGCTTCAAAGCCGGGGTGGATTTCTCCGCCTTGCTTTATTCGCAGGCCGATTTGAAGGTTAGGATCTTAGGCGGTAATCGCTCGGCTGCCTTCGCAGGATTTACATTTTTTACGCACTAATCTCGAGTTTACAATGTCATTTAGGCGGCTTTGGCCTGACGTCTCTTTCTGCAGGCCTCTGCCTCGGTGCCCAGATTGACAGCAGACAAGGCCCTGGCGCTGTGTTCTGCTTTGGCGGGTGATGAACCTCTGGCATGCTGCTCATGCATGCATGGACCCCTTTATTCCATCACCCCCTCATCACACACACACACGCACGCGCGCGGACTGAAACACAGCTACACAGTCTCTTGATTGATGCTAAACTCAAACTGATCTCTCGTCGCTGTCAGAGGCTGGCTGAGTCTCTGGAGCCTCCTTATTTCCTGACATTTGCCGATGTATTCACACAACGAGGAAAGACCTTTTGTGATGTATTTTCGCTTTCTCTCTGACGTGATCCTGCTGTAACACTTTAATCTGTTTAGTCTGACTCCGTGTTATGGCAGGGTGCGGAGAGCTCTATGCAAGCTGGTCCAGCCTATTACAGGAGGTATCAGCCCAGCCTTTAGAATCGAACCTCTGTTTGTAATGGCTGCACGGTGTGTGTGGAGTGGTTTTGTCCGGTTTTCTCCCGAGTTCCCCACTGGAGGAACATGGGAGAACGTTATCCTCCCTTCTCTGCCAATGATGGGTGGAGCTTGTTTGGCTTTGTTCTTCACGTAGGCCTGAAATAAGCCACAACCCTCTGCAAACCGAACAAAATTGCAACCCTCCATTTGTACTTCACTTCATACTGAACAAAGTGAAGTTCCTGAAGGACACACTTCTAAATGCGTCCCTGGCCGACATGTAACGATCCCGGGAAAACTGTGAATTGCTGTTCAAGCTGTATTCTCCTCAAGCCCCCTCTGATGCAATAAAGATCCCATAGTGGTTTCAATGACGGAGAGATCTCCACACCCTGCTGCAGCAGAGCAGCCCCAAACCATCACACTTCCACCACCATGCTTCACAGCTGCTATGAGGTTCTTGTGGCCAAACACCGTGTTTGGTTTGTGCCAAACATGTCCTCTGTTACTGTGTCCAAATAATTCAACTTTGGATTCATCTGTCCAAAGCACACTGTTCCGGAAGTCCTACTCATTCTCTAAATGTTCTCTGGAGAACCTTTAGAGTCTTGCCCTGATGTGACAGTAAGCATTTCCTCCTTAAACACCTTCCATGAAAACCAAACTTTGGTCTCTTCTGATAGTATCTGTGGCGAGAGCTACCTGCAGGTCCATGATGAACATTTTAGGATTGTTGGATGTGATTTTTTTATGGTTCTGCTCTGGGGCTGAACTTGCTAAGACCTGGCCATATTATCAGCTGTTGTAAGTGTTCTCCACTTATTTACACAATCATATTCCATACAATGGATCAGCTGTTCTGAGATCTTTTGAAATAACCTCCTACACTCATATGCATCTGCATGCACCAGCCTTCTTTCTGAAGGCCTCATCGAGCTCTTTGGTGAAACCACTTCCAACAATCAAGAGCAAACCATACTAACGCCTGAGGTTTAAATAAGAGCGGCTCCTCCAAGATTCCTCTGGAGTGACGTGCTCCACGTGATTTTAATTTGAGGTTTTTTGAGACTTTCTTCAGTTTTTATGCGTTTAGTTGCATCACCTCCATCTTTCAATATCATTCAAATGAAGATCAAATCCATATGTTTTAAAGATGTTGAGGACAAAGTTGTTTGTGGGGTGTCCTTACTTTTCTGTCCACAGCCTCCTGCAGGCTACACAAACGCATGGCTCCTACCATATAGCTTATTACGGAAATGATCGGCGAGTTCACACCGGAGGACTGTGCGTTTCCTCACGTGCGACAGCGCTAATGAAGACAAACGGCGTGCAGAATTTGTTGATTGTCCCTGACCATCTTGTCATCTATTCCCCAATTACCACCATCATCACTCTCCGTCCCTCTTTGGAGTAAATTAGTCGCAGTGTGTTATTCACCGCCGGCCTTTCCTTTTTCATTTCTCTCTTCTCTCGACCCCCCCCCCTCCACCCATCCACACATGCACCCCTCTGAAGGAAAGGAAAGGCCGAAGCCTTTGAAACATCTCCAGCCTGAGCACGCCTGGAACGAGCTGCACTTAGTAACCTGATTCTAGTGCCTGGCCTTAATGGTCTGCATTAGCTGCAAGCAATAAAATTAGCCCAGGTCCCAGCTAATGTTGGAATAATCATTTACAAAGATGGTTACCACATGCCTGCGCCCCCTCTTTTCTTCTCCTCTTTTCCCTTTCTCCCTCTCTCCCTCTCTCTCTCACTCTCTCGTATTTTTATATGGCTTCTAATTCGCTGTTATTAATAATGAATAAAAATGCAATTTTGCGTGGCTTTGCTCCAGGGCCCCAGGAATCATTTCGATGAATATTTCAGCACATTATTTTAATCACGGCTCCACATACGCAGTGGAGGGGGGGGGGGGGGGGGGGTGTTGAGGTTGTTTTATTGGCCTGGGCTGCGGCTGTGGTGAGACCTTCAGCCCCCCCCACCCCATCATTAAACTCCACGCTGTCTGCATACAGGGTTCTACCTCTGATTTACAAGACTTGTTAAAAAGTACCGTAAAAAAGCAGGCAAGCTGCGCCATTTATACTTGTAATTTGATCCCGTGTTTGTTAATGGGACTGGCTGTTATTTATACGCGTGCTGCTCCTGCTGCCTGGAAGGGCCTGCTCGTGCTGCGAGGCTTCGCGGGGCTTTCGGAGAGATTACATCTAACTATGCACAGCCTTCTGCAGTTACTGCCCTGCCAGTGTCCCTTTCTGTTTTGCTGAAAGAGGCTCGCATGAGTTATGTGTTTCTGTGTTCTTTGGTAACGTCTGGCACATGTACACGACGTTCGGTGAATCAGTAAATAATGTAAATGAAGTCACTGAAAGAAAAGAAGTGAAAATAAAGGATCTATGAAGTAATTCAGAATATGTGGAGCAAAAATGAGCGAAAACGAAATTAGATGGAAATGAATTAAATGAAGTTGGGAAACAATGCAAAGACAAAAAGCAAGTAAATAATTCAATTAAATTAAATTAAATGAAGTTGGGAAACAATGCAAAGACAAAAAGCAAGTAAATAATTATATTAAATTAAATTAAATTAAATTAAATGAAGTTGAGAAACAATTCAAAGACAAAAAGCAAGAAAATTAAATTAAATTAAATTAAAATAAAATTTACTGCTGTGATAAAAAAAGAACAAAATGTAAACTTAATAAAACATTAATTATTATTATTACGATTAATAATATGAATAAATAAAATTAATTAATAAAAAATTATAAATAAAATAATTCTATTTAAAAAATTATTATTATAAATATTATTTGTTGTATGGGCTCCAACTACCTACACGGTCTGTAGTGTTCACAACTACAGTTTATAGATATGTATTCATTGCCTATTTTTGCCGTATGGCGCCATTTTACACCGTCCTCTGTTTTAACTTTTGTTTTTCTCAAATCTCTCTTCTCTCTCTGCAGTCAGCTGCATGACTTCTGGCGCCTTGACTACTGGGAGGATGACCTCAGGAGGAGGCGGAGATTTGTCCGGAACCCCTTCGGCTCAACCCACTTGGACATCATGTGCAAAACGCTGGATGACTATGGTCAGTAACTCTGCCAACAGCCAATCAAAAGGCTGCTGGACCTTGTCAGTCTGGCTCATTATCCGAAAATTACAGTTCATTACATACAATGACATCACTTTTTCGCCAGGGCTGACCACATACGAGCACGAGAGGGTCAAGCCTGTCCAATCCGCACTTGGATATTATGAATATTTGCTGAGTTGAGAAGCAGTTCATTCTTGTTTTTATAGGTTACATATTTACGAGCCTTGTCAGTTGAACATGGCAGTGGGGGGTTTATGGCAGGTTTTATTCCCCACCAACACGCCGAGTTGAGAGGCGAATAGCATTGCTCTTTTTTTTTTAATACTGTTTCTGCCTCTCGTTCTCAAACTTGCCTTCATTGACCCGTTTGATCTTGTAGTGCTGCCCACCCCACACACTGTCGATTTGGCTCCGTGTCACGCAACACCGCCTTTTAAAAGGAAGCGGTTCAATACTATTAACCACTCCAGGCCCTTCTCCTCCGGGCCCCGGGGCTGAATAGGAGAAGGCAGAAGGGTGTATTAAGTGAACAAGGGCAAATCTATAGATTCCCGAGCGCAATAGATTGGCTCGTCTTCTGCGCTCAACAGGAATGGATATTCTCGGTGAAATCTTTGTCGGGGAAATGAGGTGATTGTTGCCCAACAGACTACAAATATCAGTGTGTTGGTGCGTTATTGGAGATGTCAAGTCGATATGCAAATAGCTCTGTTACTAATCACGAAAGAAGGGAGCATTTTCTTCAAGACATGCATAATAAAGGGACTACGGTTCTTCAAACTGCTTGCCTTAGTCCAGGTGATGTTACATTGATCAACCACCCCACAGGACCACCACAGAGCAGCTATGATGGGGGTGGTGGGTCATTCTCAGCACTGCAGTCACACTGACATGGTGGTGGTGTGTTAGTGTGTGATGTGCTGGTACCAGTGGATCAGACACCGCAGTGCTGCTGGAGTGTTTAAACACTGTGTCCACTCACTGTCCACGCAGCTAGCACAGTTTGTGTTGGTCATCCTCTAGTCCTTCATCAGTGCTCACAGGATGCTTCTGGTTGGTGGACTGTCCTCGGTCCAGCAGTGACTGAGGGGTTTAAACACTCCAGCAGCACCGCTGTGCCTGATCCTCTCATTCCAGTGCAACACACACTAACACACCACCACCATGAAACAAGGAAATGGTTATAATGTTATGGCTGATCGGTGTATATATATATTACATGCAATGCCATATGTTTGGGTTCGTTGTTGCCCGTAGTTTCCCGATAGTAACCACAGCGCACACTGTTTATGTATGTGTTCTGACTGACACTTTGTGACTGTTCCTGGCAAGCCATGTCGGCTGGCCCCTGTGCAAGAGTCATGACACACACACACACACACACACACACACACACACACAGTGTAGGCCTGCCAGCTGCTCTGTGATCTGCAGGTGGCCTCTGTTCATATCACAGCCACAGTAATTACCACTGAGATTTTTTTCAAGAGAGAGTTTTCCTTTCTTCTGTTCTACTTTCCCCACCAACATATTTCAAAAGTCAGCTGTGGAAGAAAAATGCACTGAGAGACGTGTCCGTTATGTCGGATATATTGCAGTAAATTACATGCAGAAGTTTGCCTTTGAGTAATGGCTGTAGAACAAAAATAACAGTAGTTTATAAGTCTCGAAGTAAAAGTGCTTTAGCCATACTGTACATTGACGCGTCGGACGATAATAGTGGCCGATAGTGTGATAATGACAGTGGCAGTCATAATGATACTGGGTGCCAGATTCATGGGAGGTTCCTTTTCCAACGTTACACTGGCAATTAACATTCCTTGTTCCACGGTATCACTTATGTACCAGGTATATGTCATAGAACCAGTTCTGAACTGCTTGGGCCTGATGGCACTAGGCATTATCCTGTGGAAGTATGTGGGGGTACATGGTCACCAAGTGATGAAACATAGCAGCACCGGTCAATGATGTCTTTAGGCAGACAAGTGGACACCCCACACTACTATGGAACCGCCACCAGCCTGCACACTGCCATGTTCGCGTCCATGGCTTTGTAGGTCACACCACACTAATCCTACCATGAGCTCGAAACCACTGGTAATCTGACTCATCGGACCATGCGACATGTTGCCTATGTTGCCTAGCAACCTCGCAAGCCCAAGTGAGACACTCTGGTGGATAGTGATCATTAAGCACCTGTGGACCGCCACCGCGCTGTCCACTGTGGGTTGTAATGCTTTCTGTGATGTGTTCCCGTTACTCACGTGGCACTGTAGATTGAGTAACATTAAATGCCCACACATCTTTAGAAATGGAATGTCCCATATGGGTACCATGCTTCAGGGTGTCTGCACCACACAGAAACCCTACCATCAGCCCAAAAACACTGGTACTGTGTCAGGTTGGACTACACTAAATGTTGCCAGTCTTCTAGGGTCAAGTTAGCAACCTCACAAACCAAGGTGGGACACTCTGGTGGGTAATGATCACCAAGCACCTGTGGACCGCCACTGTGTCATCCACTGTGGGTGGTAATGCCTTCTATGATGTATTCCCGGTACACGTGTAACACTGTGGATTAAAAATGTTATTCTCGCACAATTTTGGAAGTGAAATGTCCATTTGGCACCGACTACCACGCTACACACGAACTCCACTCGAACACTCGCCAATGCTTAACCTCACTTACGAGATAACACCTCACAACTTACACAGGTGTGGGCAGTCCCAAGCTGTTACCCCACTTCATAACCAATTTACATGTGACTTTGTCACATGACTGTATATACACACAAAATATACAGTCAGCATAATCACAACGTATGTGCACAGTTTTGCTTACAACAGTTCCTACAGACGTTTCATTCCGTGTCCTGCAGATATTCCACACACAGTGCTTTCAGTGTGCTTTGGGGCTTTGGGCTGCTGTGATTGAGGACTTGTTGAAGTCCTGCGCTCTCTTTTGGTCTCTAATGAGAAGAATAATGCATAGCTTTGTCATGTGAAAGCGATAGGCTGTAGCCAGTGTTACTAATGTGGCCTTGTTGTGGGGGTGGAGGCATAGCCTATTTCTATTTTCTTGACCACTATCATGTTAATGTACATTCAGTGTACATTAATAACATAGTAATTACATATGACATACATTAATAACATAGTAATTACATATGACATACATTAATAACATAGTAATTACATACCAATTCTATTTTTCAGGTGTTGCATCTTTCAAGTTCTATCATATTGTTATCACCCTTTACATTATGACCACCTCCATTGTAACACCTTGGCTGAACAGACGTGGTCAGGACCACCACAGAGCAGCTATCATGTGGGTGGTGGGTCATTCCCAGCACTGCAGTGACACTGACGTGGTGGTGGTGTGTTAGTGTGTGTTCCGTTGGTATTAGTGTTTAAACACTGTGTCCACTCACTGTCCACTCTATTAGACACTCCTACCGAGTGTCTCCACCTTGTAGATGTAAAGTCAGAGACAGAAGCTCATCTGTTTCTGCACAGTTTGTGTTGGTCGTCCTCTAGTCCTTCATCAGTGCTCACAGGACGTGGACCACAGGACACTGTCGGCTGGATATTTGTGGTTGGTGGCCTGTTCTCAGTCCAGCAGTGACACTGATGGGTTTAAACACTCCAGCAGCACTGCTGTGTCTGATCCACTCGTACCAGCGCAACACACACTAACACACCACCACCATGTTAGTGTGACTGCAGTGCTGAGAACGACCCACCACCCACATATTAGCTGCTCTGTGGTGGTCCTGTGGGGTCCTGACCACTGAAGATCAGGGTGAACGGAGGAGGAAAAAGTATAGTCAGTGGAGGTGATCATAATGTCATGGTTTAGTATCTAAAGGTCTGTCCAAGAAACCATTATCATAAAAGAAGGTCTTCTTTAGGTGTCAGTGATGTTTAGAAGGAGAACAACTTGGGCTTGAGCTGGGGAAGCAGCATGGAGTAGTTAGCTGGACCTGCAGTGGGTCCACTCTGAAAAAATCCCACCGAAGAGAGGTCCCTCGGGCCCCACAGCTGTTTTGGCGAGCACAGGAAGGTAGGTGGTTAGGCGGAAATAAGCAGCGAGGGTGAACATAAATAAAGCTTCGTTCTTTTGAGTTCCTGGAATTGGAGAGTTTGACGAATCGCTCAAATCAAATCTCTGGCATTTCCACTAAAGTCAGTAGGGTCTCTTATTTATTCAGAGTGACATATTTTCAAACTGCTTGTCAGATTGTCAGGTGTGTTCGCGTATGGTTTTTCATCTCTCGTCCAAGCGAAACGACGTGATGGGAAATGAGAGATGTTTCGGGTGGGTTAGGGAAACCGGTATAGCCACCATTAAAACAACATCATTATATCGAATACATCGTGATTTATCATCATTTCCTCTGACGTTTTCGAGCCCCCAATAATTCGGAGAGTTCGAAGTTTAATAAGCCCTCAAATGTTCTGAGCAAGTTTTACAACCAGCTGATAAATAACAAAAAGATCCCGGCGCTGTTCCGGGCCCTTTTTTCCAGCCTAATAACCGTTAGTGCTGCTTTAGTGCAAAAGTGTGTTTGTGGGAAAAGTCTGCTCTTAAACTTCACCCCTCTGTCTATTAGCCGCGCTGACAACGTAACGAGCCGTTTGGTCCAGGCGTCCTCCTGCAATAGCTTCTCCTCTTACTGGCCAGGGCCTGAGTATATTGTTAGCTGATTGGAATTGGGCAAGCATGAAATGGAAGTCAGGTTAATATTGATCCTGCTCTTTAACGGCCTGTTCTGCCTGCAGGTGTCCTTGTGGTCTCATTTTCAGGTGAACGCTTCCACCCTGACCTGATGCCTGCCGGACAGAGATCTTCATAGCTTGTTATTGGAGTGGTTGTGTGTGTGTGTGTGTGTGTGTGTGTGTGTGTGTGTGTGTGTGTGTGTGTGTGTGTGTGTGTGTGTGCGTGTGTGTGGACAGTATAAGGAATGATTCACCCCTGTAGGATGTTTCATTCTTTGCAGGTTTCCTATATATAGAGGTGTTCCACTATGTCCAAATGTTTGTGGACACCCATAGTTCAATTAAATTTAAATATATATATATATATATATATATATATATATATATATATATATATATATATGCTATGGCATTTAAACAGGTTCCACTGAATTACTCACTGACAGGTCATCACACACTGATTAGTTACATAGTTCTCAGAGTTCCGGGGGAATCCCTGGGATGATGGACATTATGAGAGGAATCCTGGGATCCATGTGATTGATTGAGGTATTATGGGAAGTGTAGGCTGTATATGCAGTTGATTGGTGAAGTGGTGGTGTGGTTTCAGGGAACATAGAGTGGATATATCCAGTAAACTGCAGTGTGTGCTGTTCAGTCCTTGTACAGTTGATCACAGATGAGGGAGTGAGAAGGGTGCTTAGGAGGATTATGGCCTGAGGAAAGAGGCTGAATAAGTGGTGTTTGGTCTTCATGGCTTAACAGCTCAAACTCTTGGTCTCTGCTGAGGGGAAAGCGGAGGAAACGTGTGTGGACTCTGGTTTACTCTGTCCTTTTCCCTCATCGTTTGCCAGGCTCACACTACCTGATTTTAGGCCTGACTTCGGATGCAGACAAAGTATCAGGTCAGAGGCAAATTGGTGTTTGTTCGGCGCTGCCTCGGGACATATGTGTAAACTGCTGAAAGACGTGGACGGAGAGCTCACCGAGCTGATAGCCGATGCCTCACAAGCCCCCAATACCTGGACTCATCCATGACTCTATCCGATAGTGTGACTGGAAGGTAGTGCAGTGGATGAGGAGAAAGCTAAATCGGAGGTATACATCATCAGCCGGTCTGCACATTTTAGTGCTTTCCCTGCTCTTAACACCTGATTCAAAGCTAATTAACAAGCCCTTCTGGATTTGGACAAATGACGTGTCTTGTACATTGCGTTGCATCATTTCTTGCTTATGAAAGCCCATTTTTGAACAGCAGACCAACTCGTTGTTGGTTCCTCCTGGAGGAATAGAATAGAACAAAATAGAATAGAATAGAATAGAATAGAATAGAATAGAATAGAATAGAATAGAATAGAACTTTATTGATCCCTTGGGAGGGTTCCTTCAGGGAAATTAAGGAAGTTGTAGTTCATGAGCTCATGTCACTGATAAGTTGCGTAGTGTTCAAACCGCAGCCGCTAAAAGATTCCTGATTAAGTTTTGTTTTATGAAGAATACGGTGATCTGACGTAGACGTGAACCTGCTTTTGAAGGGCATTTGAAGATCTTTGAGGGTTGAGGACCAGGTGCCAGTGACCTCCTTATTCAGACATGTTCGTCCATCGTGCTCTAGTTTGGTACTTTTCTGGTCTTTGTCTCTGTGTTTTCTTACTTGCATTGTCCATGTCCGAATTTATCTTCTGCCTGCCTAACCGGCTTTGTTTTTGTCCCTGTCTCAGTCCTAGCTCCACATTCAGTATCCAGCAAACGTGAGCACACCCCTCACATTTCTGCAAATGCTCCATTATATCTTTTCATGGGACGACATTATAGAAATGAAACTTGGATATAACTTAGTCAGTGTAGAACTGAGCACACCAAATTGTGCCCATAGTTTCAATATTATGAATGACCACCATTTTTTAAACCCTCTTGGACATGGACATGGAGCTGCAGAGGTTGCTACTGGGACCCTCTTCAACTCTTCCATGATGACACCATGGAGAAATTCCATATTCCTGATGGCATCAACTGTATTAGTGGTCAGTGTAACATTACACCTACGTATACTGACCATCTGCAGCAGGGAAAGTGGTAACTTGCTCTTACAGCCCACAACACTCCGGGCAGGCATGTAATAAAACTGATGTGTACACATAGGCAAGGTAACCTCGGGGGGAAATGACCACACAATCATGTGACCACACAATCATGGTGGTTGAGGAGAGGAAGAGTATACAAATTGATGGTGCCTGGAGCTAATTAGTTTTAAGGCCCACCTGAAACACATGACTTTACTTAAATAAGCGGGTGTGAGCCTCGTCTCTCTCGTTTTGAGTTAGGATGGTGTAATCGTTTGAAGGGATCCCGACTTTCAGGAGTATTTAAGTTCTGTTAACTCGAAGTCGTTGATTAAGAAGTGCAGTTAGAATTTACCGATTTTTTGTCGATTGATGTGGAAGTCGTGTGCCTTTGAAACAGGCGGACTTGAAAGAGTCTGCTTTTCCAGTGTGGTGAGAAGAGACACTGAGATGTGAGAAAAGCTGACGGTACTGAGATACAGTAGGAGCCTTTGATGTCGGGTGCATTTTGAAAATGTCATTGTTAATGCATTTTTGGGAGTTTTCTGTTTTCTCCGCCGCCTACGCACATGCCTGCGAAAGATTCCTGCGCTCTCTTGTCAGTGCAGCGTGGAGCTTCTGCGGTGCAAGAGTGTGTGGGAGAGCCAACCCGGAAATCAGACAGACAAAGGCTGATAAAAACAGCCTGGAAGGAAGATAACAAGAGAGAGAGAGAGAGAGAGAGAGAGAGAGAGAGAGGATGAGAAAGGCTGTGCATCGTCTCTGTGGCTAAATGATGACATGTACCACTTCTCCAAATGGATCGTGAGCTGGCGTGGACAGCTATGGCATGCTGGAGCAGGCAGTGTCCTGACAGGACCTGTTTGGAGAGCACGTGGTGGTGGCGCGGGGGGGGAGGTGGTTCAGAGCGATCAGCCATATTGGCTCTGGATGCATGATGCGAGATGTTTCTTGTATGAGTAAAACTATTACAAAAGCCCACAACGGAGCTCCGGTTTCACTGTACGGGGTGGAGTTTCTCTCTGGAGAATAAGGAATCAAGACGACTGCGAAATGGATGCCGCCAAGTCCCTGGTGTTTGATAGATGAGTGCAGCCTTCAGAGGCATTTTAATGGGCTTGCAGAAGATCAGTGGGGGACATTCAGAGAATCTGTGGAGTACACTCAGCTACATATCTGCAGCACGGGACGATATTATAGACGGAATAGATGCATTTGTGTACACGTTTACATGCGTAAACGGTGCCACGGCTTCGGTCACATACCGTTGTGGCATTGCCTGCATGTTGCATTGTAGTCAGTTGCACAAGAAGCATTTCAGCTATTCGTTACTGGCTTTGGAAAGAAAATACCCAGTGGGTGCAGTTGGTGCTTAAGCAGAACATTATGTCATTCCTTCTCTCCTTTTCCTTCTTCTCTCTAGGACGGTGGGTGTAGCCTAATACTCAAAAGCCCCAGAGAAACACATGCTCCTTGGCTATAGAGCGAGGCAATAAAAGTGTATGGCCCATGCCACGGAATACCCCAGAGCTCCAGCAATATATAAAACATGGACCCTTGGCAACAATAATAGAACTTGGGAGAGGGGGGCTGCTCGAAGCCTTTCAGCTCTTATCTGTTCCACATTGGACAGTAAAACTACTGAACACTCAAATGTTTCCACCTCAGAAGCCGTTTGCACAAACTATAAAGTCTCCTTCACCAGAGCCTGTGTTCTGGAAGTGCTGGGAGTCTTTTTTTTTTACTTCAGTGGCAGTAAAAAAGCCCAGGAACTGCAAAGTGACTGAATAGCAGGGACTCATTTTACAGTCGAAACCACTTTTCCAATTCTTACCTCCACACTCTTAAAAAAAAAGAGCTCTTTACTAAAGTCAGGGGTTATATATAGAGCTCTGGCAACACAAAGATCTATTTGACTCTGTGTTTCAGTGGCTCTTTTATGAGGCATTCTGTTTACTCTACAGTTCATAAAGGCAAAGGTGCAAAAGGTTCTTTCCATGATGCTCGACAAGTCCTATGGTTTGAGGTATACATATGAAGACGTGTGTGAAGAGCCATTTTTGAGGTTCCAAATTGGACGGGTTTTGTACCAAAAATTGTCCTAGAGCAGCACAGAACAACTTCAAAACAGAGGTCATCGTTATGTAGTGGAATTTGGAGGAGGTCAGTTTGAGTCAAGGGTTTCAACCTGGGGTATGTCTCCCGAATGCGTAGCAGTTTCTACTATATTGTAAATTACTCTGCCGCCGTCTTTCACTTCAAAACGCCTCCTCTGTTCCTCTCAGCTTGTCAACAAATGCATGTGTACAGCTGTCTATGGGGTGGCACTGAAAGCTTGATTTGTATTTACTGCTATGGAGTAAAAGTGAATTACACTCTCTAACTGTAGAGGCAGCCCCGGAGCATCTCACTCATTTTAAATAGACTTCACCTGTAAACTTTAACGTCGAGTTCAACTTAAAAATTACACATGGTTATGACACGTAGGCATAAATAATTTAACTCTTATAAACCAAGAGCCACATTTTCTGGCCCCTTACATGCCTGTATTATAACTCATATCTCAAGTTCAGTGTAACCTACAGATACACACCAGTTCTTTGATGAATTTTCAGTGAATAATCCAGCTCAGAAGACAGTTTACCGCTCTGTCCATGTGCACATGTTCAACCTGCATGCAGACCCCGACTGATCAGAGGGGGCAGGAAAAATGATGTCACTGACCCAGATGTTGGGTTATAGAGGAAAATGAGAAAGGAGGGGCTGTTTGCTCTCTTTCATTTTGCTCACACAGTGTTCAAATTTCTGAATTAGGGAATATGGAATTAAGGAAGAAGGTATAATACTGTCACATACATACATAATAAGAAAGGACATTCAGGTTTTTGTTGTTTTTGATGTTTTTTGGACCACTGTCAAGTATTTTGAAAAATTAACCACACAGGAAAATTTAGGCGCAAGTAAATTTTTGAGCAAAACACGTTCGAATTGATGCAAACTGTCTCCTAAAAATACATTTCAGGGTTTTTTTGGCGAATAAAAGTACATCATACTTGGCTTCTAAATAGTTTTTAATGTAATAAAATTCACATTTATTTTAATGGTAATGTTTTAGATACCATTTTCACAGCTCCGTTAAAACGTGCAGTCGGAAACTCTACACCAGAACAAATGTGTTGCTCAGTATCTACAGTAACATTCGTCCGGATTTATGTTGATGGAGAACATTTTATTCATATGAAAATGACGACTTGCATGAAGTCATTTGAACTGAATTTCCCAACATTCGAATCCAGGAAACTTAATTCATCACTTTGTGCCGTGCTGTGTGTAACCCTAGGTATGGTGTGGCCACAGACTTGGACGTTGGTAGACACGAGGAGCCAAGTGGGCTCTGGGTTTACTCTGGCTCTTGGCTGAAGAGGAGAAGTGA
Organism: Acestrorhynchus altus; assembly: GCA_034509495.1. Lineage (NCBI taxonomy): Eukaryota > Metazoa > Chordata > Actinopteri > Characiformes > Acestrorhynchidae > Acestrorhynchus > Acestrorhynchus altus. Next base: position 4,163,639 of record CM067517.1, read on the forward strand.
AATAAAGCCCAGAAGCCTCTTCACGCCTCAGCACTAACGTTGACAAATGGATGTCTTTGTTACTGAAGTGCTTTTCATTGGAGAACATCTAGAAGGTCTATCAGAGTGCTATCATTCAGTGGCATATCACCCTTCATGACAGCATGTTTGCCTGTCTCTTTTCTGGCGTTTCTGCCCGTTTACGGGCTCCTTCTCTGCTTTTCGTCTCTCTTCTTTAATGGCAGCTAAACAGATTTCTGCACAAAGAAAAAAAAAATCAAGTTGAACATTCTTTCATTCTTTTTTCTTTTTTTTTCTGTTTCTCATTCCCTTCCTGCATCCGCCAGGGATCGTTTTCTTGTCAGGTTCGGCCTGGTTTATTTTGTCTGCCTTGCTCTGTGGTCCTCAGCTCCATCTTTGCCAATCAGGACTTGCCCCCCCCCCTCTTCAGTGTGCCTAGCCTTTAATGTAGCTATAATGACGGTTTACAGAATTACGCTCTTAAGTTTCACTCGCATGCCTTTGATCCATGACCGTTGGCTGGCTCTCTGCCTCTGAACGTTACACGCTCTCCGTTTCCGAAAAGCGCCCCTGCTTGCTGATGAAAGCTCACCGGATGGGAGGCAGAGCAGGAAGGCCGTTAGGATTTCAAGATCTTTTTTTCTTCTGCCTTCAGCGTAGTAGAGCAGCGTAGACGACAGTCAGATCCGACCCCTGCGAGACGTGCTAGGCGAACCCCAGGGGAGCATGGGGAGCGCTTTAAGAGTTCTGCTGAAGGGAAACATGTCAAAAGTGTGTCAGACACCTCCACGCTTTCTGATAAGCAGTTCACATTTTCTCCCCCTTCCCTTTTTCATCCTCATCTTCTTCTTCTTTTTATATCTAAAGTGTCTCTGTTCTAGTTTCTCCAGCAAATATGACCTTAAAGAAGACAAATCCGTGCAGACGCTGTGTGCAGGGATGTGTGACAGGCCTGCCTGCACTTCCTCCTTCTATTACTTTTTTTAAGTAATTAAAGATGATGAATTTTCAAGACAAAGTGCGTTGTCTTTGTTCGCTGGATCAATCCGGCTACACCCTTTAACGTCATCTTTCCCCCCCTTCCAGTCTGGCCTGGGCCCGGTGATGAGTTTTGGCGGTATCTCCAATCTCTTAATTGTGCTGTCGGTTCAATCTCATTCTCGTCGGAGCGCCGTGAGCGGCTCGTTCTGCGCCTAATGGACTCTGAGATGTGGACACATCTGTAGAGCCTCTTTCACAAGCCTCTTTAAGGCAGAGTGAGAGTGTTTTGTCATTAAGCGTGTCTTATAAACAGCAGGGTGAGGACGGGCCAGCTGAAGATGAAGGCTCCACGTCGGCGTGTTTGCCGTCACGGTTTTCGACACAAGCAGTTATAGAATGAAAAGGATTATCCCATATGATGTCGTGTCAGACATACTTTACGTTCAGTCTGAGCTGCTTGTGTTCAGGTACGGATCAGCGATCTTGTACGCAGTGATAATACCGACCCACACATACCGTCTTAGCTGGGGGTGTGTTTGGTTCCGAAATCGGATCCGTTGAGGCGACTGTTGTTTGCAAGTGATCAGATCAGATTTGCGTGTCTGGATATTTCTGCATTGTTTGCTGTGGCTGCAGTGTGGGTAACTGTGTAGCCGTGCTGCTGCCACACTCTCCTTGACGTGGTCGTTTGTCACATTGTAAGTGACACAGATGAAACTTGGGAGACGAAATCTCATTTGAGTGGCAAGAGAGTCCACACTGAGATACATCTACACAAATTTGTAATCTAATAGATTGGTAGATAGGCATGGATGGATGGATGGATGGATGGATGGATGGATGGATGGATGGATGGATAGATAGATAGATAGATAGTTAGATAGATAGATAGATAGATAGATACATACATACATACATACATACATACATACATACATACATACATACATACATACATACTTGATTGATCCCAAGTTGCCCCCTTGAGCTGCCACAAACCCAATGTCCCAACGGTTCTGCTGCTGTCGGAAGCAGCGCTGGAATACCACTTTTGACATGGTCTTTAAGCTGGTCTGTCAATTCTGCATGATGTCATCTCTGGACTGAAATCTGCTCCGTTTCAGCTGCATTTTCAGCTTTACGGAAAAGCCAGAAGTCACACAGAGCCATGTTGGGAGAGTAGGCAGACGAATCACAGGTGTGTGTTCAGTCAGGAAACTCTTTCAAATGTGAAGAATGGATGGGAGCTTCGTCATGATGGAGCTGTCAAATGCCCGCTGCCCACACGTCCAAAAAGACTTTTTATTTTTCAGGCGAATAGATGTACATCAAACTATGAAATCACATACTGTACAAACAACCTACCTACTACCTTCACAGCCAACATTGTATCAACAGTATAGTTAGGAGCTCTTTGGGCAGTGGATGCTTGGATGGTTGGAATAAAATTAATAAAAAACAAAAACACTCCCTATTTTTTGTTCTTTCAATTCAGTAACAGAATTTAAAGTCGTTTATTGTGCTAATCTTACCCCAGTATGTCTATAAGATGTTCCCAAATGTATCTCCATCACATGGAGCCTAAATGTAAGGTTGATAAAGGTGCAGTCATGATGTTGTCACCATGTTTGTGTCTTTTAAGTTCTATTCCTGATCTGGTCCTGTTTATATTTATGTAAGGTGCTCTTCTGGAAACCTTTATCATATCAAGGTTCTTAGGTTCTTACTGGTTCCCCAGTAGGCCTTCGTCAGAAACAGATACACAAACAAATACATTTGTTTGGTAAAACCATCACCAGAGCTTCATGTGTGTTGAAGATGGACGTCAGTGTTTGTCCGTGTGTACTGGAACAGCTTTCAAGACGTTTGTTTAAAAAAACATAAATGAATACAAATACAGAACAAGACCTTACACCGTCCAGGACTCACATAATCGACTCTATGTTTGACTTCTCAGGCTGTGAAGAAGAGGAGGAGGAGGTGGTCAAAGGGAGGAAGAGTTTCCGCAGCCAGGCAGTGGTCAGTCAGAATCAGGAAGTCGAACTGATGCTGGAGGGTGAGGACGATGCCGTTAGTCTCCTGCAGGACAAAGATATGGACAACCTGGCAGGTGAGGAACATCTGTCCACTCAGTTCAAGACTGATGATATTGCCTTCAGCAAGTAGGGTGTAATCTACACTGGGCCCCACGTTGTTCTCGGGGAAGTTTTTATTAATGCCTTTTTTCAGTTACAAGCTTAAGGTTCGGTATTGAGTACCTATAATAGAGATTCATTACTCCTTATTACTCCTTAGATAAACAATAGTAGCAGTAGTTGTAAGTAAGTAAGTAATCAGTAGTAGTAGTTGTAAGCATAGTGAGAGTAAGAATAGTAGTAGTAGTGACACTAGCAGCAGTAGTAAAAGTAGCGAGAGTAGTAAGAGTAAGAATAGTAGTAGTAATACTAGCAGCAGTAGTAGTAATAGGAGCATTAATAGTAAGAGAAATGTAGTAATAGTAATACTAGCAGTTGTAGTTGCAATTGTAGCAATAGTAAAGGTAGTAAGTATTGTAGAAGTAGAATTAGTAGTAGCATTAGAAAAGGTAGACTACTACTAGCTGTAGTAGTAGTAGTATTAGTAATAGTGAAGGTGGTATGAATAGTAGTAGTAGCAGTAGAAGTAGTAATAGTAAACATAGTAAGAATAGTAGTAGTAGTAGTAATAGTAGAGGTAGTAAGAATATTGTGAGTAATATTAGTAGTTAGAGTAATAAGAATAGGAGTAATAATAAACATAGAACAGTGGTAATTGCTGTAGTAGTAAATGTCAGTAATATTAGTAGTATAGGTAGTAAGAATAGGAGTAGTAGTGAAGGTGGTATGAATAGTAGTAGTAGCAGTAGGAGTAGTAATAGTAAACATAGTAAGAATAGTAGTAGTAGTAGTAATAGTAGAGGTAGTAAGAATATTGTGAGTAATATTAGTAGTTAGAGTAATAAGAATAGGAGTAATAATAAACATAGTTAGAACAGTAGTAATTGCTGTAGTAGTAAATGTAGTAAATGTCAGTAATATTAGTAGTATAGGTAGTAAGAATAGGAGTAGTAGTAGTAGTAGTAGTAGCTCATAACAGTAATTATAAGAGTAATAGTAGTAAAATGGTAGCATCTATGGCAGCGAGGAGCTAAACATTGGGCAACAGTACTAATGGTTCAGGTCACATGGTTAATTATAGATGCTTCTCCATAATCCTCAAAACAAATCCTACAATATTTCTATCCATCGTCAGAGATTTTATTGAACTGTTCGTTTCACAGACGTTTCACAGACGTTTCACAGACGTTTCACAGACGTTTCACCGACGTTTCACCGTCTGTTCTGATCATCCCTTGAAGAGTTAACTTTAAAGGGGTAAATTAGAGGCAACATTTCTTGGCACAGACGGAACCCAGAATGGAACGTTCTGCAGTAAAACTGCAGTTATGGATGTTTGACAGACCAGTAGAGTGGATGCTGCTCTGGACTGTGTTCCTCTGATGTTCTCGTGGTTCTGCTGAATGTGTGTTTATCTATCCTTCTCCTCCCCTCATTTCATTTTTCACTGTTTGGCTTTTTTTTTTTTCCCCCTTTCAGCACATTTCTGTCCACGAGTCTTTATCTCCAGAGGCAAGTGAGGCTATTTTTAAAGCAAGACTAATTCCACTGGGAATGTTAATCATTCACAACTGGAGATAGATGATTGAACTCGTAGAGTACCCTTTAGGGAACAAATACCACTGAAAATTAACCAAAAACAACAAATTGATTTTCCTGGTTAACTGATCATATGCCAATCAATCATGCATGTGAACGCAAGCTGATATCGCTCCGTTTCTCATCACATGATATCAACAGAAACCCGATTCAGATGTCTTCAGACCTTAAGCCGCACAGTGGTTTAAGAATGCGACTCCTAATTGAATAACAGTATTAAGTCTATATAATTTTCTGGGTAAACTGCACAGCTGTAATAACTGAGCCACAGCTGGCCGGCTGGCGTCCTCGAGTTGGCAAAGCTGCATTAGCATACAGCACTTCCATCTGCTGTGGGACCACAACTATATGATGTATGCGCTGTTGCCGTACTGCAGACGTCTTATTAATTATGCCACAAATAGTCCAAGCGGGCCCCCACCGCTAGGCCCTCTCATTCATTAGGAGATTAATAACTGCACGCACCATGCAGACGTACATGCAGAACCCGAGCTTTATGGGATATTATGGGAATGTAAAACAGCGCAGTGACCCGGTCACCTCTATCAGAGATTACTGTTTGTTTGAAGCCGAAGGTCTGCTGGCAACTGGGAGTCCACAGGTTCGTCGTAGCTGCCAAATCAATAGTGGGGTTGTCCAAACAAACCTCTCGGTTTCACGGCTGCCCTCTGAAGCATTTCATACCAGAGAGCAGAATGCAGTCTTTTTTGCCAGAGGTGAGTAAGGCAGCATTTATTCACAGCTCAGATACAGATCAATCGTCCATCTTCACCGATAATCTGAAAACCGCTGCCCTGAAGGCAGGGGGAGCCCTCTGTATGTCTGTGGGTAAATTTCTTCACTTGAATGCGATCGCCTCCTGATACAGCCCGTGAATTCTGGACGTGTTTTGCTGTGGCCCAACCACAGGGGTTATAAAGCCGTGAATGGACACACTCGCTATTTACGGATCATCATTTCTTCACGGCCCTTTCTCCTCTAAACACTTCTTCTTCGGATCTATTAATAAAGCTGTTGCGGAGCTTCTTGGAAGAGTGAGTGGCAAAGGCCTTTGATTTGATAGCAGTTAACTAGGGCTCGGTTTGAAGGGGGTATAAAAAGGATTCGTTGATGCCAATTCAACTAAAAAAGCCCATTACTTATTACCCCCCTCGTCCTGGAGGTACCCTGTCCTGCATGTTTAGTGGAGTCCCTGCTTTAACAAACCCCTTGCAACTCTGAAAGTGCTTGTCAATTATCTGATTGGTTGGATTTGGTGTGTTGTAGGGAAAGCACAAAAATGTGCAGGGGCAGGAGCATTGGAGCATGGGGAAAGGTGGAGCTGCATACCTAGGGCCCAGCACGGTTAGGGGTGGGGGGCTGCAAGGAAATGCAGTGTGCCCTTTTGGAGTGAGGGGTGCCTCCAGGACCAGGAGAAAAATTGACTAATGAGGGGGCGGGCCTGATGCTCAACCTGCATACAGACTCTGACTGATCAGAGAGAGGGGGCGGGGCTGATGATCAACCTGCATACAGACTCTGACTGATCAGAGAGAGGGGGCGGGGCTGATGCTCAACCTGTATACAGACTCTGACTGATCAGAGGGGGCGGGGCTGATGCTCAACCTGTATACAGACCTGACTGATCATAGTAGTGGGGCGTAGCTGGGATGCTCAACCTGCATACAGACTCTGACTGATCAGAGAGAGGGGCGGGCTGATGCTCACCCATACAGCCTGATCATCAGAGAGAGGACATTTCAGAATTAAAGGTTCGAGAGGACATAATACTGTTTAATACACTAACAAAATAATAAAGACATTTATGTGTTAATTTATTCTGAACCAGTCATACATTTTGAGAATATATTACATATAAATGTCCTTGTAACAAATGATAAAACATTGAATCATTATGATTAAGAATTTTTGCATTTAAGCTGAAAACACTGGATGATCAATCAGGATTTGTGATAAACTTTTAGCAAAAAAAAATTATTATGCAATTAATTGTTTTTATCAAAACATGATCAAATGTTTAATCAGATTTTCAACCCATCAGAACCTTTGAATACTGTTACAACTGCTGTTTGTTAGTATTATGAATGTCAACAGTTGTAGATGTCAATGGAAAATACTGTATATAATGGACACATTCGGTCATTGTCCACTCACAAGCTGTTGTGCAATTTACAGTGAAATACAGCCCAAGCTGTGATCTCAGGGCAGCGCTGCAGTCAGAAATAATAATAATACATCTTCACAATGTTTGGAGACGAACAGCATATGCTGGGACATTCGCTTCCATGTCATTTTGTTGTATCATTGAATCGCTCACACTGTATAGACGACTGCTGGGTTTTCAGTAGAAAACAACAATGTTTAGTAAATTATATTTACTATAATATTTTTATAATATAATAATTATAATTACATTTATTATAAAAATATACACTATATAATATAATAATAAATATATATATATATATATATATATATATATATATATATATATATATATATATATATATATATATATATATGTGTGTGTGTGTGTGTGTGTGTGTGTGTGTGTGTGTGTGTGTGTGTGTGTGTCAGTTATATGTACTGCACTTCTCCTCCAGGAGGGGAGCTGTTCTGTTTGGAGGCCGAGCTACAGTGTCCATGTGCTGCTTGCTGCTGTTGTTGTTTTGATGCAACATGATAATGTTGGTGTGAATGTGTGAGATGGTAACAGCAGCATTGTCAGCCCTGTGTCCAGCAGTGCAGTGGGTGGAGCTTTGTGTTACTGCTGCCAATCAGAGGCCACAGCTAGGGTTCCTCACACACACAAGCCCAGCCCTGATTTCTTATTCCCCCACAAACAGTAAACAGTTTATGAGAGCAGTTTATGAGACAGATCTCTCTCTCTCTCTCACACACACACACACACACACACCTTGTTTGCCTTTTGTTTTGTCTATCATTTTTATTATTGTTTTGTTTATGTTATTTTGTTTTCTACTCAAAACAGCAGAGCGGCCGATTGTCTACTCTCCTCTCCACTATGTAACTTATAGGATATCGAGGCTTTCTGTACTGATTTCTGTGTGTCTGGGATCTGCACACACTTTAGAACCAGAAGTAAACAGTAGAAACCAAACTCTCCAACAGGTTCAGTTCACTGTACATTTCCTGGCACAGACTCTGCTTATTAAAATACAAGTCATTTTATAAATGCAATACAATACAATCAAATATTTATCTTTTTTCAAACAAATATCATCAGTAGTTCAGTTTTATTATTAACCTTGTTTTGCTACCATCTATGAATCTTGTTGCTCACCAGTGAAACACATTTCCCCAAAATGGTGACTTTACAGGACAGCGCAAAGATACTCTTTACTTGGTTGGTCAATTTAAACATATAATATAGACAGACATTCAGATAGTGATTAAAACATTATTATTATTTTTTATTTCAACATAAAATCACTCAAATTCCTGTATTTGATTTATTAGGATATTAGTAATTTACTTATTTTATGAATACATTTATTTTAAATATGCGGTGCAACCCCTGAAGAGGAAGATATTAGTTTCTATAATGGCACAGCCATTTAATGGGCAATGCCAACAGCTTTTTTGCCCCGCCTCCTTTCTCCCTGCTCCGGGGGTTCTGGAGGAGTTAGTGTGCTGTCGAGTTGTGCTTCCTAACAATATGTGCATGTTTTCATGTGTTTTTTTCACTGTGCATTGTACAATCAGAGCTTGTGTGTGTGTGTGTGTGTGTGTGTGTGTGTGTGTGTGTGTGTGTGTGTGTGTGTGTGTGTGTGTATATATATATATATTCAATTTTTTTGGTTTACAAAAGCAAACATTGTGATTCAAATTAGAATGTAGGAGAAAATCAATTTCACCTTGTTTTCTGTATTGTTGTCCTCATAAAGCGATTAAGGCTATGCAAACATCTATGACTGTGCTGGGATCATTTTCTGCTGCAGTGCTTTAAGCCTATTGAAACAGCTTATCTGCACTTTTCTCAAGGCAGTTATGAAAACACACGATGGTCGCACACGTCAACGATGTAGTGCAACAGAACACTGGCTGCGGGTCTTGTGCAAAAATCTCTAGCGTGGCGGTAGCATGCCGGATATGGGCCACATTACTACCATGGCATTAGCACTGTCCCTACCCTACACTGTCCCTACAGACATCACATCACATCACATTGATTGAATTGAACGCTATTTTTTTTTGTCTGATTCACTGACAAGCTGGCATTATTTTAGTGAAGCAAAAGAATCTAGACACACATCCAACTACATTTTCAGCAATTTCACTGTTACTGCTCTTGAAATGTTTCCCCTTATCATCAATGTTAGTAATAATAATAATAATAATAATAATAATAATAATAATAATAATAATAATAATAATAATAATAATGCATTTTAGAATATGTTCTTTCCTATTTCCTATATTTTGATTATACCATTGCAGACACTGTAGTTATTATTATTGTTATTATTATTGTTATGATTGTGTTATAACAGGCAGGGTGCAGGCAGTGGTATAATGTGTAATTTCAGCTTCAGAGGACAGATTACATGCCGCAGGGGAACCCTGGTGTATCCCGTTCCTCTCTATGTAAATATATTAATGGTACATCCCAATTATGAAAAGGTCCCGAGAGGGATTAGGAGTAATCCGTGTCTCTCTCTTCTCTATGGCGGATTAACACTTTATTGTCTCTCTTTTCCCACATCACCTATTTATAACCCTGACTGGCTGACTCTGTTACGTGGATGATGTGAGCAGAATGGGTCGCTGTGTAAATGACTGTAGGTGTGCAGAGAGAGGGAGCCGGGTAGGGAGAGGGAGAGGTGAGGGGAACGTTGTTCTCTGTGCAGTAGATGGGATAAATATAGCAGTGGAATGAGTGTAGAGCTGGGCTCTGCCAGTCTGCAGCACAGCCAGACTCGAACAACCTACCGGGTTTGAGAGCAACCTGGCTTTTTGCAACATTTTGGAATATGTCTTTAAATATTGACATAAATAAAGATGTGCACGCCATTAACATTTACATCTATATCAATATCAGTTCATTTGATACCATGTATTCGACACTCTCATTAATGAGCACTTGCTGCTGAGCGCTATGGTTGGTCGTAGTGTGTGTGAGAGCAGGCTTGAGGAGATCACTGAAGGACCCCAGTGGGAACTGCAACCCAAATCCACTTGTAATCTTGCAACACTATCACCCATAAGTGGCTGAGGAGCCCAGATTAAGATTGATGAGACCTTAAAGTGGCTCTCTGGAGTTCAGCAGATCGATAAATATCCCAATTTTCAAGAGGCTCTTCAGTCCAGGCATCGCCAGGCAACCGTGTGTGTGTGTGTTTATGTGTGTGTGAATGTAAGTGAAATACAGAAAAGCAGAACCGAGGACATAAAGACACCCTAAATGTTCTGAGAGTGTTTAGTCGGGTCAATTTTAAAGGGTTTGATATGCAGAGATGGAGTATGTAAAGGCCTGATTAGATTGGATTAGATTAGGGTAAAGATTAGCACAAGATTGGGTTGAATGACTATGATTGTGTGTGTGTGTGTGTGTGTGTGTGTGTGTGTGTGTGTGTGTGTGTGTGTATGTGTGTGTGTATGTGTGTGTGGGAAGGGGTATTTGTTAAAATACCTAGTAGATAATAGACCTCAAAAGTAATCGTACACTATTATTCTTCAATACAAAATAAACAATATTACATTTGTTTTCATTTACACAGGTTTAGCAGCCTAAAATTAAAAATTCCTTAAAACCTGTAAATTAACAGCGTCACAAAACCAGATTACAATCCAAAGGGAGATTCAGAATTGCCTTGAAAAGCCATTAGAACTCAAAATGCACTGAAGCATTTCAGTAGCAATAAAGTGTGAGCCATCTTTACTGTTACTGGCTGAAATGTGGAGGTTAATCACACCAGCTGTAAATAAAAAGGTAAATAAACAGGGTAACATGGAGTCTGGCTAATCTATAATGGACAGCATTTACTGAATTACACAACACAGTCATGCTGTCATGACACATTTTTAAAAAATTTTATTATTTCCCCTATTTGCTCAAGATGATTCCTCCCTCACATTGTTCAGATCATCAATCTGGGCCTTTTTAGGGGTAGGTGTGCTGTTGGAGTCACTAGATCCTGACATTATACTCAAAACAGGTTGTTTTATTGAGTTAAAACAACAACAGCATTTTTATAGTTGCTTTATAGAAGGCCATAAGCTACAGGTTGACTAAATGAGTGTCTCCTGTACAGTCATAGCTCAGAGGTTGAATAGTCTTTTATCATCTGCAGTATTAGGACCTATAATAATAGCAGAAATATTATAATAGCACAGATGTCAGCATGTGCGCCTAAATTAATTTTAATTTAAACGGTTCAATTTTCTGTCGTGACGCTTTATTAATGCTCTTTTCTAAAATTGTCAAATATTTCTAACTGTATGGAATATTTGGGGATATTACGTATGATTTGATATGAGTGGCTGACGGCAGCGCGCGCATAGTACATCTATTTTATTTTATTAAATATATATTTTAGATTTTTCTTTGCAAAATAGTAAAGCATGCAAAATCAATTTTATATATATATATATATATATATAGCATTACATTGGCATTTTTTTAATTAGACATTTCTCAAATATAGCATATATTATATTATAAATATAGTAAAAGTAAAATATTTTCATTTCTTATTCCGCGTATTTATTTCAGCCTCTAGATAAACAACCATTTCTGATTAGTTGGCAATTTTCGATGTTAAAGAACAAATAAATAAATGAGAATAAACGTTGTTATTTATCAACACCTTGTCCTGTTTGGTGATTCAGCACAGCTGTGCAATAAAATGACTCCATCTATAACCTGAATGATGTGCCCCGCAGGCCCGGTGGTCCTCAGCACCCCTGCCCAGCTGGTGGCCCCTGTGCTCGGGGCCCGGGGCACCCTCTCCATCACGACCACTGAAATCTACTTCGAGGTGGACGAGGACGACCCGGCCTTCAAACGCCTGGACCCCAGAGTAAGCCGCACTCCTTTGTTATTGAGGTTTCAGTGGCCACTTTAACGCAGATAAAGGCGTGTTAAGGATGGCGAGCTGGGCGTCTTTATGCGCGTCTCTGTGCTTTGATGGACACTGCAGTGTTGCGCGTTTTATTTGGACAGTAGGAGGTCGGGGAGGTTGACTATTGGGGGACAGAGGTGTTTAAAGCTGAAGCTGAAGCAGGATTAAATGAATAAAATAAAACGCAAACAAGGTTCATTTGTTTGTATTTTTGCGCTTTTAAAAGGATTTGGCCAATAAAACAAATGATAGTCCGTGCATCCTTTTATTCCACAGCCTTTTAGTCTGTTTATTCACTTAGTGTTTATTTAAAAGCAGTGAAACGCAGCAGTCCTTTCCCTTCTGAAAACGGAACCAGAAATCTCAATCGCAAATAAACCCGAAAAGCCTTTACTGGTCGTAGTGCAGTGTTTCTAGATGTTTATTTGTGTTTATTTATGTTTATTAATGTTTATAGATGATATGTTTCAAATGATTGTCACCTGGATACCTAAACGAATCATTATTGGCACACAAATATCCTCTCTTTTTTTTATTAACTCTTTAAATAAACTCAGAGACAGAAATAATAATAATAAAAAACAATCACAATGTTATATTCCAGTGTATTTCAAGTGCATTGTTTCAGGTATATTTTTTTTCCATATATATTTTCATTTCAGCTTTTATCATGGAAGCAAAATACAAAAAAAAAAAGAAAATAAAAGAAAATAAAAAATGGTGGAATATACTTTAAATAAAAATTCAAGTATAAGCTTATGGAATGTCTAAAAACTGTAACCAATAGTACCACCAAAATGTAAACTCTAAAAAATTAGAAACTTGCCATCGACAATAGTTAAACTATCACTGATGCAGATCTAAAATGTGTATTTTTATTGTTTTGTTTTTTTTTATTCTTTTTCTTCGTCCATCTTGTCTCCCAGAAATAATCCAGGGAATGTTAAAACAAGTGAAATTAAATTTCTTACGTGTCACAGAAACAACATTCACAAGTTTTTTGTTATTTTTTTTTCAGACCACCGGAATCACAATCTACAAATGTGTGTATTTACAGTATAAAAATTTACAAGTCTGTCAGAGTTGTCATTTTGCCAAGGCTGGTCGTTTTGGGAGCACTGGCTTAGAAGTATATTTTAAAAATAAAACGTCTTCATTAAGGGGGAACGGCTCATTAAATAATAATTAAAAAAGAGACAAAAATAAAAAGATATAACACTGATAAATAATCATTTTTGTGATTGTAATGTTCTGCTCTTTCCATAAGAGCAACAAAAAAAAATAAGGTCACAACTTCAGGATACGAATTTTAAAAAACGAACCAAAATAAAAATAGACCCAAATTTGAATTTTTACACAAGACTGTGGATAGAAATTGATTAGCAGGGATTTTCTTTTCAGTCCAGGCAGCTCTTACATTGCACACAGGCCTCACCAACCCTCCCTCAGACCTACAATGCAAAACAACCTAGTCCTACTATCCCCTGGTTTCATGTGTGGATTAAAAACACCTTTAGTTAATTTTACCTCATATCTTCTCAGCAGGGTTTGAGAGTCGGTCGCCAAGTTCATCCAGGCCTTTATCATCAAATCAAAATTTACACTTGGATTTTCTTTTCATCTCCAGGACCTTCAGCAGTCCCAACATGTGATTTCTTTCTCTACCATGTTCAGTGTTTTTCTGTCTGTGTTCTACCCCAGATGTTCTCCATGCGTTGGTCAATATTTCCTTCTCCGGTCGCACAAAAAAAAAGGTTCTATCAACTTGTTTCATTTTCTTTGATTTGCTTGCAAGTTCCTGGTGTCTCAAAGCTTCTCCAGGCTTTTGGGGTTGGTCAGTATCTCCCTGGCCAGCCTCCACGTCTGCTTGGCCGCGTTCTCCAGGGCAGAATGCGGCTTTCCTTGGAAAAGGTCCAGGTTGGGGAGGAAGTAGTGCGGGCAGCGGCGGCACTGCAGGCAGGAGATCAGCTGCAGGAGGATCCCGTTCAGCCGGTCTCCGAGACAGTTCTCGTCCCAGTCGCTCTCTCGGGGATGCTTCTCGCACTCGTAGGACACCAGGGTCTTCATGTGGTAGTTGTTGAGCGGCTGGCCGGGCAGCTCCAGGTGCCGGTCGCGCAGGGTCTTGAGCACCGACAGGCACTTTTTCCTGCAGCCGCCCAGCAGCAGCCGGTTCTCGGCCTCGGCGAACTGCAGCACCCAGGCGTCGCTCTCCGCCGAGCTCTGCTTGCCGTTGAGCGAGTAGCACTCCTTGGAGAGCAGGTTGAAGCCCTCGGCCTTCACCTCGGCCACCCGGTTGGGCCCCGGCCACGGGATGTGCGGCAGGGGCCAGTGCGCAGCGCTGCGCGGCCAAATGCCCGTGCATTTGAACGCGGGGGTGATCTGGACCACGTACCGGTCCCTGATCCTCAGCTTGACCTCGCTGGTGTCCGCCACCATCTTCACCACGTCCCGGTAGCTGCACTTGTCCACCGCCTGCGCCACCAGGGTCTGGAAGCGCGAGCGGATTTTGCGCGCGGACAGGTACCCCGACGCGGTGATGAACTCGACCCACAGGGACATGCTGCGCTTCCTGCCGTCGCTGAGCTTCAGGACGGCGCAGCCGGGCAGCGAGCCGTCGTCCACGAAGTTGAAGACCCCCATCTGGTTGAGGTAGAGGACCACCTCGAACTCGGTGGGCGACACCACCTCCAGGCCCTCGTAGCGGTTGTCTAGCTCGTTGAGCGAGCTGATGAAGCGCGGCTCCTGCACCTCCACCTCCTTCAGCACGTCCGACACCACCTTGCACACGTCCCGGATGGTCTTGGCCACGGCCGCCTTGCGCGCCTGGCACTTCTCCGTGTAGTACTTGTTCAGGTGGTACGCGAGCTTGGCCTGCGCCGCCAGCATGTTGGGGCACAGCTCCGGGTTGTACACCGGAGGGGGCTCGCAGTACGCAGACGGATCCAACGCGGCCGCGGGCGAGGGAGCCAACTTTGGAGAAGAAAGAAGATCAACAAGCCGAGAAAAGGAGCGCAGGAACCAAAGTGCGCTATTTGTGCGTCATGCGCATCCAGGAGCGCCTCCAGAGGAGCAGGAGGGGGGTATGTGGTGCTGGTGTGTGGAAAGGGGGGAAAAAGGGGGGAAAGACAAGTCCACCAGTTTCCAGAACGAAAGTGGAAGTGACCTACCTTCTCCACCACCACCTTCTCCTCCTTCTCCACAACCACCACCTCCTCTCCACCTCTGAGGGCCTAACTGAGGTTCACACCACGCTCCCCTGGCTGGCTGGTTCAGGGGGGGCTGGCATGTCGGTGCTGTGAGTGTGGGAAGTGTGTGTGCCCTACTTCTCCTCCTCCTCCACCTCCTTCTCCTCTCTGTGTTTGGAGATCTGCGGGACTAGCGGCGCACACGCCGCAACGAGGTGATGGAGGGGGCGGGGCTGGCGCTCCAGCGTAGCCAATCAGGGCGTGCTGCGTCACCGTGGCGTCCAGTTTTTCCCTCGGAGGTGGTTCGAGGGATTTTAGAGCAGGAGGAGGAGAGCACAGAGGATACGGCTCCGGCTTACAGCTTGTTTTAGGGGAAAATGTGTTTATTTCATTTGATTTGATTTGATTTTTTTTGTTATATTTTATTGTGTTTTTTTTTTTATCATAATTTTAAGGACAGAAAGAAGAACAGAATGGACACAGCTCCATCTCACACTCTACCAGGTTTATTATAGCTTAGTTGCTTAATGTGTTTATTTTGTATTATTATTATTATTATTATTATTATTATTATTATTAGTAGTAGTAGTAGTAGTATGTTTGTGTTATTTTTTTATGTATTATTTCTCTTTTATTTATTTATTATTATTTCATTTGTGTATTATTATTATTTTATGTAGCATTATTATTTTATGTATTATTATTATTATTATCTTTATTATTTTATGTATTATTATTATTATTATTATTATTATTATATTAGTAGTAGTCTTTATTGGTATTATTTATTTATTTATTTATTATTTTCTCTTTTAGATATTTATTATTATTTCATTTGTAGTTATATTTCTTATTATTTTTTATGTATTATTATTATTATTATTATTATTATTATTATTTATGTATTATTATTAGTAGTAGTATTAGTATTAGTATAGTATTTTAGAATCATGCCTTTTTCCATAGGGAAAAAAAAAATCATTTTTCATTTTTCATGCATTTATATGATATTGATCTTGTTTACAAGTCGAATCACTTCCGTCCGCTGCTGTCAGTCTCCATTTCTTTATTCCCCCCATCATATCACATGACCTTCATTCATTTTCTCACTCATTTCTATTTCTTTGCTTTGCAGCGCGTGGTCAGTTCAGCAGGGTCTGTGTTTGTGTGCTGTTCGCAGTGTTTTAACGCCGATCAAGCGTTTGCTGTCACTGATTCCAGCCTGTCAAACTGCACTGTATCAGTCTGACTGTATAATCACTGTATAATATTCAATATTTATTATATTAAGATTGGTTTGTTCTAAAGGCTTCTGGTCGTATTGCAATCGTTCTAGTTATTTTATAAACTGCATGATCTTAGTCCCATTTGTCTGCAATTAATAAATAATAACCTCACAGCAGCAGTTATAACATTTCATGGTGTATTTTCATCGTTTTTCTAAAGTAAATTCAGAGTTTCGTTTAGATTCGTTAATGTGAAGATGCTGATCATCTCTAGGAGGTGGGTTAGTGATTAGTTATTAAATTTAAAATGAAAGAAATGTGCCATGAGCCGTAAGACATGTAATTAATGTGATTTGTTTAAATTGTTTGGGATGTTTTACTGATGTTTAGTCGAAATGTGGCTTTTTAATATCTGAATCTCTTGTTCTTTATGGTTCAGCCTGTATTTTATATAAGACTCCAGCTCAACTCTTAGTTTAGTGACTCCAGAAACCTTTTCAGGCCTTGAAAAATCCTTTTTATCAAGTGTGGTTACTGATTTTCACATCCCATTATTAGTGTCAGGGTGTTTAAAAAAAATAAAATAACATTTCTAGACCTCATTTCTAATTTATAATAGGTGTTGTTCTTCATTATGAATCATTATTTTTTTTTTTTGTTTTTACTTGGTATGATTCTTTAATCATATTACTTTTATTGATTAATGATTCTAATTTTCACTTAAAAGCAGATCATTTTTGGACAATCAGCACTATATGTAGAATTAATTTATAAAGTTTATGCCACGTTCCTCCTAACAATAAATTGTTTTGCTCACTAAAGACTCCCTTTTGTCTGGTAGTGTATAATAAACCCACAGTACACACTTTACTCTGATTATAAACAAAGTTAGACTTTAATTTCCTCTAAATTCTATTCTTTTTATTTTGATTTTCACGTCTGTAGATCTATAATTTCCACAATCCCTCATTCTTCCTAATAATAACTGTTTTATCGTGTAGTTTTGGATTGTGAGGTCTACCATATACCCACAATTTGTACTTTTCATCGTTTGAATAATAAAAAAAAATAAATTCTGCTATATATTCTGAAGTATTATAAAAGGCCTTTATTTAATCAGGCTTTATTTCTAATAGAAATTCTAATTAATTCACTATAGAATAGGTTAAGTCTGTTGGAAAACCCATACAATTCCCTCATCCTTAAAAAGCCCCTTTTTGCGGTTTTTGTGCACCCCTCTCTGACTCTGGTTGCCCGACTTGCCCGTTTTTGTTCATCCATATGAGACACAATGATGCCTCGGTAATTTGGTTTCTGAAGACAGTGGAGCGGTGAATTTAGCAGAAGAAGCACCTCGTGGCTCCATGGATGGATCCCTAGCGCCCCTCCCGAGCTGAAGCTCATGCATGCTGTGCAGAGGTTTGGGTGTCGTGCGATAGCATTTGAAGATGTTTTATGAGCTACCAGATCAGACGGTAAGAAACACTTACCGTGAAGAGTGTCTGATGTATTGAAATAAATAGACTGTAGTGGATTTCAGAGGCTGTCTAATGGAGGCCTTTGTCTACAGTAAGGCTTGAAGATCACTGTCTTCTGATCTCCTGTATATGGGCAGAACATTCTCTTCTCAACCACACAAAACTCTTGCCTGACAGCCTTAAAGGAGATGTTTTCTTGTGGTCCATTCCTCGTGAAACTTTCACTCAATGTGCCAAACAACTGGCAGAATTATAAATAAATAAATGGCAGAAATATAAGGTTCATCTACACAACAATTACACTGTACAGATACTGTGTGTGTTGTATGTATAAATTCAATAGAATTTATAGTATTTAGTGAATAATATGCCTTAAATTGAAATCTAAATGCTATAAATCAGCAAATTTCTAACATTTTAAATTTAATAAACATAAAAACACTACTTTTCCCAAACCCACATACCCACGATACTGTATCTATATTATAGAACAATGTTATAACTGCATAACAGCTTTGGTGTAGACATTTTGTCCAGTCGGAACCTCCATAGTCTCACAAATGTATCTAAACCAACATTCTTCCACTCCCCTCCTTCAGACTGGAGCAGGATGGGGGGGATAGCCTCTCCAGTTGGTGCTGACATACGACTGTGCCTTTAAATAAAAGAATGTTCGTTACTAACTGTAGGGAGAATGGGCATCATAGTGGGTCGGCTCACGTTGTAGTGCACCCAGTCATGCAGTGGATGTTTCCCAGCTTAATGAATAGCTCCCTGCAGAGTTCTCATAGTACAATCCTTTATTTAGATGCTAGTATGTAGATCTGTGATACACAGTACTGTGATTACGGGCATTTTTAATATGTGAATACAGTGAAAAATCTCCTTATCTGGACAGAGAGAGTTAAAAATGAGTAAATCAGTGCTGAAATTAGAATAAACACAAATAATATTCCTACAGAACGGTGTCTTTTCATCACTGTGTTCATTAAACATCTCCAAAGTTCTCCTCATTATTAGTTTTATTTAGTATTGTTCATAATAATGTTCTCATCCAACACCTGGCTTGCTACATCACTGCTTAGTGATGTTCAATCAGGTGTGCTGCTGATGGAATTGAACACATCCAGGCGCCGGCTGGGGGGGCATCCAGGGGAAATCTAGAACCAAGCTTTGTACTTCAGACCAGCTCACAAGGTCTCAGCTACTGAGACATGTTTCCTCCTCTTTACTGTATTTCTTTTCTAATGAGATCTAAGAGTTTCAACGTTAAAACTCATGTATTGAAATGGATAAATGGTGTGTTTAGGTGTGTAAAAGCTCTGCACAGCCCTGCAGATTGCTGTAGTGAACAGCGCGACCACTCTAGTCAATGTTAACGTCCACAGTCCTACAGGACGGTGTAAGGGCGGCTGGAAAATTCTCTAGTGAAAGGAAAAGAAAATCCCTCTGTCTCTCAGTGACACCCTCTCGCTCTCGCCGTCCCTGCTCTGCACCTCTCCAACACACTCCCGCTCAGTCTCTATATCTCACAGCAGGTACGTGTCCTTATTGGATGCAGACCCAACGCTCTTCCCTGGTTCTGATTCTGCGATTCGTCTGGCAGCTTTTGTTCTTCAGACGCCCGGCAGTTGCCAGCCTGTTCCCTGCGTATTCCCCAGCACCCGGCTCCATTTCGCCAGGATTAGCCCCTTCTAATCTGCAGCATGTGCTGGGGGTTACTGCCTGCTTAGCCTGCTTTGGCCTCGGCCTCTGCTTCTACATGTAGTAATTTGAAACAAACACACTAACCCCTTAATGCTAGTTAATGCATTAGTCTTCCCCTGGGCTTCAGTTCTCCGAACTGTAGAACTTCTACTTTAGCTTCATTGGTTTAGTTTTCAGATTCTTCATAACACATGGTACTTATTGAAGGACTTCTTTAAAGATATGCATTAGAAGGTCAGCAGAAATGATTTCACAACTTCCAGTTTCAGAAATCTCAGTCTAAGACTTTTCGTTTCACTATAAAGAAGCTTATTCCAACTCTTAGAACCCGAGATCCCCATTTTGCAGGCAGTTACATACCATTTCTTGTAACCAAGAGACACGATACACACATCATAACAAACTACAAGACCCGCCCCGTTTAACATATTACAGTGGCTTTATCATGTGACTTCATATTAGTGAGTAATTCAGCTAAAATTCACTTAAAACTCAATTTAAATATGAAAGGAGCTTCCAGTGCATGTTTACTGCTCTGTCAATGTTTACAAGCACAACCTGCATACAGAGAGAGGGGGCGGGGCTTATGACATCAATGACCCAGATATTGGGTAACAGAGGAAAATCAGAAGGGCTTTTCAAGGATGTTTTTTTATAAATTTCCCTTTAAATCTAATCATTACAAATATTACAAATTATTGTATATTCAGCTGAAAAACATGATCAATGGTCTCGGTGTGAACAGTGGTTAATTAATAGGTTCATACATTTCAAATATTTAAATTCTCTTATATTTACATGTCAAAGGAAGACAAATTTGAGTAGCTAAGATAAATAATTTCTCCAATTAATACTAAATAATGAAAATAGCGAATAAATTTATGCCAATTTATGAAAATGCGCTGCAAAATTGGCCAAGCGCTCATGAATGTAATGTGCTGTTACAAAAGCAGTTCTTCAGAACAAACTCTTATAAAGTTCCTAAAGGAACCGAAAGTGTTTTTCCTCTTAAGTATTATATTTAAGAGCGTATTTGAATGCAGTCGGTTCTTTTTCACACTATTAAATTAGCTTGCACATACAATGCGAATGGACGCAAACCAATAAAACGGCTGTGGAGCTCATCTATATGAGCTTTCAGGCTTGACCTAGGGGCACTTGAGCTCCCCCTTGACCTCTTGTACCCTTTTTATGTCTTTATAACATTGCTTGCTATGTGCCTCGGTCACTGTAATGCATGTCCCCTCATCTCGCTGTCATCCGGGCATGGGATATTGGGTGGGGTGGGGGGATGCCTTCAGTATGGACGCTATTTCTGACCAGCTGAATGGGACGTGTGATGGCGTAAATCAATACAATGGGCTTGGCTTCCGCTCATGTTGCACAAGCATGACCCAGGAAGCGTTTAGCTCCTTGAAGGCCCCTTTGTTCTGGACTTTCCTCGCCAGTGATCTCTTCATTTTTTTTTTTTTTTAAACTTCCCCTTGTCTTGTTTCTGATGATCCCCTTGTCAGAACATTTCAGCTGCCTGGTAATAGCCCCTTGTCAAGACATTGGAATGGTCATGTGACACCACATTTGACTGTCCCACAAGAACCTCATAAATTGACTTCAAATAAACAGAGATTTTACTAGGATTTGACCACCAGCCTTGGACCCTTTCTTCAATAAAACGTCTTATTTCCTCAGCTTTTCAAACAAATTCCACAAATACATTATTTGTTTGACACCATTGAAGAGCTTCTTTGATTGCCTAAAGATCTTGCACTGGAGTGTTTTTTGTAGATCCCTACTTTCATAAATGGGGTCAAAAGTGGTTATTTCTGCAGTGCCATTAAAGAACCGTTCTTGGTTCTTCTGGCCAAAGTTCTAAGGAGACTTCATACATTCATACATACCGATTGCAGTTCATACAGCAAGGTCCTTCAAACCTGCAAACCTCTTTATTAAAGATGGTTCTTAAATGAACCAAAAGTGGTTATTCTTTGGCAAAACCACAAAGAACTGCCTTATGTAAGAATGTACTGAACGACAAAAATTATATGTTCATACATAAAAAAATTATTTGAGAACATTTCTGGGAAATTGCCACTATTCATTTATTTTTTTTCCAACTGTGATTGGCTTACAGCTCACAGCTTTCAGCACAAAAATACTCTCATATTCATAATCCTGGCTTGTTGTTTGGCATTATAATAAAAATCTAAGATTTGAACTGTTTTGTCACTACAAAATAGAAATTAAATAAATTAAATTATATATATATATATATATATATATATATATATATATATATATATATATATATATATATATATATAAAATTCTATTTTTTATTTTATTTATGTGCTTTAAGTATTGAAGAGTGTTTAGAGTTCCTCTAATCAAATTGGTTCTAATCGCATTTTCAACATGTTCTATTAAATAAAGTGGGCCATTGTGTGCATCCCCCAGATATTAATTAAAGTTCCTTCATTAATTTCCCTGCAGTCACTTCATAAAGCTTTAGATGCTGAAGTTAATAGTGTCGTGAAATTCTGTAACGGATTAAAGCATATCTGGAGCTTCAGTGCTGTCGTCTTCCTTTAATTGAAGTTAATAGTCTTTTTTTTTCGCGTCCACGTTAATAATCTTATTATTCAGCGACAAAAAGAGGTCATCTCGGCCGCATCCC
Organism: Acestrorhynchus altus; assembly: GCA_034509495.1. Classification (NCBI taxonomy): domain Eukaryota; kingdom Metazoa; phylum Chordata; class Actinopteri; order Characiformes; family Acestrorhynchidae; genus Acestrorhynchus; species Acestrorhynchus altus. The sequence continues at coordinate 4,185,709 of CM067517.1, forward strand.
ATCATCACTCAGGGACAGTTCTTTGTGCTCGCCCCGTCATCTTTTCTGCGACGGCCTTTTGTGCTCGGAAAGAACAGCGCAGAAATGGATCCGAGCCAAAAGGCGTTGCTAGGTCAGAGCACAGATTATCAAGTGGATTTAATGGAGTGGCAGAGTTGAATATAAATCAGATTAAAGGCCTCAGCCATTTAAGACAAGAGACATTACCGTGGAGCCCAGCACTGGAAGAGATTGCATTATACGAGAGAGACATTTATTATGACATATCCCTTTCGACTTCCTGAGGCTGGATATGAGAGTTGTCATTGAGTTTTCGTCCAAGGCGAATTTGGTTATTCCAGGCAATATGGTCGCACCACAGGGCTCCCAGTTAATTTTCTTTTGCCTCCTGCCCGTCAGCCCCCAACGCTCTACGCCTTGGATCCTGTCCCTCCATTTGTTTTAGTTTCCATGCTGTATTAGTGACCTCCTCCCATGGGTGTTTGGCAGCCAGGGACAAAACAGCCTGAGGCGCACTTCAAGTCCAGGCCATGTAGGGAACAGCTAGCCCCGGCTAAAGCCATATGTGCTTAAACCATGTCTATAAAGCTCAACCCTGAGAACACAAATTAACTTTACTGCTCTTTAAGTGCCCGGAGAGAGAGAGTTGGAGAGCAAGAGTGCGAAGAGAGAAGATGGTATTCAGAAATGAATCGCTGGAATCACATGAATCACTCCGCCGCCCCCCTTTCCCTCCACTTTAATATGCAATGCTTGTCGGCTTCCCTGACAAATGTCATCCATGCATTTGCATAGATTTAATATTAATGTCATTTGGGTCATTTAGCAAAAACACGTGGTTTAAGCGTTATTTCCAAGCAAGAACGTTATTCATTCAGCTTTCACCAACAGTCATGCAGGGTAACCTTCCAGCACACGTGGAGAACCCTTCAGGCCCCGAGAAGACCACCTTAAACATCTAACAGTGGAGTAGGAGGCACCCTGTGATTAATCTTAATGTCCGGGAGATGGCTTGTGTCTAGAGGTTGAGTCTGTAATCATTTGCCCACTGACCCAATACTACACAAGCGAAGCATCTTCCCAACAGTCCCGGTGTGGACAACGCCTAGATGCATTTCAAATTAATTACACAGCCCAGGTCTAAAGACTGTGGGCACCGAACATCCGATTGAGGAGAGGGTTGGTTTGGGTTGGGGGGACAAAGGAGGATGCGTTCGTCCCCAGGTTGGGGGCTCGGGTAATGAAATGCTGGCTGTTGAAGCCCATGATGAAATTAGGCCATGTAACCCAAATACAAGATGAAGGCTTCATAATTGCAAGTCTTCGAGATCTGAGGTGCCGGGTGCCAACTGTCGGAGCAGGGCTAATGATGACAAATGTCTCTCTATGCAGATTGCGAGAGGGGAGGGGCGAGAGAGAGAGAGAGAGAGAGAGAGAGGTGGTGGCAGTAGAGGGAGGGAGAGGGAGCCAGTGAGCTGCAGAGAGTGGAGGAGTAAAAGTCAGCCAGGCTACAAAAAAAAAGAGAAAATGAAGCTTCTGGGAAAAACAAAGGTGTAGAAGAACAACGACTTATCTTCTCTAATGTACCGCCGACGTCTGTTCCAGGTCTGTGTCTAAGGCCTTGTAAAAAAAAACCCAGCTATGTCCGTGTTTATTTCCGCTTTATAACACAAAATAAAGCCGCCCAAAGGGTTATCTACACCTTCACAAAAAGAACCACATTTGGGTGCTTCAGGAACCTGCAATGGGTATCTCTTTACAGATTCAGTCTTGTCAATGAGATTAGAACCCAAGGAACCATGTAAGGCGCTCTGGATAAGAATGTCATGTTACCCTAACCTTAACCTCAACCATAACCTACATTTAACCACACCCTTACACTATAACCCTAACCCTAACCCTAACCTGAACCCCAATGTACACTTAACAAACCCCTTACACTGACATAACCTTCTCAGCTCTTCTTCAGGCTGTCTTTACACTTTACAGCTGAGAAAGGATTACGTCACCGTCCTAACCTTATGGTGAACCTTGTGTAGGTACACGCACCTGAGCCGAGCACTGTTCCATTCCTCATCACAACGGTGCGTTAAGGGTTTTTCACTTCATTTTAATCTGTTAAAGAAAACCTGAACCTGTCGTCCGTCTGAACTTGAACAGGAGCTTGAGTATAAACGTTCGTTGGTGTTCTCACCCAGGGGGATTCGTCATGCGGCGCAGTGTGGCTGGTGTGCAACGGCCTTTACAGTATATGGCAGGATTACGTATGTCCTGGGCTGCACTCTAGTTGTATATTTACACATTCTATGAGATCTTCTTGAAATAAGGGGCAACAAAGGGTTAATTGTGCGATTTCTTTCCTGTAGATGGTTCTTAAGAACACCAGTTTTGTGTTACCAAAGGGCTCTTTATGTAAAGGTTTATGGCTCTGTCCATGTGTGCATGCGTACAGACTCTGACTGATCAGTGATGGGGGAGGGGCTAATGACATCACAGATCCAGATATTGGGTTATAGAGGAAAATGAGTGTAAAAGACATTAAAGGATATTCTTATTTTTATTTTATTGGACCACTGTCCAGTATTTTGAACAACTCATTATTATAAATATATTATTATTATTATTATTATTATTATTATTATTATTATTATTATTATTATAAATGCCTTTGTGTAACTCATATATAGGTTATATTTATATTGGTATCACAGGCAGTGCACATAATATATAAGGTTTTCAAACCTTTTAAATGTTTCAAACCTGGTTCTTTAAAGAACCAAAATGGTTCCTCTATGGTATCACCCCCTTTTACTACTGTACCGAATGACAAAATCCATAAAGTACATAAATAAATGAATAAATGTTTGTGAAATATTCAATAAAATGCTGATTTTGTTTTACATCAAAAGGCTCCCGACTGTGTAGACCTTCTACAGCGACATGCTGCTTACAGCTCTCAGCTTTCTGCACGGTAATAAGTGCACAGCTTGTAACACTGAGAGCATTTCGCTCATATTCCGAAAGCTGGGCCTTGCATATTTTGCCTTAAACGTTTTGGCTTAGATGTCCATAAATCAGCCTGCATTTATAGTGACCGTGGAGGTTCCCTAATAAAAGAGCAAGAACCTTTAGTGTTGCTGCAAGACCCAGCTTTCCCCAATTTGTTGCTTGAATGACTTTTTGAAAGAGCTCTGGGTCGCTACAAAGGGAGCCCCCTTTTTTGTTTGCCCTTGCCCCATCTGTGTCATCTGGTGGTCCTGTTTGAGAGGGGTGGGGCTGGTTCTTGGGGGTTGTCCTGGGGCGGGGGTCTCCCCGGTGACTGAGGCCAGTTGTTTTATGGACTCTGCAGAGTGGCGCAGGCAGTTCATAAGTTGCCGGTTCCTTTGTTTTGGACGATGGGGAGGACACGTGGGAGGCGACGTGGCCATATTGATGTATATCATTACCATTAGTAACACGCACCAGTCCCCGGAACGGTTCTGCCTGCTTCGTCTGCGGCGAGGCCTCGCTGCTGTCAACATGGGACACTTTTCAATAGGCTACATGGAAGTGACTTGATAATACATTGTAGTAAATCATCACAGGCTCAGATTTAGGTGGTTATAGCTTGAGGCTAAGATCCAGATATCCAGAGTCACACGTTACACATGTTTTTTAACAATTATTTCAGTAAAAATGTAGAAATATAATGAAATACTGAGACTGCAAAAAAATAATTCAAAGATTAACTGCATTTTTTTTTCCAATTCTTATTAAATGACCATCAAAATGTTTTCCATCCTTTTTAAAGTTTTAAATATTAATTTGGTATATTTTGTTAAAGTGGACAAAACAAGTTTCACCAGCTTTCATTTGAAAATCATATCCGCGGGTCCAGTTTTTATCCCCAAAACCCAGTGAGATTCATACATTAATTTCTAATTACAATAATGAATAAAAAAACATTCAAAGGGTTCTTTAACCTTTAGGACGTAGGTTTTCATAGTTTATTGTACTTTCAGGAGAACCTAGGCTACTTCAAATTTTCTTCATTTGAAATGAAAAATGTAGAGAATTTAAATACAAATGGGTTGATCAAATGGGTTTTTTTGTTATCTTTGATTTTGGCCATTAAAGACTAAAAACACTTTATGTTCAGGAATCACCTTATAATCAGGAGTGTTTTTTTTTTTAAAGATGAAAATGTTATTTGTTATAAAGTTATAAAGTTATTTGTTACTATTCTTTAACATATTTGACAGTGGTCATAATAACAATAACAACAATAATAATAACAACAACAATAATAACAATAATAATAATAATAATAATAATAATAATAATAATAATATTAAATAATATTAAAAACCTGATTGTCCTTTATTTATTTTATTTGTTATTTATGTTGTTGCAGTATTATCCCGTCTCAGGACTTTTATTCTGAAAGTTGAACACTGTGTGAGCAAATAAAGTGAAAACAGACCCTCCCTTCTCAAATTCCTCTGTAACCCAGGGTCAGTGACATGCAGCTTGAATGTTCTTACTCTGTTCTGCATGGTGCGGTAGGGGTTGATAGAGCGTCCAATAGCATCCACACATTTTCAATCAGGCGTAGTATCTGTGTCTGAGATCTTGAGACGGCAGCAGTATGTGGACGAGCGTCGTCCTGTTGGAACAGCAGGAGAATATACAAATGTAGAAAAATGTATTTATTATTAATTGCCATCAAGTCAATTCCGACTCTTGGTGACCGTATGGAAAGTGTTCCTCCAGAATGTCTTGTCTTCTGTTTGTGTCTTCAGGCGTCTGAATGGCTGGTTCATTATTCCTTGAATTATATCCATCCATCTTGTAGCTGGTCATCTTCTTCCTCTTTCACCTTCAACTCTTCCTAGCATGAGGAATGTTTCCAGTGAATCAGTTCTTCTCATAATGTGTCCACAGTTCTGCTTCCAGTGCATGTTTACTGCTCTGTCCACGTTTGCATGCCTGAAAACGGGAGGGGCTCCCTTTCTTTGCTCACACAGTGCTCAAATTTCAGGTTAAATGTCCTGAGAAGGGATAATACTGATGCATTCATGAATAATAAAAATAATAAAGGATATTCAGATTTTCTGAAGAGCTTATGACACATGGACACGTGGACAATTAAGCCGATTAAAGGCAAGTTTGAGAGCCTTTGGTTGGAACCAGGCTAAAATGTCTTGTGTTGTAAGTAAAAGCAGGATGCTGGCGAATTCTATCAGGAGGGAATGGAAGTGGAATTTTAAAATTTGGTCCTGTGCAGACCTCGACTTTAACCCCTCGACTGTATATAAGCCCACACTCCGGTTCACCACCCTCTTAAATATACCGCTGTTACATTTAAAGATCAGGTTCATACGCCCAAGAACAGAACCCTGTGGTTCCCCACAAAATAAACCAAGTGATTACCGATTGTAATCAATACAGATACACAATTCTTTTTGTATTCGGATTAAAAACTGAATCATAAATCCAGGATTCAGGGGATTAAAATGTGTTCATGTCAGCACAGAAGCCAAGCCACAACCAGCCTTTACTGTACATAACAGGGTTGTTATGTTACAAGCTGGCCTGTACTCTCCATGCCTCACAAATTCATGAATATTCACAGGAAACAGCAACGCCTCAGTGTGTTATGGTTAGTGATTACAGCTGCCACGAACAAAGTTTGATATTTATTCCTCCTGATTGCCCTTGAGTGATGTGGAAAGACAGCTTCAGAGCCACTGCTCTGCTTTCTATAAACCAGCAGCATGCCGGCCTAGTGGCCAGCCGCTTACATTACACGCTCATTAACACCATATGAGCGCCTTTGTGGAGCTGACATGCAACCCTCAATGAAGGTTAAAATGATTGATACCTTGAGTGTGGCTTTGTGCGTGTGTGATTTTTGGAGGTTGTAAAATCACATGGTTGGAAGAAATTAGTTTCATTAATGCCTTTCAGGGCACATGCGTTATATTGGCAAGTGACTGCCAAAGTGGGAGATGAGGTCTGTATTAACGTAGGCCTAATGCATCGCTGCAAATGCCGTGCCCATCTCTTAGAAAAGCTGCCACTTTAACTTTCAATTTTGAGCAAAGGATTTATAGAACATCATTTATTAAGGCAAATAGAATTGAGTTATAAAATACAAATGGGACACCGTTCCACAAAACTACGAATGTCCTTTCCTGCCACTTAATCTATTTTCCACTGTTTATCACTGGCATTGTTACCTCTTTCCTTACACAATTTACAAGGGATTTAATGAGGGTGAAAACTCACTTTTATTTTGTAGAAATAAAACACAAATATCTATAAACTATTGGATTAATTTTTATAGCAGAATCATTCCTTTTTGAGAGCAAAAGCAGACTCTTATTACACCATTTGTTCATAATAAGACATAACCATCATTTTATAGCAGCTAAAGCAGCATTGTGTTAATATGGTTATTATTTTGCTCCGGGGCTCCCCCTGCAGGTCAGCAGTGTGATTCACTTTTACTCCACTGCAGTAAATACATATCATTGTTTTGGCTGCGCCCTCACGTGCATTTGTTGACAAGCTGAGAGGTACAGAGGCAGCATCGGAAGTGAGAGAAGCATGTGGACAGAGTCATTTTACAGGATGTTTACACTAATATGACCAGGGTTACGCAGTGTTACACCGTTCTGGAGAGAGATCTGGTGCAGTTCCACCAAAGTTCCATAGTGCAGTATCAGCGTTCCGGCCCGAAGTGGGAATGACAGAGATGCTGTTCTCCCTCTTACAGTCAGTGTTGCATCAACATGACTCTAGAGCTGCTATTTTAGCCTAAAAAATGCTGCATATGCATATTTAATGAAAGCACTGGCTCAAAAAAACCAACAACAAACAAACACTGACTGCTCACTGCATAAACAACATGTTGTACTGCCTAAAGAGCCTTGTATCTTAACCGTATACTTGTGGCTTATGAAGATAGGCTTTCCACAAAGTAGAAAGAAGCCAGCATCAAGTGAACGGGGCTTTCCGGGGGTTTGGAGTATTTTAGCTATTAGCTATGGAGTATTTAAATTCTTCTGGAGCTCTGGAGCTCAGAGCTCGTCTCACGTCATTTCTCCACAGGCCTCTTTAATGCGGTCGCTTAGCTGACTGTACGCCGTTATCAGCATGCAGTGGGTGTGCGCTGTACGGTAAAACCTGTGTGAAGGGCTGGATGAAGCACTCTTCCTGCCTGGAGGCTCTGTGCACTCAGACGCAGCCCTGAGACCGAAAGAGCCGTCTTGATCACCCCTGTCGGCCCTGCAAGATAAAATTTTAGATATTCTTCTGGGTTCTTACAATCGTACACATCCTTAATCATAATTACAAAGTCTGCAGAATCTGCCACAGGATGTGCAGCCCTTCATGCTGGCCCAAGCAGTTCTGTGTTTTCTGGGACTACATAACAAACACATCTGCACGAACATCTGCATGACTTTGTATTTGTTGAGTACAGATTCTGTCTGTGTGTGTGTACGTTCACACTCACAGTGTTGTTTTCAGAGCTCATTAGAGTTCATTTCAGTCACAGTAATCATACAGTGCCACTGATATTTGAAGTGCACTTCTGGTCATGTGTTGAATCTCCACAGCAGCAGTTTGAAACCTAACCAGTATAAAAATGAGGGCATTTTCAGGTTAAACGGGGAAATGAAGCAGGTATTTGTGTTTAACGTTTAGGATTATTTTGTGGGATGGTTTTGTAGTTTGACACACTTTAATTCACCACACAGTACAAAGAAAAATATTTTTAGGAGACAGTCACACGTACAAGATATTGTTATTGTAAGGAGATCAAATTTGTCTTCATTTCAGATGTAAATATGAATGTAATATAGATATTTCTATCAATTTGATCATGTTCTGATCAAAAATTCCTAATTTTTTACCTGTAATCACTAAATTTTCATAAAAAATGTGCATTGAATGTGAAATATTGCCCAACAGTGACATTACTTAATGATATCATTTGATTATGACTTTTGTTATTTATATTATGTCAACATTTCATGATGAACGAACCAATAGAAATGCTCCGAGCTGATCTGAATGGTTTGTTTATTTATTTATTTATTTATTTCCATTTGGTAAGCTAATTCTACGATGCATGATACTGTGTTTTATTTATTTTGTGTTTGTACATATTGTTTTTGGAAACATTCTAATAACGTAATGTAAACCATTATTACGTCACACATTTTCCAAACTTGGCTAGAACAAATGTATCAGTTTTTGTAATGTTGCTGAACATTCCTGTAACGTTGTGTATAGAAACATGGAGGTCAGGCTACTGGAAGGAAACGCTGATGTCTGGCTGTGTCCGAACACCTCACTGAAACGACCTTCCTTCCAGATTCCTGATCTGCTACCCATGTGGATCCCTAGACTAGTCAGCTCTGCCTCTTTATGTGTTGAGGCCACTGGATACAAGCCAGACAGGCTCCAGTCTGGAGCTCTTCTCCACGCAGAGTTAATGAGTTTGTGAGTTTGGAAGCATGACCCTCTAAATGGGAACATAAATGATTCCACATTTTAGAAAGTCACCTGAAAAACTTCCGTAAGTTTGCCGGTGGTTCATGCACAACCAACACTTCGCTGCAGTGTAACGGTGTGTGTGGCAAGGTAAACACTGAGTGAGTTAACTACACAAATCCTCACAATGTTCCGGCAGCGACAGTTCCCTTTCTCCGGCTTTTTGCCTGCATTTTTGAAAGCGATTGGTGTCTGAAAGCGCGCAAAACGGGCCGCTGTGTTGACACCGTCTAACGAAGGCGGATTAGCCGTTTACAGAAGCCCTAATATGACGGGTCAAGGCGAGGAGGCGCTTCCTGCACAGCTCCAGTGCAGCGTAATGAATGATTGACGGCAGAAGGGGAAGCTGCCAGTCGGCGGCCGAGGCACAAGCTTGACGGCTGCCTCGGTGCTCCACGGCTCGCCTTGATCACGTTCGGCTGCTCCCCTCTCATCCGCCAGCGCAACTCTGCCGGGAAAAGCTGCTTTTCCCCTCTTTCTGCCTCTGTGCTTTTTATTCAGCCTCATTTACACATTTAAGGCATTTTGTGTTTGCTTATTTGCAATTCCCTCTCTCTTTTTTTTCCCTTTTTGCTGTCTCTGAACCCACACTCGTGAGTTTGTCTCCCTCCCTCTCTCCCTCTCTCCCTCTCTCCCTCTCTTCTCGGTTTGCCTCGGGGCGATGAGCTAATTTCAGGCCCTATAATTGCGGCATGTTGTACACCTGCCTGCTATTAATTCTCCCCCGTCATTCACTCTCTCTCTCTCTTAATGAGATATTATTGTAATTATTGTTATTATGGTGTTTGCCGTAATTAACATGATTGATGTTGTTGCTAGGGGAGGGTTTATTTTGGCACTTGAACGAACAAGGGGATATTTGTTTTCTTGGACATAGCAGAGGTCCATGGGCTGCTCATTCCTCTGGAAATTCAAATGGCCTTGAAGCTCAAAACTGAGAGGGAGGGGCGGAGAGTGTGTTTGGGGAGGGGGTGGGGGGAGCCTTCACCCAGGCCACTTTTGGCCAGTCCATTGTGTTGGAGGGAAGAGAACTCCACTGACCATTTGATTCCAGCACTATTGTCTTGCTGTGGCTGTTCATGTGGACACAAAAGCAGAAAAGGCGAGGAGGCCCCAAATCTTTCTTCCTGGCTGCTGGCAATCCAATTAGGACTTTAATAAGGGTCATATTAAGGGGTCGTACCGATAGAAGTGTGTGTGTGCGTATGTGCTTGTTTTCATTTTCATATGTCTTTAGGACACAAATGTCCTGACTTTGTCAGAAACTTGGGGAGAACTTTGAACAGACTACGGTTTCTTATTAAAAATAGATGTTGGTCATTTCGAAGGTATTGTCAGATTGGAAAACTTGGCACGCAGTTGTGTCTCGGGCAGTTATATAAACGATTACTGGTGGAGTGTGATTGGACACTGGATCTTGGCACAAGAACATAAAAGTGTTTCCTTCACCGCCCTATGAAAAACTCTCAGAGGCTACTTTTGGGTAGTGTACCTTTTGGTGAGAGATCCTTGAAACTGCTACAGACTGGAACCGTATCATCCCACAACGGCCTTGTGGTGAGCATTTCAATCCTGTCTTGGCTGTGGAGCGACACACTGCCGAAAACTGTTGGAGGGATGATCTGGGTAGCCATCACATAGGACAGTCGGTCACCCCTAGTAGTGATAAAAGGGACACTAACAGCTCAGCGATGTGTGCAGGACATCCTGTGGTGTCATGGCAGGATAATGCTCCCACACAGATTGAACCACACCTTTGGACCAGCTGGGACGCCAACTTCAGCAACCTGAAGTGCGCAGGATCTACAGGCCCAGCTGCAACGTGTGGGTGAACATTCTGCTGGATGCCATATTGAACCTGTAGGTGTCCATACCCAACCATATCTCATCTTGTGTCCAGGCTAGAGGCCCAACAGGGACCTAGAACCTACTTTTAATTGTGTATTTTTAATAGAAATATTCCTTATGTGTTGCTGTCCAAACACTTATGGACCTGAGTGTAAGACCCCGTGTCCTGACAGTGTACTGCACCTGACAAGCAATACAAGTGTGTGTTGATGTGTTCAGTTCTCCAGCTTGTGCCGGGTCAGTGGCCTGCTATGAGACTTGGATGGTAGGGGGCTTCACATACTGCTTAGACGTCTAGCTGTGCGTATGTTTGGAACTCTGTGTGTGTGTGTGTGTCTGTGTGTGTGTGAGGTGTGTAGTCTCCAAACACACACCTCACTCACCTGCTATACCGCTGTTGGCTGTTTTAATGGGCAGATGCCCCTTGAGAGCTCATTATGTTCCATAGTCTCGTCTGGAGCTGATCTGGAGCACGGTTTTTCCTTCACCTCCATTTTCTCTCTCTCTCTCTCTCTCTCTCTCTCTCTCTCTCTCTCTCTCTCTCACACACACACACACACACCACCCCCACACCACACCGTACATACATATCGCTCAAGCAAGTACAATTTTCCTGCTGCAAATGGAATACATATGTCCAGCTATGTGACGATAAGTGTTGTTTTTCTTCCGGCTGGAGTTGGGAATCATGTGCAGGAACCTGAACTTTTGAGCTTGAAAGCGGATTTCCAAAACACACACGTAAGCGCCATTGCAGGGCCGCCCTCTTCAACGTTGGCACTTCAAAAGAGGGTGAGCTCCTTTGTCTGCGTTCTTCTCAGCCTGACAGCCGTTTAACGCCACACGACCTGCGTCTGGAGTGGCACCGCCGTGCTTTTCCAATCCTGTTAAACGCTCCGACCCCCATTCCCATGCGCTCCGGCCTGTTTGAAGCAACAGAAGCGGGCCGACCTTGCCTGACCAAGCTGCTCCGCTGGAGAGACAGAGCTGATATGGCTTTTAACTTCAGCGTGGAGCTGCTTTCTCCGAGGCTTCACGCTGAGAGAGGGAAAAACGAAAGACTATGACAACGAAAGCTATGAATACTGAGGGAATTTGTTCATTATTCAACATTCCAAGAATCCAAGAATCGTCTTTTGACACATTTTAAGCCAAGATATGTTTCTGCCTCCCTGATTCTCTTTCAGCCTCTATCTCTGACCTCCATTCTCTTTATCCTTTTTATTTTTTTCGTCACTCTTTCACCCCCCTCTCCCCTTCTTCCTCTCTGCCTCTGCATCTATCTCGCTTCACTCCATCTCTCTACCTCAGTTTCCCCCCGATTCACTCTTTTCCTCCCTCTGTGTCTGCCCTGTCTGTGACTCCTCCCCCCTCTCTCTTCCACCTTTCCTCTCTCTGCCTCAGCCTTCCTGACTCTCTCTCTGCCTCTGATTTCCATTCTCTCTCTCTCTATCTCTCACTCTCTCTCCCACTCCCACCCTCTACCCCTCTCTCTTCCACCCTCTATCCCGCCACCCTTCTCTCTTTTCTCTATTTCTCCGTCTCCATCTATCTTTCTGTCTGCCTCAGCCTCCCCCAAGACTCTCTATCAGTCTCTATCTCTGACTTCCTCTCCCTCTCTCTCTCTTCCTCTATCACTCTTTCTTTCTCCCACTCTCTTCCCTTCTTCTTCTCTGTCTCTTCTTTCTCAGCCTCAGCCTCCACATCTCTCTCTCTCTCTCTCTCTCTCTCTCTCTCTCTCTCTCTCTCTCTCTCCCCCCGCCCCCTCTCCCTCTTCCTTTCTCCCTCCCTCCACACCCCCAAAATCAATGGAACGCCCCGTTGTATTGAGTCAGGCCCGTTCAAAGCGATGTGGGAAGAAAAGGCTGAGCATATTGCCTAATAGGTGCTTTAGTAATTCCAGAGTTTTCATAGCTTAATCTGTTCTGAAAGGCACAGCAGAGAGCGGAGAATCCCGCAAATGGCCTCGGTGTTAATGCGATGTGACTTCTGTACAATAAGGGCGGTCAGGCTCCAGAAGGCCGCTCTTCAGCGCTACCTTTTCTCCGCCGTTATCCTGGCCCTTGAAACCTGCGGCCTAAACGTTGTGTAAAGGAGTGTGCATAAGCCCCGCCAGCATTCTCTACCCATAATGCCTCTTTTAAGACTATTATATCTCTGCACCGAGGCCAGGGGAGCAGATTTGGAGGAGCTGAGCTTAGGCACCCCTTTTGTTGCAAGTCGGCGATTGGCCGGACACAATCGCGATGGCCGGTGTGTATTAAACACACTCATCGCATGCCTCATTTCTCCTGTTTGGCCTTTGTAAGGGTGTCCATTTGCCATTTCGGGGCGCTGTTATCAGAAACCCAAACACAAAGCGCACTTACCCGGGATGTTGCATATGAATGGGCTCGGAGCACAGCGGATACCATGAGAACACATAACACAATGCTAAAGGGTGATGCATTGAAACTGACAATTATTGTTTTCAACACTTATTTATAAAACTCAAAGCAAAGACCTTGAAGAGGCTCACGTGGTGTGAAATATTTAAGGGGCAAACGAAATGCATAGACTATAAGGTTATATTAGAAATACACTTTTATATATTTACATGTTTAATGTGACTAATATGAGGTTTCGAAGTATAGACAGCGCAGGACTGGGTTTCCTAAAAGCTTTCTTTTTTGCTATAATTTTTTTGCCATTTTTATTATTTAATATTTAAGGGAGACAGTCATACATGTTCATTTTAACAGAAGTTAGATAATTGTATGAATGTGACCACGTTTTGGTCAAAAAGGTCACTTTAGTGAAGTGTTTTTAGTTGAAATTGAGTTTTGTAAATTTTGTTTGTATTCACACCTCAGACATCCTGATAGAACATGTAAAAACTGAACGTATGTATCAGAATTATCTCTGGGTATATAATATATCTGTCTCTGATGTAATTAGCCCCGCCCACTCTCACCCCACCCCCTCTCACTGATCAGTTAGAGTATGCATGCAGGTTGAGCATGTACACAACAGAGCAGTTAACGTGTACTGAAAGGCCATTTTGGCATTTAAACTGGGATTTAATTCAGTTGGAAACCAGTGAATTTGACCTATTTTCTGTGAATATTTTAAATCACAGTTTTATTTTTGTTTTTGCTTAATTTTACAAATTCATCCCAGTTATAGAAGTGATACTTACCCAACTATGATAGGGTTCTTTCGCCATCACACACAATGCTCCTCAGACTAGGAGCATCACACTGGTTTGATGTGGGGAGGGAGTGTGATCATCCCAGCCCAAGAGAACATGACCAATTTTGCTGCAGATGGCAAGCAGCGTGACCTGGGATTCGAACCTGCGATACCTTAGACCTCTGAACCGTTTGGGGCAGTTTTGGCGGTCCGGTCTGTCTCGGACAAGGTCCCGTTAGACGTCTCATTTCCCTCCGAATATCTAATGGACTTAGAAACGTGCAGCTTACACTTAATGGATGTTTCCAAACCGGCTGTTGAATGTTTTTGTGTGTGTGCCTGTATTTATCACGGTTTATCGTGGTTCATCTGCTTCCAGGAAGCTCATTTCTGGTTGTTAATACAGTTTCGTAAAGCTCATTTGTCACTGCTGTTGGGTCTGAAATCACAAACCGGCACATTCCTCGAGACCCTCACGCACATCTCGCATACCGGCGAGCAGTTTTACTGATCCTCAGTATTTCACAGCCGAGCAGACTGCGAAATAAAGATTTTCTCCCCAGAACGAGCCCTCTCCCCTCTGATGGTCACTCATTAATCAGGATCTGATTTCAGCACAATAGCTCAATCAATGAGAAAACGCCTATGATCCAGCTTTAGGGAGCGTTTACTCACACGAGCAATAAATCACACTCTGAACTCGACGTCCTTGGTGCACTTTATGAGTGCTCCTATTTCAGCCATTTCCCTTTTCACATGAGAGAGAGAGAGAGAGAGAGAGAGAGAGAGAGAGAGAGAGAGAAAGAGAGAGAGAGGCCCAGCTGTAAGGAACAGGGCTTAATGAACCTGTCTGGCTGGGCTGTCCGCTGCCTGTCAGAGGTGTCAGAGCAGTGACGAGTGTCGAGGACAGGAGTGCCCCCGGGTCCCAGACAGGCCTGCCAGCTGGAGGCTTCCGCCCCAATCTAATCACGCCAGCCCCAGCAGCAGCAGCAGTAGAACAGGGCCAGACCTAGGTCTCCTCTCCCTGCACCCACCCCTCTGCACACAGCCTGTCACTGCACACTCGCGGCCCACGCGGCTGCCCGAGCTGCACCACAGCCCACATTCAGGCTTTCTCCTGCTGTCTGAAGTATGCCTAGGTCAGGATCCCTTTTAGCGTAATGGATGACTAATAACGGGATATTTGTGGATACAGTAAAGTGTTCCAGAGCTCAGGTTAATAGAATCTTAAGGTACAGAAAGGAAAACCAGAAATCCAGTTTGGACTTTAGTGTGCAGTTCAGTACAGCACCCACATACACTATCACAAGGAAGAGGGTTGACCTGACAGTTGCCCAGAAGATGATCATCGAGCCCCTTCACAGAGAGGGTCAGCCACATAAGGCCATTTGCTGGCTGTCCCCAGAGCACTGTATCAAAGCATACTGATGGAAAGTTGACTGGAACAACAGGGATGACCACAGCCTTGAGAGGATTGTCGAGAACTTGGGAGAGCTTCACAAGGAGTGGACTGAGGCTGGAGTCAGTGCATCAAGGGCCACCGTGCACAGATGGGAAAAGGGCTTCAACTGCAACATTCCTAATATCAAGTCCCTCCTTAAGCAGGGACAGCGTCAGAAATGGGCAGAGGAGAGAAAGGACTGGACTGCTGCTCCAAAGTCCTCTTATCGGTAAAAGTAAAAAGTACATTCCTTTGGAAATCAACAGTCGGTGGGGTGGAGGGTTGATTGCATATCCAATTGCATCCCCACACATTTTCAGCCAGGGATGGGTCTGGAGATAGAATCTGAGTCTTCAAGGTAAGTATGCGGACAAGCGTTGTCCTGTTGGAATAGAGCACCGGAGTGTGTGTTCAGAAAAGGTGGGATGGCTGGTTGGAGAGTCTGATATGACACCATTGCAGTTGTGCATTGCAATCAGCTGATTCCTTCTGGGTGTGGCTATTTTTTTCACACACACACACATATTCATATATATATATAGATCCTATTGACAACCACTTCAAAGCAGTCTCAATGACATCCAAATCAAATCTCTTTCTCCTTCCATATTTTGGCAAAGGATGCCACCCACCCACATGACTACTGGCTATATAAGGCATTGTGACAGGGGTAAATACATCAAAAGAATCTGTCATATTTAAACCGGACACCATTTTTCGCACACCCCCCTTGAGATATGAGCGCAATCCCTCTCCATGTCAAATTTGTGCTGAACTGGGATGGGGATATAATTCAACGCCGGCCGAAGCCAGCATGACTGATATATTTATAAAGGGGGGTCGTCTGTTGCACTGACAACCTGCCATCTATTGCACCTCCGCTGGGCTGTCCACAGATTTGTCTAATAGGCTTCCACTGTTAAAGCTCAATGAGGGAGTGTGAGGGGAGAGCGAGAAGTGTGTGGAGGATGTGAGAGACACACTTTCGTCTCACCCAAGAATTGTGACTACTCCCCGAGGAGAGAGAATGAAAAGTGTGTGTGCATGCGAAAAAGCCTGAGTGACATGCTGAGAGATCCCCTCTCCAGCATTGCCAAAACTGCCGGAGCCTCACAGCCAGGCTGCAGAGATGACCCGGTGCTGAGGTCCAGCCAGGTTGAGGGTCCAAATATAATCAGGTAGTGTAATAAAACCACACATCATCTGAATCCTTAACAATATTCCATATTTCTGCATAAACTGGACCTGGAATGTGATCAGATCTTCACCACGAGGTCTAAAACCAATTACGTGAACGATGTATGTTTTTCCTTTTTCTGTGTTTATTGTAGGACTGCTGCGATTAGTTGGTTTAGTCAATGACGTTGATGCTGAAAATGGTTCCAAATAAATATTTTAAGTTTAAACGCTGATGTAATCATGAGCGGGTCATCTTATGGAAACAGCCTAAGATGGGCTATTTAGCACTGATTGTGAATGACCGTGAAACATCTCCACCATGACGTCAGCATGGCTGTGACTCTAGTCTTCCAACAGCGCTCCTGTGACTATGGCCCTCATCCAAAATTGCTAGTGCGATGTAAGCATGCTGGCCACCAGCCTCCTCCAATATGGCTACTGCAATTGCATTGCTGGCTATGAACCACCTTAACACTGGTGTTTAAACCAGTCAGTCCCCTTGGCTTGATGGGACGTTAGGCACTTTTTTATCTCTTTGTCAAGGCAACACCAATAATACATCAATCAATAACTGAAATCAATATATTAAAAAAAAAATAGAGTATTTATTTAATATTTCAATGTTGATCAATTTGGTTTAGAGCTCATCAAAGCCAGAATCTCAAAATATTAGAACATCTAAACTCCAATTTGAATAGATCACTGATCACAGTATCAACAAAGTATCATCCACACACAGTGATACACACACACACACACACACACACACACACACACACACACACACTAGTGAGTTCACCGACTAGGGGACAGTATTTCACTGTATTCTATTTTTTAAGTGCACTAGTACGTGGATTTCGTCTGGAGTTAATTAACTGACTTTAAATGCCCTCTTTGTACTTTATGTCAGGCTGGAGGTGCCAACTTAAACACACATTTATGCCCTTCAGTGTGTAAACCTTTGAGTTTACGACTGGTAAACAAGATCTTATGGTTACGCTTCTTTACAGACCATTTCGAAGTCATAGGTCCACCAATATATCGACTCCAAGCCATGATACTACCACCCCCATGCTTAGCAGCTGAGAAGAGGGTGTTGTCAAACTGACTCAAGTCCAGTTTCTTTGTACAGCATTTGTTACAACTGATGTTAGGAAGCAGCTTTGTATCAGATGTTTACGTTGTACAATTGTGGGTGAATCTATCCAATGAGGTGAGCAGGGGCATCCTCCCTGCTGGCAACTGCCACGCGCAGTGTTTTTGTACAGCGTGCGAACGAGGAGCTGTTGTAGTGTAGTGTAGAGCCACATGCACGGAGGCCACACAGTGGGTCAGGAGTTCCAGTAGACATGTTGGTGAGCTGTGTTAAAGGAGCTACAGGCCCAGTAAAGCGCATGACACTCGCTAGTAAAGAGTCTGGTTGTGAACAGGTGCAGTGGCAGTGCGTTCGTCGTCAGCTGCTGTTGGCCCCTGACTAGGGGACAGGTAGCGGAGGATGACAAGATGTGACTACTCTGCTCTGCTCAGTGTGTTTATGTGTGTGTGTGTGTGTGTGTCCTTGCCCCTGACAACAACATGTCCAGGCTTTCATTGCCTCTGTTTTCTTGTCTAAGCTGCCGCTCTGACTGCAAAATCCACTCCAAAGAAACCAGAACCTCCTTTGTAATTACAGCCTCTCAGTCGGGTCGGTTAAGACTACTGTTAAAGATAAAAATACTCCCACGTTTTACATACTTCAGCCCTTCTGAAAGCACGAGACGGGGTTTGTGAGACTACAGGACTCACAAACGCACGATTTTGAGCTGCAGGAACAATTGGCAAGTTTATCTCCACACACACTTCGGTCTCTTCATCTACCTTGGAACAGTCAATCGAAAATGTTTGACTCCATTGTGAAAGCGCCGCTCTAATCCTGAACCCAAATACTTTGCCAGAACTTCCTAATCCTTTCTCGCGAGGCTCCTTTTTAAAATTCTAGACGACAAACAGCTCAAAATCAAAGGGCGCATTTCCCATCTGATCTCCCCCGGTCCGTGACATCTGCTCTAAGGGCTGAAAATGAGGAAATTTAAAATTCCTTCAGATTCTGCACAGCTGAGTTCATATCTCAGGCGCAATAAAGGCGCCACGTCTCCCTGAGCAGGTATCGCGGGACAGAAGAGGCGGTTTTGCATAATCACTGTCACTATACATTTAGGGTGTGTGAGAGTGTGTGTCGGGGTGACAGGGCTCCAGCGGTGGAGGGAGACACGGGTGATAAAGGGAACAGCACCACTCCGAAAAGCCTCTAGAGCGTCCGGCCAGATTCGTCAATAACACTTATGCAGGAGGTTTTGTGGATTATGTGTTTTGAGGACGTGCTTTGTTTTCCATACAAAAATGGCAAGAACATCAGCTTCTGGCTGATTTTGGGCCAGTTTCCCAGACAGGGATTAAGCCTAGTCTTGGACTACTGAGCATTCCGAACAGTGATTCTCCACTGAAAAATCAAGACTAGGCTTAATCCCTGTCTGGGAAACTGGCCCTTTGGGATTACATGACATTACATTAATGAGGTTCTGCAACCAGTGGTTCTACCTTTTCTGAACACACTCCGGTGCTCTATTCCAACAGGACGACACTCGTCCACACACTGCTGCCGTCTCAAGATCTCACCTCGAAGACACAGATACTACGCCGTGGTCGGTCTCATCTCCAGACCTGTCCCTTGATTGAAAGTGTGTGGGATGCTATTGGACGCTCTAGCAACACTCCACCCCTACCACACCATCTGCAGAACTGAGTGAGAACATTCAAGCTGCATGGGGTGGATCATCACAGGACACCATTAGGAACCTCTACACCTCCATGCAGAGACGTCTGGCATGTTGCGTCAAACCCGACGCCCTGAGAGACACCACTTCTGTATGAGTAGATCAATAAATATTGATCGTATTAGTCAATTGTTTTTTTTTCATGTAATGTCGTTGACGGTTGTGCACACACACACACACACACACACACACACACACACACACACACACACACACACAAATCCAGACTGGCAAAAAAATATGCCCCCTACTCAAATCCAGCTAAACGGTTTGAGTGGGGGGTGAGTTAAGAAGCTTGGAAAGCAGAGACTGTTTTCTTTCCTTTGGGGTGCTTTCAGTGAGCCCACACTAATGGCTGCTGTTCAAGGGCTTGGCTTGATTAAGACGGGTGAAATCTCCCTGCCTGCAGAGCCGCCGAGAGCAGCCAGACTCGGAGCGAGGCTCCCGGTGCCGCAGCCCACACTGGGCTGAAGAATAGAAAAGGTGGGTGTCGAGACAGACACATGGAGAGGGAAGTCAGCGAGGAAACTGAGCATAATTCCAGAGAGACCGAAAAAAAAAAAAAAAAGAAAACAGTGAGACAAAGGAACCGGCATGGAGAGTGTGTGAGCTTTGTATATGGGGGAGGGATCGGGGCTTGTTAGTGTGCGTGGGTGTGCGTAACCGAGGGAGAAAGGAGGCTGCATGATGAGCAATGAGCGCCTCGCACTTCTGCAATTAATCTTGTCTTTGTACCTGCGCTCGTCCTGTTTACCCTACAAGCATCCATTATCCTTCCACTCCCTATCCTTCCAATATGTCCAATACCCTGCACGTTTGCCTAGAACCTTTTAATTCTGCCTGTCGTGCTCGGCCTCTCAGCCAGAGGGAAAGTGCTCCTCCTCCTCACACGGGCCGCCAACTGAGGATTATCCCCTGTGACACCTTTAGGACACGTCCCTCCTCGAATCGACGCCATCATTGTGGCTCGGATGGCAGCGAATTACGCTGATTTATCTGCCATTTGCTCAGAGCACAACAGGCCTGAGTGAAAGGGTGGTGCGGGGTTTATCAAGACGTTCTCCTCAAGTGCTTGTAGTGGCAGAGCATGCTAATAGGGATGCTCGGCGAAGAGTTGTATGTGTGTGAGAGTGTGTTAGGGGGAGAGGCGGATGGTTTTACCCTGAGGGGCTTGTGCAAGGGGACTAGAAAGAAGCCGAGGATGGTAATCTGGCTGTTGAGTGCAGTAGATAATTTGCACTTGATCCCCTTGTAATTATATAGTTTAAATCTTTTTACTCGGGCTAATCCCGCACCGCAGCGAGACGTCTTCCAGGGAGCGTGGGCGGAGCCGCTGGGCGCCTCTCGTCAACGGACATCTTACTCCTGCTGCAAGCTTGCGGAAGTGGGAGGAGAGAGGGCTTACTGACATAATTATTTTGACTGCGCTTATTTTGGGACCCTGTGTGTTTTGCATATCGCGTCTCACCATGAGGGGGATCAGGATAGGCAGGATTCAGCCTGGCACAGAGCTGCGGGAGAAGCAGAGTGGCGTTTCAGAAGGCTTTCAGCTAAGCACTCCCCGTTAATATTAGGCCTACCGCGTCACTGTGACCATGCGGCCTGTTGTTCAGGTACTCTGGGCCGTCAGCTGACAGTGGCAACTTTAGAAAGTAACTTTTATTTATTCGGGTTTAACCATTAGAAGCCTAGGCTAAGGCGTCAACTGTGTCTTTAAATATTAATGAAATAAATTATAAAAACAACCCGAATGTCCTTTATTATTTTTATTATTATGAATGTACCAGTATTATACATTCTCAGGACTTTTATTCTGAAATTTGCCAAAAAAGAGCGTAAACAGCCCCTTCTTTCTCATTTTCCTCTGTAACCCAATATCTGGGTCAGTGATGTCATCAGCCCCGCCCCCTCTCTCTCATCAGTCAGAGTCTGTATGCAGGTTGAGCATGTTCACATGGACAGAGCAGTAAAAATGCACTGGAAGCTCCTTTGGCTTTTGGAGTATCACATATGACAGTCAGCAACCCCTAGTAGTGATAGGAGGGACACTAACAGCAGGACATCCTGCGCCCATGTGCTGCCTCTCATGGCAGGGCATCTCCCTGGCATTTTTCAGCAGGACACAGCAAGGGTGTCCCAGGAATGTCTCCACCAGCTCAGATCACCACATGTATTACCAATCGAGCATTTATGGGAGCAGCTGGACACCAGCTTCAGCAGCCTATGCGTGTGCAGGACCTACAGGCCCAGCTGCAACATCTGTGGGCAGATGTGTGCAGGATGCCAAACAGAACCTGTACGCCAACTGTATCTCATCTTGTATCCAGCCTTGAAGCCCAACAGGGAACTGGAGCCTCTTTTCCTTATTTTATGTTGAATTTTAGAGCTGAAACTCAGAGTATTTTTAAGTAAACTCTATTTTTACCCAAGAAATAAACTCACTGCTGTTGGCTAATATTAGCTGACCAATGAAGCCAGCTAAGCTGCCAGCTGATGCAACCTAATGACCAGACATGTACGACCATGCTGGACATTGCCAATCGTGGAAAACATTGTGTTTGCTTGCTGTATCTCACTATGTGTCCAATTTATTTCAGACACCCCTTCCAATGAATGCATTCAACTACCTTTAAGATGCACCCATTGCTGACACAGATGTGCAAATGCACCCACAGCCTGTCTAGTCCCTGCAGAGAAGTACTGCCAATAGAACAGGACTCTTTGGTGCAGATAAGCATGAACCTATTGGCACCATGATTAATGCCAGGCATGGAATAGAGGGGAATACAGCCCTGCAGCATTGGGCTGTGAATCAGCGAAACTGCGTTTTCTGGAATGATGGAGCTGCGGAGTCGAAGGCGCCTGTTGCTGAATGCAATCAAACCCTCAATGCAATGCACCAGAATCTAGAAAATCTTCCCTGGACAGTAGAGACACTCTTGTCAGTATCCTTGATTTTAAAAGGAATAATGAATGAGCAGGTGTCTCAATACTTTTGTCCATGTAATGCATCTCCAAAGTGGCAACGTTATCAGAGCCAGAATCAGACGTTAGTCGGGTGTTATTAAAGTTAGAAGACTCAGCTGGTGGACTGATGATAATACAAAGGTGCAACTGAACGATTGCTGAAAACCAGAAGGATGAAAAGATGGATGACTGGAGGGTGTGTGTGTGTGTGTGTGTGTGTGTGTGTGTGTGTGTGTGTGTGTGTGTGT
>CM067517.1:4812971-5037971 GCA_034509495.1 Acestrorhynchus altus
CTAGCCCTGCTGTGCCTACCCGCATTGGGACCACCTGGGAGCTCGCTTTGCTGTAGATGGTGGACTGACACCCTGGTATAAAAGGATAATTGCTGATATCTGGACTTTGTGGATAATTGGATCGCATCTAGGCTTCTTCCTTTGTTGAGGTCAAGTAAATGTTCTCATTAATACACGGTGACAGGCTCTGGCGTTGTTCCTTAATAAAAAACCACGTACAGCTTTAGGTGGAGGGGTGGGAGAGCTACAGCAGTGCCTTGTTATGGATCCATCTTGAAAGGATACAACAGAGGAACACATTAACCTTTCTTGTGTATTGCAGCTTCAGTTTTTCCACTGCAGCTTTGCCAACAGTGCAGTCACTGTAGTACAATAATAAACCCTTCTGCTGCTGTAGTCTCAGCAGGTAACTGTTTGGATCCCGAGTAAAAAGAGCAACAAGAAAAGATGCAAAAACAACAAACAGACTTGCATATCAGCTGATGTCCAATGCATTGGAGAGTTCTGTTATTCCATGTGCAAACCAACACTGTTGCTATTAGTAATATATCAATACTGTCACCCAAATTCCTTTAATCTCAGTATATCCATCTGGCATCATAAAACACGCATCATCGTGTGATGAATTATCAGTGAGAAATCCAACTCGAACAGCTACAATTCAGTCCAGCTGAATTACATCCCAGTTTAAATGCCAAAGGAGCTTCCTGTGCATGTTTACTGCTCTGTCCATGTTTACATGCTCAACCTGCATACAGACTCTGACTGATCAGAGAGAGGGGGCGGGGCTAGTGACTTCACTGACCCCGATCTTGGGATATACCGGAAAATGAGAAGGGATAATACTGGTACATTAATAAATTATATATAAAATGAATACATTCTTTTTCATATTGTCAGTTTCTATATAGCTTATTGACTAGAATTCTGGTTTCTTCAAAGTGTTTCATCAGATTTTCACCTACAAACATCATCACCAACCACCTAGTACACTATAACAACTACCTTGTATCACCTTTAGTAATGCATGCCATAGCAACCACTTAACAACAGAATAACAACCACTTGGAGCAACACAGCAACCACCTAGAAACCCTCCAGAACCACTAGAGATCATATAGCAACTGCTTATCAACACCAACTTCCTGGCAATACAGTAGAAACCACATGGAACACCATAGCAACAACCTAGAAATGCCTAGTAACTTCCTAGGAATCCCATAGAAACCACCATAGATGCCATAGCAACAACCCCTTGGAACAGCCTAGCAACCCAAAACCACTAGAAATCCCATAGCAACCACCTAGCAAACCCTAGTAACCTAGCAACTGCCTAGCAACACCTAGCATAGCAACTCCATAGAAATAGAGATCCAATAGCAACTGCTTATTAACACCATAGCAACCACTTGGAACACCATAGCAACTACCTATTCAAACATGAAGAATGTCATGAATGTCTAGAAACCCCTGCCCTAGTAACTGCTTAGTTACAGCACAGCAACTGCCTAAAACCACTACAGATCCCATAGCAACCACCTAGCAACCCTAACAACTAACAACTGCCTAGCAACACCTAACATTGTAACACCATAGCAACCGGATAGAAACCACTAGAGATCCAATAGTATCTTCTTGGCAACACCATAGCAACCAGTTCTAAAGTAGACTTTTCTCTCATTGCTTTTAGGGAAAAACAAAGCCAGAAACATAACATGGCTTTGAAGATCCAGCAACTTGATATACCGAACACACAAGCAGACAAATACGTAACAGGTTTTACAACCAAAACTCAATGGACTGTAAGCAACAGTGGAGTCAAAAACAAAAACAACACAGGAGGGCCGGGACATCGAGTGAAAGCAGATGAGTCGGGCCTGTTTTTCACGTCAGCTCTGCTGCTGCTGTCTAAGTGCGACTCCAGCTGGGCTCGGTCCAAGCCCTCCAAACAACCTCCATCACCTAATTCAGACTGCTTCAGAGGGACAATAACAAATGCACAAGGGCAGGTTAGAACAGGGTAAAGGGAAATATCATATTCTCTTTGTTCTGAAGACTAGTGATACAAGGCTCTTCTATTGGCCAAAACAACCCATTGGTTTCCTTCGCTGTAGCCCAGTGACCTCGGGATGTCCTACTGATAAAACCTGACTGTTCATTCAGATTCTACAAGAGAGGTACAGGCTATGATCTGTAGACCCCAGTAGAGATCCCATAGCAACCTATCAACCACCTGGGGCACCTTGCATAGCAACAGCATAACAAGCATAGGAGAAATCCCATAGAAACCACATAGAAACACTGTAGCAACCACCCAGGACACCACAACTACCAAACAAGCCCAGCCATAACAACCGCTGAGCATAAGTATAGCAACTGCCAGGAAACCACACAGAAACCAGCAGACATCCTATAACAACCACATAGCAATTGCCTGGCAACTACCTGGGACCTTAGCAAAAGCACAACAACTGCATAGAAACCACTGGAGATCCAATAGCAACCACATGGCAACAGACTAACCAGTAGATGTTTCCATACCAACCACATAACAACCACCTTGGCCACCATAGCAACCACCTAGAGATCCAACAACAACATCATACCAACACCCTACCCAGGTCCAGGTAACCTGTCTGTATGGGCCACCAGAAAGTTCTGTCCCCGAGTTCATGTTGGTCCCACATATGGGTGCCCACCAGGGTCTGGGTTTCACAATGCACATGGGGCCTAGATAGGACCATTTCATTTGGGAAGTCTAGCTGTGTCCCACCTGAAACTTGCTTAGCCCACATTACACCCATGTGAGCCCCATGTGAACATGTTGGCTGGGTAGCAACCACTTTGGACACATAGCTACCCTTAAAAACCCGAGCAAACATTAGAAACCCCATGAAAATCCCTAGAGATCCCACAGCTGGGTTCAGTCCAAGCCACTCCAAACAGCGTCCATCACCTAACTCAGACTGCTTCTGGGCATCAATGACGAACATACAAGGGCAGGTTAGAACAGGGAAAGGGAAATATTATATGCTCTTTGTTTTGCAGACTGGCGATACAAAGCCTTTGATTTGGCCAAAGCATCCCACTGGTTTCCTTTGCTGTGACCCCTCCCCGGCCTCGAGACGTCCTATTGATAACGCTCAATCATTAAACTTCTACAAGAGATGTATAGACTGTGAATGACCGGTCTGTAACTGCAGCTCCTGGACATCTTGGTTATGTGGTTCATATGCAATGCCTGAATTCCTCAGCTAGAAAAGACAAGCAAAGCTCGAATAAGCAATCAATCAGAGACAGGCCGAACAGCTATCACGGGACTGCTGTTAATTCTTACATCAAAAACGCCCTATGCTCTTTCAATGGAAACTTTCGGGCCCTCGCGTTATGTTTTATTTTCCATCCACATGTCTCAGTATGCCAAAAGGCCTTTTTTTCCCCCGATCCCTTCTCCCCAGTTCACTGTTTTGGTAGGCTGTCTGAATGTGAAATGATTTCCTTTATCAGGGAGAAGAAGAAGGATGGCCTTTGAGGTTTCTAGACAGTTCACAAGCCCTGGGCCTCCTGTGTAATGACAAATGGAGCGCCTACATCCAGCTACAGACTGGAGACCGGGTTCTTCAGACTTGAACATGGCAGGCCTCTCTGCAGCCTCGTGGGGAAAGCGAAGGGAAGG
Source organism: Acestrorhynchus altus (assembly GCA_034509495.1). Classification (NCBI taxonomy): domain Eukaryota; kingdom Metazoa; phylum Chordata; class Actinopteri; order Characiformes; family Acestrorhynchidae; genus Acestrorhynchus; species Acestrorhynchus altus. The sequence continues at coordinate 4,816,648 of CM067517.1, forward strand.
TGAGGAAAGTACAGTGCTCTGTTGGAGATGGGACCATGCGCAGTACTTGTGTCTCACCTTTACATGCACCGGACTACGTTTGCCAAGTTTTACAAGCCTCTGTGAGCACTCAGAGTGTGTCTGACATGAACCTGGGATCGCTTAGCAGGCCGAAGAGAAGGGTGCTCCATAAATCTACACCACTTTCTACGTTTTTTTTTTGTTTTTTTTTTTTTTCCTGTGGCGCTGGCAAAGAAACTTTGGCTACCATTTGAAAGCTCGTCTGTGTCTAAGTGTCTCAGTAAGAGAGACAGAAGATATATACATGTAGCTGCTGCCAAGCAAAAACCCCATATCTCCGAGACAACGAACCTCAAACTTTAGTGGAAATCAGTGCATAAAGACTTAATTCCAAGTCATGTTTGGAGCATTTCTATTGGTCCATGCCTCATGAAATTAGGAAATGATGTATTCATAGTGATCGTACAGTGCACTTTTGAAGATTTAGATTAAGAATATTAAATAATATTAAATATATAACTTAACCAGAGTATCCAAACATTTTAATTTTACTGTATGTTCAGCTGCAGAGTCTTATACCATGTGACTGGCTGTATCTGCGAGGTGATTTACTATTTAGCCTAACAAAAACCCTGGGAAGGAACCCAGCTCACAACCTTTCCTTCAGTGCAGAATAACAGGTTCCTGTCTCACCTTATCCCTTACATGACTGCTTCAGATTCTGATGTTTTCCTTGCTGTTTTCCATTCCTACATCAGTGGGAATTAGCTGAAGGTATTTCAGGAATTCTGCTGATCCAGAACAGAGCAAGCCATTTGTGGTTCTTCCACACATTCTTTCCCACATTTCTGTATTGCTTTAGATGCTCAGCTGCTCTTTTAAGGAGGTGTGCAACATGACAAATTAGGAATTCCGTGTTTACTGGATTTTAAATGATTCCAAATTTGTTTTATTCTGCATAAATGTATGTTTGAGATATAAAAAGCTCATTTAGAGTGCTTTGTTTTGCTGTGGTTCATTATAAAGAAACTAACATTTACTTAAATTTACAGAAACAGTGATGATGATAGGAATAGGGGTCTCAATCTGGGGGGTAGGGGTTATCATTCTCCCTTCACCCATTTTAATGAGGATGGGAGGGGTAGTTTGGAGTTTCTTTTGATACACCAAGAGATGGGATGAAAAGACTTGGGGCTATTGGAAAAAAGACATAAGGCTATAGCCCCATAGCCCGAGTCTGGTACCTCCCCTAGTCTCAATGTCTACAACACCAATATATGTTACTTTTCAACCCCACCAGCAAACCAACACATCTGAATGAATGAATGAATGAATGAATGAATGAATGAATGAATGAATATGTATATAGTGTCTTTCTTGATACCCAAACACACTTTACAATCAGCACCCTACACAATCACTCTCAGCGCTCAACCAACATACACTGGCGAGAAGCGGCAATGCACTCTCTACCACTCTCATCCTGCTTGGTGTTCTGTGACCTGCTGAGGAATGAAACAGTGCTCATAATCTTTTGGCAGGAGTGTGAATACTGCCAATTACAACAATAGTTTAGAATGTAGGATGCTGCTATGTGTGGTGTGTGACAGTTTTGATCTTCGCTTACTTTTTCTAGCCTGCACTGTGGAGGTCAGCTCTGTGTTTATTTTGAGTTGGATAACAATGAGACCATTAGGAATCAGTGGCGAAGATCCAGGTAATTCCAAAGGGTAAGTCTTTTCCTGCAACCAGCCCTTGAATTAGGACAGAACTATGGTCTGAAGGCTTCTACATGTTACTCTTGAACATTCTGGGACCTGTGGGACTCACAAACTGTTGGTTCACCTTTCTGGATGGGGGGGGTCAACATGTAGTGCTGGTACTTTTATCCACTTCAAGCACTGCATGCAAGAAAACCTCTTTGCTCTCGTGAATGGTGGAGGCCCTGAAACCCGTAGTAGATGTCTCCAGAAGAAACTCACAAATTCATCAGTTCAGTGGATCATAAGTAGGTAGTTTCAGAGCTCTGAAAACTTCGACTGCAGTTTGTGCTACACAGGTCAAGTCCCCTTTGCCGATGGACCGGGAACTGGGTCCAGCACATTTTCGGCTCTGTTCACGAGAGCGGATAATTCTACAATTACTGACTGATTGCGAAACACTTTAATTGATTGGAATCCTCAGCATGACTAATCTTCTCATTCTTTTAATAAATCCTGCTAAATGGATGCTGTCTCAGCATAATGAGATTTTCTCACAGCAGTAGGAGAAAATGTATCGGTGGATGAAGCCGTTTTACACTGATCTGAGAACAGCATTTTTTTATGCATTGTGACCGTTATATCAATTCCTCAATCTCTACTTATTTACATATTTACTAAATGACTGACCCACCGACTGACTGCCTTTTACATCTCCAGATGTCTGGACCAGTCTGATGAGGTTTTTCAGTTTAAAATGACACGGTGAGTCTGAATTGTATCTCATATAAAGACCTACATGCTTGTATATTTCTTTTCTGCATAAGGTGGACTGTCTTGGTGATGAAAAATGGTATTTTTGTTTTGAATCCTGATCATTTGTTTAATAGGTTCCTGTAACGGGTAAAACACAGATTACAGAATGACATACTTCAGACATACTTGTGAAATGCATGCTTGGAGAAGAACAGTGAACACAAATGACAAAAAAAGGCTCGTGCAACACAGACCCAGATAGATATAAATAAAAATAATGTGGGAGGGGCTGTTTGATGTCTCTCTTTGCTCACATACAAATAACAACAACAACAATAATAATAATAATAATAATAATAATAATAATAATAATAATAATAATAATAATTAAAGTCCTAAGAAGGAATAATACTGATTCATCCATAAATAACAAAAATAATAAAGGACATTCAGGTTGTTTTTTATTTTATTCGGAGCACTGTCAAGTATTTGAAGAACTTATTATCATAAAAGTCCTTGTCAGTCTTATCATTACAAATAACTCATTATAAGCATTTTCTAAATATGGTCAAATTCATACAAATATTTAAATTCTGTTCATTTTCATCTCAAGTTATGACAAATTTGAGTATCTTAGAACATTCTGAAAGTAATGTCTGCCACACAATTAGCTTAGAGTTCTAAATGTTAAGGAGATCTTATTATTTCTGTATTATTATGAGAAGAAACATAACAGTTAAGGTTGGAACGGCAGCTTCTACCTGTAGCGAGAGAAACCATGGAATAACATATGCATCGTAATCACTTAAGCTGAGAGCTTCGTCACCTAAAATGATCATGGAAAATAACTGCCCGGCCCAGGTTCTGACAAAGAGGATCTATTCTTTCATATTTATAGACCTAGCAATTCTCCCCACTGCAGAAAGCGCCCTGCCTGATCGCGCACTTTGAGAACGTGCCATAAGTCAGCGAAACCCCTCAGCTTTTCTCATCAAGAGAAGAAAAGTATCTTTGACTGTGCATGCGTCAGTGTGCAGGAGAGCCTGATTGGTGCGACTGGTTTGCGTTCTTCATTCATTAGTTAAGTGATGGAGTACGCACTTGAACTTTCATGTTTTGGGGTTGTTTTTTTATCTCGCTGTCTACTGTCCTCTTTTTGATTCACTGTACCCACTCCCTCAAGCCATATTTAAACCTTCAAGCAAGCCCATAAGCATGCAGCCCAGAAGTTCTATCTATCTCCGTATGGAAAATCCATCTCCAGCCACCTCCATGCCGTTAGCAGGGTTAGTGGACTCATGTTGGCTGAGCGATTCCACACATTAGAAGCCAGGCTCTGAGGGATTTCTCTCTTAAGTTTCCTCAGAAGGCCAATCACATCATGCCTCACTCTACACTAACACCTTCCCTCATTCTGGGCCTGTAGCCGCCCACCCTGCCTGCCTCCCCTCTGCACTGCCCCACGCTGGGAGAGCGCCCCCCAGACTCTCATAAGTGGGCATAAAGCATTCGGCCTAAAGCTCCAGAACAAAACTTGGGTAGATTTGAGACTGTGCTCAAAGGAAGCCATTGTTGGCATTTAATGTATCCTTTCGTAAATCAAAGACGCCGTTAAGCACTTTCACATGTAGACAACCTGTAGTTTGTGGTCCTAACCTTTAATTCTAACCTTTCTTTAGAACCAAGCCTCCCTCTTTAACCGGTTATAAAATATTGGCTTTGCACCAGATATGGTTTGCCGTAAAAATGTAGCAGATGTAGGTTCTTTGAGGCTATACATTTCCCTCATATTATCACAAAGCCATTTTCACTTGTGTGAATTTGGCAGTAAAGCAGCCAGGAGTCCAGAAACCTGTTTTACGACCATTTCTAAAGAGTGCAAAATAAGCTCCCAGGCCATGCTTTTGCATGAAAACGTGCTTTTCATTTGTGATAGTCAATCACAGCTGAGCAGCTTAAGAGCTGCAGATAGCTGATAACTTCATTATGAGAGATTAAAAAGAGATCAGAGCTAAAGGAACGCCTCCCTCAGGCCAAACTGGACCACAACCCTCATCTGAAGTGCTCTCTACTGCTTGATGAGGCTCTGAATGTATGTCTTTAGTCTGTCTCAGCAATGTTATCATGCAGGAAGTGTCTCCGCTTGTCCATAAAGCTGGGCTAAGATGAGCTGGGTGGTACTGGAAATCAAGTTTCAACACTTTCCAGTGGAGAGTTTATTCACTCAGTGAGGAGCGAGACCGATAGACCTTAATAACGGTTCCACTGAGAAAAATCTACTTTGTGGCTGTTTTTCTGAAGTCGGAACCAAACTACATTGAGCATCATCACTTTCGGATTCCCAGTTAGTTATATCGTGAAACAGCTGATCAGAAAATCAGCATGTCACTTGAGAGAATGCCTCAGGAATTCCCCAGTACACTCTTATTTCTGTATCTTCTTTCATGGAAAGGTCCATGTACTGACACTAGTGGTGTCAGTCGATTAAATTGTTTCGTTAATCACAACACTTTTCTGTAATTAGTCATATCATGTATAACCAGTAACTGTATAACCAGAAACTGCAAAAGCTAGAAACTGCATAACCAGTAACCGTATAACCAGAAACTGCATAACCAGTAACCGTATAACCAGAAACTGCAAAAGCTAGAAACTGCATAACCAGTAACTGTATAACTAGAAACTGCATAACCAGTAACCATATAACCAGAAACTGCATAACCAGTAACTGTATAACCAGTAACTGCATAACCAGTAACTGCATAACCAGTAACTGTATAACCAGAAACTGCAAAACCAGTAACTGTATAACCAGAAACTGCATAACCAGTAACTGCATAACCAGTAACTACATAACCAGTAACTGCATAACCACTAACTGTATAACCAGAAACTGCATAACCAGTAACTGTATAACCAGAAACTACATAACCAGTAACTGCATAACCAGTAACTGCATAACCAGAAACTGTATAACCAGTAACTGCATAACCAGTAACTGCATAACCACTAACTGCATAACCAGTAACTGCATAACCAGTAACTGTATAACCAGAAACTGTATAACCAGTCACTGCATAACCACTAACTGTATAACCTGAACCTGCAAAACCAGTAACTGTATAACCAGAAACTGCAAAACCAGTAACTGTATAACCAGTAACTTTATAACCAGAACCTGCAAAACCAGTAACTGTATAACCAGAAACTGCAAAACCAGTAACTGTATAACCAGAAACTGCAAAACCAATAACTGTGTAACTATATAAGCTGTACACATAAACATATACATGCACACATATTGGCCAGCTTGTAGAATTGTTCACATTCAGTGTCAGCATCATCAGCGAGTCCAAATATAGGCCACTTGTTCAATTCCTCTCACTCCCTTCACCAATTGATTAGAGGAAATTCCCTCTAATCTAGGAATCCCCAAGGAATTCCAAATTTACTCATATTGATTTGTGAAGGAAACCAGGGGAACGTGGGCAACTTTGTGGGCCAGCCAGTGACAGGTGCCTCTACGCCGCACGTCTCCAGTTTGATGGTTTGTATCTGATGTTTGCACTGAATGACCGGAAACAGTTGGAGTGGTGAATTCTCCCTGTTCCCAAATGGCCGTTCCAAGAGATTGGGGTCGGAACAATTAGTATCGCTAGGTGAGCACCCCGGATATCTAATTTGAACTCCACAGGACGACAGAGCCTGAGGGAGTGAGCAGGTGCAGCACTAAAATGACTTTCACCGGCACTCACATGAGCACTATGGATATTAATTTGATTGCAGTATAGTTTCATTTGAGACAGTTTTCTCTGTGATTACAGAATCATCAATTTTGTGATCAATTATTTATTAGAAAATATGAAAAGAATAAAAATAAAATATGATATTGCACATTTCCGAACAGATACTGGCTATATATTGCTAAAGATTGTAGATATTGCACAGAAATAATTAATAATTCATACCAACCGTATAAGAGCATTTTATAGTTCTATAATTACTGTAGTTCATCTGTTTCTCTGCAGACTTTATTCTCCTCCTTTCACCCTGATCTTCAATGATCAGGACCCCACAGGACCACCACAGAGCAGCTATTATGTGGGTGGTGGGTCATTCTCAGCGCTGCAGTCACACTGACATGGTGGTGGTGTGTTAGTGTGTGTTGCTGGTACGAGTGGATCAGACGCAGCAGTGCTGCTGGAGTGTTTAAACCCCTCACTGTCCACTCTATTAGACACTCCTACCACGTTGGTCCAGGATTGTTGGTCAAAGAGCTGTTGGATGGATATTTCTGGTTGGTGGGCTACTCTCAGTCCAGCAGTCACACTGATGGAGAGAAAAGGAAGCAATAAGAGAAAGGTAGTAAATGACAACTAAAAAACAAAACAACAAAACAAAAAAACAAAAACAGAAACAAAAACTAAAATCAGCCGAAACTGATACTTAGTGAATTCCAGCTTAGTTCCCAGTTTAGTAAAGGCTTTTGGTATCTGAGGAGGATCCCATCACTGGAGCAAGTTTAGTAAGGTCTGTTATTTTCAATAAGCTTTTTCGTGATGTTTGATGGCATACAGCCAGAGATGCATTAAAGATAAAATAAACCCATGTGTTTCCTGACGCCCTGCAAGTGAAGACCACCCGATCTGTTCGTACAGTAGACAGTGGTGTGAGCTGTAGGGGGCACCAGTAATGAACCTTAATGCAGAGTGATACACTGAATATAGTGGTTTCAGTGCAGTAGCTGATGCATAACTCTGTAACCATCTCCATAATCAAGCATGGATGTGGGTATGGATAATACCCCACCATCCTCCCAGAACAAAGCTCAGGTAATATCCAGCTGTGCACATCTGTGAATAGAAAGGCACGTTTCTGGAGAATTGACCGTGGGTCACAAAGCTACCTAAACCACAGGGAAGATTTCCTATAGCGAGACGGAAAAGTCTGGGACTGTAGGCTGTATGTGAGACTCCTGATTCTCCAGATATTTTCCAGATTTCTTATATGAATATGGCTCAACACTGACTCTGCCAAAACCTTGTATCTCCAAATTTTCATAAGGGAAAACCTTCTTCACCTTCAAAGTCATTTTTGGAGCAGATCTGTTGGTCTTTTCCATTTTCACAGTGTAAAAAAAACATCTGCCAGATTCAATTTTTGCCAAAAATTTTGGCAAAGTTTTTGCATGAGCACAACAACGGTGACTCAGACTGTCTGAAAACACAGACTGTAATTGAACTTTGACTTAATATCCTACGTTTTGAGAAACACCGTAAGGGGGAAAGGTGAGGGTTGATATTAAATTTAAGGTCAGTACTACGGTCAGTACGAGAGTTAGGATCAGATTGTGGGTTAAGGTTAAGGATAGGTGTAAGATTAGGGTCAGGATGAGGTTTAGAATTAGACTTTGGGTTAAAGTTAAGCTGTGCAAACCTTTTTGAAAGGCACTTTGGTTAGAACTGCTCAGAGAACTGGTGGAGAGATTGAAAGAACTCGTTCAGGAAGGAAATGCATGAGTCACTGCAGTCACTGGCATTACCTCAGATACAGTGAGTTCAGACTCTCCTCGCTAAGATTCATGATGCAGCACAATCCAACCCTTCTATGATTGGTTCTTTTCTCAGCGTTGCAGAGGACCTGGAAGCTGTCTGTATTCACTCCATCAATCTCGCTCTCTCCCCAGCCTGCCCAGTATGAGAGCCAGGGAAGAACAGCGATGGAGGACTAAAGAAAATAACCATGCCTCGCACCAGCAAGGTTACATCAACAGAGTGGCTACTCAAGAATAACAGTGTGACAAAAAAGAACTTAATTTTTAGAGACTAAAGAGCTGAAGTGCCTTCAAGTGTTTTGGAGGATGAAAAAAAATAGAATTCACTTACTTCATTATTTATTCTTTATTATGGGAGAGTGTGTGATTGATAAAAGGGCAGTTTGTGGGAAAGGTCATTCCTCTTATGGAGCAGCAAGGCATAGCTATTTATCTTTCCACTTTGCAGTTTCTTTTCATGTTATAGCCTACACCCATCAGCCATAACATTAAAACTGAAAAACGGGAAATTAACACTGGTCATGGTGTTACATTGTTCCCAGTAGAGGGATGGGATTGGGGGTGTAATGATACAGGCACTCACTCTAAACCTGCATGGTATGCTGTTATGAACTTATATATGTGTGTATATATATATATATACAGTATATACGCTCAACCTGCATGCAGACTCCGACTGATCAGCGAGAGGGGGTGGGTTGGGGTTGGGATATTGATATTCAAATTTAAGTACAGTAGTCCTCAGAAGGGACAATACTGATGCATACATAAATAACAAAAAATAATAAAGAATATTCATGTTGTTTTTTATTTTATTTGGACCACAGTTGAAGAAACAGCTCAAAAACACTCTGGATCAGGGGTCACCAACCCTGCTCCTGGAGAGCTACCTTCCTTCCTGCAGACCGTAGATCCAACCCTAATCCACCACACCTGATCCACCTGCCTTCAGAGGTTCTTGATTGGCCCGAATTGGGCATGTTAGATTTGGGTTGGAGCTGAAACCTGTAGGAAGGTAGCTCTCCAGGAGCAGGGTTGGTGACCCCTGCTCTGGATGATCAGTTTTCAACAGGATTGCTGAGATGTAACATATTTTTTAGTCCTTACAAGCAAAAAAAAAATGTAAATTGTAAATTTTTGATCAAAACATGGTCAAATTCATACAAATATGTAAATTCTGTTCATATTTATAGTCCTGCTCATTTTGTATAGAGCACTCATGTTTAAAACTTATACATTAAAATTATAAACAACAATTTAAAACAATAAACAACAGAACAACCTAAAGCATGCTGTGACACTGCTATTGGCACCCTATACACTAAATTGGAATGGAAACACATTTTGTCTCGTTTGTGGTAAATCGCAAATGAAAATCACCGGCTATAAATTATCAGTGTGACATGAATTAGCCAATGAATGATGACTTCAGTGTTTTAAAAAGCCACATGTTGGAACCTGTTCTTTTGTTACAGTTGTGAAGACAAAGGAGCTGTCAGAGGACATGCTATTATTAGCAAACCCAAGGGTATAAGGCCATCTCCAAAGACCATGGTATCCAAGTTTTAACAGTGTGCAATGTTATTAAGAAGTTTGCCAAGCATGGAACTGTCAAGAACCTCCCTGGATGTGAGGGAAAGAGGAAAATTGACAACAGAAATCTTCAAAGGTTGGTGTGAATGGTGGAAAAAACACCATGTCAAACAAGCAAAGACCTGAAGGCCAACCTGGAACAGTCTGGGGTCATGGTTTCAATGCCATACACTAAACCAAGTAGAGCGTTATGGGCAAAGGCCAAGGATGAAACCATTGCTGAAGAAAAGACATAAAAAGGAACGACTGAACTTTGCCAAAGAGTACCTTGACAAACCACAATCCTTCTGGGAAAATGTTCTGTGGACAGAAGAAACAAAACTAGAGCTTTTGTCACCACTTCCAAAGGTTTTTCAGCTAAATATTAACGAGGGGTGCCGTTAATGCTGTACATGCTGTTTATTCTGTTCTTTAAAACTGCAACATGCAAGTTGAAAAACAATGTTTTTAGTTGTATTACAATGGACCTCCAATTAGAAAATCCTGAAGATATTGAAGATATTGAACAGGTTATGCAAAAAAGGAAGGGGTGCCAATAATGGTGAGCAGAATTGTATATTCCTGCCTCAGCAGAAGATACATCAGACCAACTACATTTCTCCAGTCTTCAACTGTTCAGTGTTGATGAGCCTGTGTCTACTGCGGCCTCAGCTTTCTGTTCTTGGCTGACAAAAGTGGATCCTGACTTGGCCTTCTGCTGTTGTAGCCCATCATTCTTCAGTCATACATAGTGGTTCCCTGAGCTACCATATGCTTTCTGTGCTCCAACCAGTCTGACCTATCTCTGTTGACCTCCATCATCAAGTCATTTCCATCTTCAGAATTGCCAATCCCAGGTATTTCTGAAAAATGGGACCATTGTGCTGAAAATGCAAGGAGATTAGCAGTAGAAATACTGGAACCTCAAAAGTCAATATATGTGCCAGTGCTGGTGCACATCCACAGGAGCAAACTTTCTCTCAAATCATTATAAAGCACTTAAGCCCAACCCCGGGGAGCAGTCAGTGTCAGTGTTGAAAAGTTCAGGCCTGGCCTCTTCAGCCAGAAGATTCAGTGATCTCAGCATCAGCAGTGGAAACGTTGCGTCTGCAGCCATGGGTCGGGTCTGTCTGAAAGCGAACAAGAAGAGTGGTCAGCATGGCAGGCCTGGAGACAGGAGAGGCTGTAAACAGAGCTTCGCTGCATGGTCCAGCTGATGGCACGGTGCATTCGCTTTAACTGTGCACAGCCAGTTGAGGGTGGTGTAGATTGAAGGGCTGGAAAAAAGTGGACATCATTGTAGGGTTTCAGAGGGAAAGTGTGTCATTAAGCCGCGATGCCTCGTAGCTGAGCCAGCGTGTCCGTTCTCCTAGGGTTTGAAGGCCATATCAAAGTGCTGAATCTTCAACGGCAGATTCACTCATGGTTCTGGCAACATGAGACATCTTAAAATAAACCGAAATGCCTTCCCATAAACATTTTCCTCACTCCATGTCTGATTTTTGGCATTGTAGTGGCTTCAGTTTATTTTCTTGAGCGAATTATGATCAAATGCATGACCACAAGCAAGAGTTAGGTCAGTGGAAAGGCTATTTGTGACCAGTCTTTGGAAGATTGGACATATTGGATGTCATCTTGATGTCAATCCAGCCGTGTACAGTTCTTTACATACCAGCTTTGAAAGCTATAAAAAAGACTTTGCCAAAGATCTTTCTCAAAGATCTCAAACAATGACTTCATCATTGCTTCATCAATGTATCTTCAGACTGATTGGGCAGTAAGGCCACCATCCATGAAAGCCACCTTTTAATGTGACCTCAAAGAGCTTTGACTCAGCAGTTGGACCTCTGAAACTCTGAAAGCCAAGAGCCAAGAACTAGAGCGTTGCAGAACAGAGCTCCAGTGTGTTTTGTGTTTTATTTCAAACATGAGATACTGAACAATTCTGGTGTCCAGAGCAGCAGTGGAAGAGCTCCCCGAAAAAAGGGAATTACACTTACAGTAAAATCAGCTCCTCTTCTCTCAAATAACCACAGCCGGCTCCGGGGCCTGGCTGCCGTGCCAGACTCCAGCTAATGAAAATGAACAAGCCAGGCTGAGTGCAACAATTTCATCATAGTGGACAGCGAAGGAGCCCTGAAAAACAGAAGAGAGAAATTAATCAAAATACGGCAAAGCGTGGAAGCTTGAAACACAAGCAGCTGGAAGCACTAATGAGAACCAGCCCCAGGTGGTTGCTAAGTGACAGGGGCCAAGCTGCCGGCCCGAAGCCGCGGCCGCCATCCTTCACCTCCCTGGCCTCCTCTCCCCAAGACTCTCTCTGGCAGGGCAAGGCGGGTAAGGCAGGGCGGCCCCGAAATGAGAACCAGACCCTTTCAGCCCCAGCGCAGGCTCTCTGCGCCCCCGGCTGATTTTTTTGTGTCTTACATTGAGGAAAAAAACAGAGCGTGCTTCAAAAATAGATCGAGGATCGCGTGCCAATGGGGTTTGAAGACTCACTTTTTTTCCACTCCTTCTAGTCACGCAAGTAGCCTGACGAGACCTTGAAAAGGGAGGCAGGGAAAAAAAAGCACAACACAAAAAAGGACAGAGGGAAAAACAGAAGTCCCTCTGGAGGGTTTTTTTATTAAAGGGGGGCAAAGTTGCCTGGAGAAGTCCTAGCAGTTCTTCAAGAAGAACAGCAAAGGCATCTTGAATCTTGCGTGGCAGGTACTGGAGACTTTTAGTTAATCCCACAAAAAGGCATTTAGGTTGACCCATTTTTGGGGTTGCTCAATTCTTCCTCTGTTATTCTGAGGAAAAACACACAATTCAACATTTAATTGATGGGAACTGGCTCTTTGAAGAACATTATGGGCCACTCGCTGATTAGATATATCATCTTTTCTGTGCCGGGCCAAGCTTGGTCTGAATCATTATGAATGCGTCTCTCTTTAAATTTGAGACCTAAGACTAGAGGCTGCTCTCTCACTGTGTCTCTGCTAAAGCTATTAACTACAGTCGTTATTGTCATTATACTCTCAAGGCTATGCCAATCCCATTCAGAAAGGGGGCACGAGAGCTCTTTGGAAAGGCTAAATAAAATGTTGCCTTTCAGAAGACTTTATTATGACTGGCCGCAAGAAGTCTGTAAAGGCTTCAAAGTTGACTAATTGAACATATCAGCCTGTTTTCTGCTCTCAAAACTGAACGGAAACCTTGGGGGCACAAGAGTGAGTCTGCATTGACTTCAGTACAACTAAGAGTGCATTTATCAACCCGACTTAAGCAAAAGCATAAGCCAATGAAACGCAAAGGCATTGCACAACATCACATTATTCAGTCTCTGACATCGACTGCAAGAAAGATTTTCCTTCAGCTATGATTTTTCAGTGTCAGTCTCTCGTTTTGCTCAAGGCCCCTCTGATACAATAAAGACTTCATAATGGTTTCTAAGCAGCCCCAAACCGTGACATCTCCACCCCCATGCTTCACAGTTGGTAACAGGTTCTTGTGCTCAAATGGTTGGTTTGAACAAGTCTTCTGTTACTGTGACCAAACCTGTCCAAAGCATAGTGTTTCAGGTACCTTGCCCTTTGTCTAGATGTCCTCTGGCAAAGTTTAGTCTTGTCCTGATGTTTTTGCTTGTTAGTTTTTTTTACAGAAAGGCATTTCTACTTATACAGCTCCCATGAATATCTAACTTGTTTGGTCTTGTAGGTCTCGTGATGACATTTTTGGATTGTTGGAGACTTCTTAAAGCTAGGACAGCCTGATCTGCCCATGTTGTTTTAAATGTTCTTGTATTTTTTTCCAGACAGTTGGATTGTTCATTTCTAACGTTTTTCAATAGCTTCCCAGAACCCTCTGGGATGTGCATGCCCAGGTTTCTTTCCGAAGGTCCTAGAAAGCTCTTTGGATCACTCCAAGGTGATCCCACTCACTTCAACAATCAAGAGCAAATGCAACTAATGTCTGAGGTTTAAATGAGAGAGCCTCTCTAACGATGGTCTAATGATTTGCAGCTGGTGTGTTGCACTTGATTCTAATTTTAATGAAATGAAATGAAAATGACATTTCTAATATTTGTAAAAGACATTTCTTCAGTTTAGTGTGTTTAGTTGTATCACTTCCATTTCTCGGTATAGTTAAAATGAATTTCAAAGGTCTATATCAAAGGTGCCCTAACTTTTTCACATGGTTGTGTCATTTCTAGTTATGTACTGTGTTCTCTAACCATGTTTTGCATGTTTATGCAGCATCAAGAGTTTCAATAAAGTGAGAATATACAGTATTGGTGATGTTCTAACTTTATTAAAACACTATTTTCAACTCTACTGTGAAAACAAGCACAAAATGATTTACCCGAAGCACCGACTCAGCTTAAAACACATAAAACCCAAGATCTGCATTTTACAGGCAGTTAAATGCCAGTTGTATAACCCAGGATCAGGGTAACCTACACATACAATACACATATCATAAATTAGACTAAAATTACATTATCTAACCATGATGTCTCATAATATTATGATAAAATATCAGACTAACCCTAACCTAACGAGTAATCCAGCTTGGAAAACTAAAATTCATGCATTTTTTTTTGCTGAATAAAAATCCGTCAAACTTTCCCACAAAATTAATTTCAGTTTAACTTAACCATTGTTGCTGTGTTGCAAAAACCTTGCATCTCCAGTTTAGTTATGTTTCACTTTTTGAGATAAATAGGCTTTATGTTGAACATCAGAGAAGCTGGGAGCAGCAGTGTGAGCTGAGGGTGATATGGATTCTATGTTTAGATTATTTTTATTTACGCTGTTCATGCAGAGCTTGACTGTCGGCCTGTTAACACTGAGATTATCCTACTGCACCTCTGGCTTTAGTGTCATGGTTATGGTCATTTTAAGGAGCACCTGAAGACATCGAGAGAAATGTTGCATTTGAGTTGTGTGGGAAACTGGGAAATATTGTTTGTACTCTTGTTAGGTGCACGCAAATGGCCAAAGAAGCCTATTATATTTGCAACCATATATACAACCAGTCATATTTACAAAATGTATAATTAACTGACCAATGTTGTTAACCAACTTGAGCAAGCTGGTCCACCAGCAAGACCAAGCTGGCTGACCAGAATGACCGACTGATCATTGTGACCAATTGCTCCAAGCCGGTCTACCAGCATGACCAACATGCCCAAGCTGGTCCACCAGCATGACCACCTTGACCAAACTGGCAGGTGGGCATCACCAGCTTGAGCAAGCTGGGAGATCAGCATGACACACTTCACCAAAATCAAATGCAACATACACTATGTGAGTCAAAACCTGGCTTACCACAAAACTTTTTTCGTCTCATAATGGTTTTCGTCTGCCATCAAAATCAAACAAGATCAAGATTTAAGCTGGTCAACCAGGTTAACCAGTTTGCCCAGTTTGAGCAGACCGGGCTGATTTGTTCAGCGGGTTGAGAAAGAGCGACGGAGAGTAACTGCACTAATTTGGACTAATATAGGTCTGACAGTTCAGACCACATGGTTTGAATGATTTGACAGAGCTCTTTAGCCACAGAAAACAGAAAAGCATTTGAGCAGAGGAGATCAATGAGGCAAAAATTGTGTTCCCTGAGTCGGTCTTTTCTGTTGATGTTAAAACCATATGCTCCATTACTGGAGCTCACAGCCACTCTACTGTGTTTGCAGATGTGCAGTTAACCCGCGGAATCACACTTACTAGTGAATCACAACCAAGAGCTGGAAAGGAACAACGTCTCCATAACAGTGCGTGCACCTAACCTGCTGGTGACAGCACTGGAGGTGAACAGCAGTCATTAACGAGGGTGCTTAGAACCAGCATTATCTTGCAGGGCTTGGGTTCCATATCCTCACTTGACACAGGATAGCCGGTCTCGTCTCGGACCACTCTGCCTTCAGCTTCGTCGTTCATCGTCAAGCTAGAACGCTCACGCCAGCGGATGATGTAATCTAAAGTTGGAATTCATTTCGCTGCCTTCCCTTACCTGACCTTGCAGCATAAAGAGCTGACGATGTGGGAGGTGGCCTGGATGCATGCTGGATTACCTTTCCATTTTTGTCTGGAGGCAGTAATACAATCACATTTGCACCCTGCCTCGCCATGACTCATCTTGATCACTGGAACTGCGTCCAATGCTGATCTCCGTGACCGAGACATCATTTGCATTTCAAAGTACATCCTACATCATTAATGCTTCGCATGCTCAGAGTGGCCTCTTCTGTGGATGAATTTGTTTTCAGGATGCTGAGGAGCAACCCATGATTCATGTCAAGAGTGATTATGAAGGCCCCAAATAACGATGGTACGAGGAATATAATACATCCTTCTGAAATCCATTAATTCCAGAGATTAAAGTGACACTTCTTAAACTATGGTTTGCTAAAAATGTTTATCACCGGTCTTCTACACAACCCCAAAGCACCCCACTGTGGACGTACTGTAAACACTGTATGTCCAAATGTTTGTGGACACCCCTTCAGTATGAAATGCATCAAGCTACGATTTCTGGGCTTTGAGAGGCTCAGCAGTCTAATACACTAGCACTATGATCTACTATGATCTTTTACATTTAAGGCATTTGGCAGACGCTCTTATCCAGAGCGACTTACAAAAGTGCTTTGCTGTTCACTCGGAAGATATCCTTAGCTAGTGAGTAGAGGCTAGAATCCAGAGATTCCTTAAGCTTAGATGTTGCTGAAAACAAATGTCAGATTGGAGACCAACAAGATTCAGTATAAATATAAACCTTTAATGAGTTAAATGTTCTTAAAAAAGATGGTCTTCAGGCTGCGTTAGAAGACAGCGAGTGACTGTTCAGGCCCCCAAAGGAAATTCGTTCCACCATTTTGGAAAAGGACAGAAGAGACTGTATGCTTGTTTTTGTTTTTCCAGGACAAGGGTTTAGGAACTCGGATGTAAATCCACCCCCATGCTTTACAGTTGACTATTTTCTTCCTCCAACCATACCAGGCATGTTGATGGTGGCAAAGCATTGGCTATATTTTACACCATAAGGCCACAGCATGTGTCTCAACGATAATCTATATGATGTTTTGCTTTTATGAGATCATGTTGGTCAAAGCAGTGCTGGAAGCAGAACAGTGCACCATCACCCCAGTTTCAGCA
Source organism: Acestrorhynchus altus (assembly GCA_034509495.1). Lineage (NCBI taxonomy): Eukaryota > Metazoa > Chordata > Actinopteri > Characiformes > Acestrorhynchidae > Acestrorhynchus > Acestrorhynchus altus. The sequence goes on from CM067517.1 coordinate 4,833,366, forward strand.
GTTCCTGACTTTCGTCAGCATACAGTGATTTGGGCAGCGTATAGTACAGTTATATCCCACTTTTCTTGGTACTTTAGATCTTTCTTTGCCTGTTCCCCTTAACTGACATTTCTTAACAACATTCTGGACAGAAGAAAGCTGAGCTGGAAGGGCTTTGATATCTTTTTATAGTAGGCATCAATTAGCTCCACTTTCAGATCCCCAGACAGCCACTTAGAGAAGACCACGCTTGTGGACTGTTGGCACAGAGGTTGAATGAGTCAATGAATTTATTATGCTGAGGAATTGTCATCAGTTGACCTTTCCTAATGACAGCACTTGATCTGCTTAACTGGACCTAACAAGTTCATTAAATTCTAATGAAACTCTATGAATCTAGAGACTTTACATTTGGATGGGGGTGCCAAGAAGTTACAATTGTTGTTTTCTAAGATTGTTAAGTTCTCCTATCCTACTATACACTTACACTGACAAGGCAACAGTCATGGGATGTATTGAGTATGAAGTTGGGTTATCTCAGGTGCCAGCAAGTGGTGGTCTTGAATTATCAGAGCAAGGCAAATATTCAGTGCCAGAGGAATGATGCATTTCATTTTTTCCAAGTTATGGGGCCATTTAACATTCCTGGATCTACAGTTTGACATGTGTACCGAGAATACATCATAGAAGGCATTACCACCCACAGAGGACAGCACAGTGGCCGCACACAGGTGCTTAATAATCATGACCAGTAGCATCTAGAACTGCGTGGTGAACACACATTGATCTCCACATTCAAGGCAGGATCCCCCACATACATATTCTGCAGGCACTGGCAACATGTGGTGTGGTCCAATGAGTCATGGTACCAATTATTTCAGGTTGATGGTAGGTTTTGCATGTGGTGTAGACCACATGAAGACATGGACTCCATGTGTCAGCAAGGCACTCTGCAGGCTGTCGGTGATTCTACTAGTCTGTCTAAAGTGGACCACGCACATTGCATTTCACTATTTGACCATTTGTAGCCCTTCGTGGACTCTAAGCACCTTTAAAATGATGGCATCAGGCTAAAGTTGTCCAGAATTGGTTCATTGTGGTATTCCTGGTACACATGTGGCACTTTGTATCAAGGAATGTTAAATGGCCACACAACTTCAGAAATGGAATGTCCAATCCATGTGGCAACCACTATCCTGCCTCACTCAACCTTAGGGCAGCCGTGGCCTGGTTTAGGGGCAGCCATGGCCTGGTGGTGAGGGACTCAGCCTTGTGGCTGGAAGGTTGCTGCTTTGATTCCCTGAACTGGCAGGACAGGGAATGAGCAAGGCACTTAACTCCCTGCAAGTGTGTCTATATGCATGTTTACCTCTGATCTCTGATCATTTATGTCACCTTGACGTGAGCACACAGGCCACCTCACCTCATAACCTCTACAGTTGTGGGTATTCCCATGCCATCCCCTGAAGAAACTTGATTGTTAGTATACATACTGATATCCTTCTCGTTTGATGTTTTCTTCACCTGCTTGGTCTAAAATTAGAACATCCAGAGCTGGAATAGAGCAGCTTTATCTTCCTTGGATCAAAGTATGGGAAGTTACTGCCTATTAATGCAACCAGGTTGCTGATAGACACATAAAAAGATAGATACTTTATATCCCTGTGGACATAGTTGGGAATATGGATAGACCTTAAGATGTATCATTGCTTTACTTAGGATTATCTGGTCGATGGATATTCAGGATAGTAACCGATTCATATGGAGCACTGATAATTCTAAAGGGGACAGGCATGTCTTCTTTAAGGCCCTTTTGTGACCTGGACTATAACTGAGATTTCATATCCATTCCATCTCCGAGGGGCGCAACTTGAATCCATTTGGCATTCAGCTAGCGGCTTTACCTCTCACACCGACACTCCAGCACATTCACAGACTACGTTGCTGATCCATCCTTCATGAGCGGCTTCAAAGGTCAGATGCCTTCTGCCTTTTCCAGATGATTACAACTGATTAGATATGGTAGGATTTTGCCTTCCAGTTAAAATGAGGCCTTGATTCAATTTGAAAGAAAAACAGTCGAGAAGAGAATGTTAACATCAACCAACTGTATAAAGGCCTTCAGTGAAAAACAAGCATGCTGAGCAGAAGAACGCTGGGAACATCGGAAGGTGCGAGAGAATATGATCATTATCAATGTCTGTGCTGACCAGGAGGGCTTCTGAATCACTTTTAAGAAAAACATGCAAGGAAATTGTAGCAGGAGGTCACTTTTGATGAATACATTTTTTAATTAGGCACTTTTACAAATACAGTACAAATGTACTCTGGTCCATGAGGGTAAGGGTGTGTTTGGAAATAATGGTAATGAATGATCAGAGAGCTCTGTTTAGCATTTGCAAAGGAGAAAAACAACAGCTATTAAGTCACTGACCTTTGCATTATGAAGTACAAAGTCTGGACAAATGACGAGCTACATCTTAGGCGGCAACATTATTCAAAGGGCACCACGTCATGAACGTAACGGTGAACTTTACAGGGAAAAGGAATCAAATGAATGTAAACAAGTGTACATTTATTTTCCTTAGAAACAGCATAGAAATGGCACATCCTGAATTTCACAGTTAATTGGATTCAGACATTGCTTGCTTATGCAACGGCACACGTGGAGCTCTCGGTCATCTAAATGAACGCAGCACTGGCAGGAAGGCAGAGTGACATTCTACAAACCCATTCACACAAACACCACTGGATTGCAGTAATGTATATTTTCTTTTTGACCGATGTTGAACTGGAACACTGTTACTCAGGAAAAAGCCTCAGAGAAAGCATCGAGTTTACTACAATAAGCAGCTAGTCTAACCATTAGTAGGCACAGTGGGACTGAACAATGAGCTGGAAATAGCATATTTATGGAAACATTACAGTTCAACCCCCAAAGGTATTCATTCAATACCCAATGTGTATAGACACTGTATATACATATGTACCAAGCACCACGTGAATGAAGAGTGTCAGATGCCCAAAATAGGATAAATCATAAAGATTAAGCTTCAGAAAAGACAAAGCAGCACATAAGAAGAACTTGCTAAAACTCTACTTGTATTACTGGAATTACTGGAATCGACCCAACAGTTTACAGGTATCTGAACAAAAGGCACAACCATGTGAATTCAATATTAATACTGCTTACATGATAACACTAACCACATTGTTCTTGGTCATATTCTTCAAGAAGGTAGAAAATATGGGGAATACATTTTGGCAACAAACATCACAAGCAATGATGAAGAGAAGTCAAATAGAATATACAGTACATTCATTTATGAGGAAGGCAGGTTTTCGAAAGTGTACGCTGCCACCTAAATTCAAAACCAGCAGCATTTGTCTTCATTTGAATGCTACAGTAATTGAACACTGAAAGACAGAAAGTGATCAAGGAAGGAATGGCAAGTGCCAGCAATCCCTCAGCACACACTTGCTGTATAGAACTAGAAAATGTAGAAGACATGATATATACACACATATCATCGAAACAATAGTGGAATCCATACAATGAAATTTGGTGGGTAGGTTTGACATCACTGATGCTGCTGCTGGAACCTTAATTTCCCTGAGGGAACCCTCCCAAGGGATCAAATAACGTTCTATCTTATCTAATGAGACATGCAAATGATTCAAGTTTCACGATTGGCCGTGTACGTAAGTTAGGACAGGCCTTATCGCTGTACCTGACAATGCCTTCCATTCTGACTCGTGCTTTTGTGTTGGTAGCATCATTTGCTAAGTATGCCTCGGAGAAGTGTTTTAGAAGGGTCTCAAAGTAGGGTTATGGTACTGAAGTACTGCGTGCCATACCGGTCCTGCAGATATTACCATAGCATACTGTTGGCAGCAGTGAACAGAACGAAAGCATGCATTAGTGACGCAGATTCAGGGAGACCTACACAAACCATGGAGAGGAAGAACAGATGGATTGTTCAACTGTGGTTATTCAGCAGTGATGGCCTCTATGAGTCATTATGTTACTTCCAGCACCATTGGCAGATGGCTGCTTGACGCAAAATTGCAGCAGAATTACAACGACTGCCCTTAACACCATGTCAACGTCCCCAAACACTGCAATGGTGTATGTGTAGCACAATAAATATTGCCTGTATCAGTCTAACCTTTATTTTCCTTCCCAATAGCACTGCAATCCCACACTTCCTTCACTTCCAACTATTTTTTTTGGTGATTGTGTATATACCTCCATCCTCATTAACAAGTGTTATGAGCACACCATTAGATGTGGTTTTACAAAGCTGAGTTGTGTACAGTACAATCATCCTGTGATGCAGAGATCCAGGTCCTTTCTTCAGAGGTTTTCTACTTACTTGGAGTTACTTAAAATGACGAAGTGTGAAGCAACACATGGCAGGCAGATTTCCAGTTCAATTTGAGCTGTCTACAAACGGGATGCACATTATCACATGAGAGATGTGTGAAAATGTATCAATGCACTGCCGCAAGCTGCCAAAAGAACAGAAAAAATGTGAAAATGTTTGGCATCTTGACTAGGATCTAAGATGGCTTTGAGCTTCTCAAGCAAAGCTTAAAGCAGGGCTAGATGGCAAAGGTCCCCTAAAGGCTCATTTATGCTCCCTTTCCCAATGAAAATGAACACGTTAGTTTAAAATAATGAATTTGTCACTGTCCACATACTTCTATGCATCCTTTACTTTGGTATGGAGGTTATGTAATATGCCCACTAGAGGGAAGTTCAAAACTTCATCAACAAAAATGGTGATAGTGGATGAGATCATCAAGAGAAAGAATTTCTTACGGGTTGTTTCTACATGGCAGTGGTCATGTTTCGCTTCAACTATTGTCCATATCCACAAGCTTTCAGGGAATGAGTGAGAATGAATGAGATTTCAGAAATTTCAGAGATTTAAGTAAAACTGGGAATTGCTTGGAATTTCCTCAAATCGACTGGCTAACAAAGGAAAAGGAATTGAGCAAGACCTTAAATATTAGACCAGCCGATAATCAGGCTACGAATTTCACGTTCAACTACAGTTAAGTTTAGGGTTAGGGTAAGGGTTTAGTGTTAACGTTGAGTGTATGTTATGGATGAGGTAAGTTAAGATTAAGGTTAGAGTAAGGGTTAGGTTTAGGTGTCGTTCAGCTGATATAATTCCATTGGTTGGTTTGTAATATTCTCGGTTCAATTCGTTTGGTTTCTGTGTGGCTGGTTTGCGTTAGTAAATCGTGGATATGCACAAGGGTCAACCTATATTTAGTACATTCACATATGTATAAACTCTTCTTGAGACCAATCTACGTACCTGGCCCTGAGCATAAATGAGCCTTAAGACCTACAATTAACTACACCTTTCGGGGGAGGTCAAACAGTAACTGGCATACACTGTTTTAACAAGACGTTATAGCTTCACAAGGGAGTTCTTACATTTCTCAAGACCAATCACCTTCCCAAACCCACAGCCTGTAGGTCAGACATGAAATGTGGATCTCGAGGCAGCAAGAACAAGGACACATGTCACAAAGCTGCAGAAGAACTAAAGAATGATGATATTTAGAAGCTGCTTTCGTTGTTAGTCTTTAGCCTGGTTAGATTACATGTGTGTGCCCAAATTTTGAGAGGAGAGCAGCATGTACAAAGATACCTTTGAGCACTGTTAATTTTCTCTTTTTTAGCGATAACAAAATACTTCATAGTCTGTTACATCGGAATAACATGTAAAAAAAAATGCTTTTTTATAAATACTGATAGACAATAAAAGTTATCCATAAGATCAATGAGAAGAGCGTCATTCTGAACACCATTACTGTAAATTAGATAAACTAGAACACCTCTTGTTACAAATGTACTATTACAGTCACATATATACAAATAAAAATGAATAGCAACAGTTTAATCGGGGGTTATAACAACCTTATGGCATGAGTAATGCCATTTTCTAGTCAAAAAACACAAATACCAGTACAAAAATATATAATACAAAAGTGTTCTCCTTTTACAAAACATTGACATCAAACGTAGCTCTCTAATCGAATGTGCAAATGCAGGCAAGAGTACATGCCTCTTGCCATTGAGTCATATTTATGGAGAGAGCATCTGTAAGAAGCTGTTCTGGCTTCAGCTATCCGAGTCTGACATGGTCATTAAACTCTGCATCCTCAGCTCTCTGGCCAGCCAGTGAGGCAACATGACATTTTCCATGACATGATGGCCATGGTGGACAACTGTCCTGTCATGCACAGGGTCCTGAGTCAGGTGGGATGCTTCCAGAACAGTTCAAGGTGTTTGAGGGTTTAGATTCTAAGCTCTGTCTCCTCACTGTGCTCTACAGAGTGTTCAGACGTGCTGATAATGGAGGCAGATGGGCCTTGACTGACCCCAAAAGGGGAGATGCCTGGGGAACGGGCAGCAAGTGGGGAAAGGGAGGGGGAGAAACTGGGAGACATGGCGACTGAGGAGACAGAGCCATCGTGGCTAATGGGAGAACGTTTTAAGGAGGACAGGTGGGGAAGTGTTCGTCCCACAGCAGGTTTTGGAAGGACAGTTTTAGCTCCAGGGTGAGCTACAGACGTTATGAGAGGAGGGGGGTCAATTCTGGGTTTGGGATCAGCCTTTGCTTTAGACTGAAAGGAACGACGCGTGGTAACAGGGGCGTTCTCGTCCTTTAAGCGGGCGATTTCTGTGAAGACGTTAGCCAGCGGCTGGAACTGAGGGCACCAGTTAAGGAGGTAGTCCCAGTTGTAGCTGCCCCTCAGTTCCTCATCGCTAGCCACGATTGCTGTTAGAGAGCCATCCACCATTGGTTTCCCATCCTCTGGGAAAGCGTAGTCTTTGGGCTGTGAGATAGTAAGTCCTCTTCCTACCGCAAGATATCCAACACCTTCATCCCGATAAACTGGAGTCTGGCCTGCTAAGAGTGTCCCACTTAAGCTTCCCATTTTCTTTCCTTTAAACCACTGGTGCGCATCCATTCCAGGTTCCCCAGAGATGTCAGAAAGTTGGTCAGCATCTTGCTGGATCCCAGAGTCAGGACCACGGGCAGAAATGTGCTCCTGCATGGAAGAGGAAATGCTGGAAACACGAGGATACTCGTTGATCATGCGAATCTCATCATCCTCCGCCGCCTCGGCCTCAGCCGAGCCTCTTCCACTGGAGTGGGAAGGGTCCAATGATCCTCCACGTGGGTAGGGCCCTCCTCCACCACCACTCTGGTCAGGAGCATATCCAGGAAGAGTTTGGTGATAGAGTTTCTCACTTCCATGGACTTTGGGTTCATCAAGTGTCTCTAGTACTGTGCCAGAGTTCACAATTCTAGCATGAGCCTCTTGGTACTTCTTCCTTCGAGATCGCAATAGGAAGAGCACCACAGCAGTTACAACTAATACCACTACAGCTGCCAAGGAAGCAGCGATGACACTAGCTAGCAGAATGTTGATGTCTGGATTTAAACCAAAGGAAGTATGGGTGACATCAATCGCAAGCTGGGCACTGGCCACACGGGAGCTTTCCAATGGGCTGTGAGCCATCACTTCTAGAGTCATCTGACGAGTTTCCCTCTTAGAACGGCTCGCATGCCGGCCAAAGGCATCCATCTTCAAGGATACAACTCCTGTGGAGATGTTGACCTCAAAGTATGGGGAAGGTTCAGATAGTGTGTAGAGGACAATTCCATCCACACCTCCATCCTCATCATTGGCAAGAACTTGGCCAATGCTCTGACCCTTCTTCGCTCCCTCAGGAATATGGAAGTCAAAATGTGAGCTGGTGAAAACTGGGTCATACTCATCTTCTCCAGTCACATACACCTGTACTGTAGCAGTTGCAGAGTAGTTGCCCGCATCCATTGCCACAGCGATGAAGTTGAATGTGTTCATCTTCTCAAAGTCAAAACTGTGGCGTGCTCTAACCTCGCCAGAGGTCTGGTTGACCAGGAATGACTCTTTGCCATTTCCTGATTTATCCATCATGTAATATCTCAGCTGGCCAAATGCCCCTGCATCGCGATCAATGGCGTGCAGCATGGTGACAAGAGTGTCCTGAGGACGGTTTTCTCGAATGCTTGCTGTCAGCGTTTTAAGAGGAAAGAAAGGTCGATTGTCATTGATGTCTTTGACCTCAACGTTTACGGGAGCAAGAGCAAAGCGGCCTTGACCATCTGAGGCTTGCACGATGAGTGTGTGAGTGGACTGCCACTCACTATCCAAAGACCTCCGCAGACGAAGAGCACCAGTCCACTGGTCTAAAGAGAAGAGTTCACTCTCGTCTCCAGAACTGATAGAGTAATGCACCTCTCCATTTGGAGTGGAGTCTGGATCTAGAGCAGACAATCGCAGGATTTCCTTACCGGTCTCTGCCCCTTCGCTGAGGACAAGGTTGTACTCTGCCCTACTGAAGGCTGGGGCATTGTCATTAGCATCCATTACCGTGATGAGGACAGGAACACTTGAGCTTTGTTGGGGAATGCCACGATCTGAAGCAACAATTGTGAGGTTGTAGCTAGGCACAAGTTCGAAATCAAGCCTCTCTGCTAAGATTAGAGTTCCAACAATCTGAAATCCACGGCCTTCAATGAAGCGTACGCTACTTTCGATCTGGAAGGCATTACCAATGTTTCCACTAGCAATAGCAAAGTCAAATCCACAGTTGTCCCTGGACAGGTCTCCATCAACAGCTTCTAGGGTTAGGACAGTGGACCCAGGGAGTTCATCTTCCGAAACAGCAGCTCTGTAATCCGTTTGGTGGAACACAGGTGCATTGTCATTGACATCAGTTACGTGTACTTGTACTGTGGTGATGGCAGTCAGAGGTGAAGTTCCACCATCACGGGCCTCAATCACCACCAAGATGGATGGATGCTCAGAATCAAACTCTGCCTTACGACTGATGAACAGTGTGCCTGGACAAAGACGAACCACAGAAATATTCAGCACATAACACAGACGGACAGTCATTTCCAAAAACATGGAGCAGTATTTGGGTTCATGGTAGATGTAGGAATAAAAACCTACCGTTGTTTGGGTCAATGTAGAATACATCCCTGGTGGACACAACTCTATAAGTGATCTTGCCATTTTCCCCAGAGTCTCTGTCAGTAGCAGTCACAGTGATAACAGAACTACCAGCTGGAGTGTGTTCAGCAAGTGTTGCCTAAGAAAAACACAAACAGATTCTGGACTTAACTTTCAGGTATCGAATATGGCTTTAATTGACGTCTCTCTTATAAGGACTGAATGTAATTTAGATTTTTTTGGTGAGACGGGATTTGGATCTTGTTGGATCACATTCATAAATGTAAGCAATCTGTATCTTTCATGAATGTGAACAAATTGTCAGCCATGACCTTGTTCTTACAGAACCAGCCTTGTGACTGGAAGGTTGCTGGTTTCATTCCCTGAACTGGCATGACATACATTCCTTGAGCAACCCTACAACTGTTCTTGGTTGTCCACTTCTCCGGGCATGTGTGCTCACTGCCCCCTAGTGTTAATGTGTGCCTCGCTGCACAAAACATAGAGAAAGAGAAAGTCTATATCTATGGCTACATTCGCATAGCAGGTAAAAGTGGTCTTAAAAACCCTGATCTTCAATGGTCAGGACCCCACAGCATCACCATAGTGCAGGTATTACATAGGTGGGTGGTTCATTCTCAGCACTGGACTGCACATAGTATGTTGTGCTGGTAAGAGTGGATCAGAAACTGCTGGAGTGTTTAAACCCCTCAGTGTCACTGCTGACGAGAACAATCCCCGAACCAGGTAATATCTAGCCAACAGTGACCTGTGGACAGTGTCCTGAGAAGATTGGAAGATGACCAACACAAACTGTGAAGGATTTCTGACTTCAAACCTACAAGGTGGAGCAACTAGGTAATAGAGTGCACAGTACCAGTACAACATACTCTAACACAACACCAGTGTGACATGCCCTTGAGCACTTAACTCCCCAACTGCTCCCAGGGTGCCATGAATAGGGCTGCCCACTGCACCGGGCACATGTGTTCACTGCAACCTCGTGTGTAAATTCACTAGTGTATATGTGTATTAAGAGGAGGACAAGTTCCCCTGTGTGCAAGCATTGCACCTTTCCTTTTCCCTTCCATCAAGATGTTAGAGGCACAATCAAGGCTTGTGTACAACATAAAAAAAAAAGCTACACTTGCATTAGAATCAAGCACAACCTTGTTCTGCCTTTTCGTTTTTAACTTAGTAAGGTTCCACACCTGGTAAAGGTCCTGAGTGAAGACTGGAGCATTATCATTCACGTCCTCCACTAATACAGTCAGATTGGCCTCACTCTTGTGCATTGAGTCAGATGTGCTGATGGTCACAGTGTACCACGTCCTCTCCTCATAGTCCAGCTGACCGGTCAGGGAGATCCCGCCTCCATAGCGGTGTATTCCAAATTTCCCTTGAGAGTCCGAGTCCAGGTGCAGAGAGTAAAACAGTGTGGGACCAGAGTCCACGTCATTCCCCGTCACCTGGGTGATTACCGTCCCGATGAGTGTGTCTGAAAGAAACGAAACGACTTTCAGATCTTAAAACTGATTTATAATGAGGTCACTTAAAATAATAGAGTGTGTACATGAGCATTACAGCGTTCCCCCTAAGGCTGTCATGTATGTGTATTTGCTTTTCATTTTCACAATCCTAGGAAAATACGATACTACATCCTTTTGACAGGATGTGATCACTGAAAGCTTTGGGGGAGAGGCGGTAATTGTAATTGAGTTGATCTTTCAGCACTGTTCTCGTCTGGCGGTTTGCCCACCCCAGACCAGAGCGGCTAGAGTTCACAGATAACATCAGTGGTATTGAGTTCACGCAGCAGTCAACTCACTCTCAGGGACCCGCACTTCGCGAGGAATCGGGATGGTGGGCCGGTTGTCGTTCAGATCCACTATGATAACGGTGAGAGTGGCAGAACCAGCTAACCGAGGGCTGCCCCTGTCCGTGGCCATGACGACCAGCCTGACAGCGCAGGAAGAGAGAGAGATTAAAGCCCTTACATATCACAAAGATAACACTTTCAGCACAAATCAGAAAGAAATGAGTTAATACTTTGTCTGTGTCCAGATTTCCCTGTCCATGATGGCAGCTGTGGTGATGCTGCCCGTGAGAGGGTCGATCTTGAAAAGGCCGCTCATGGACGACGACCTGATGGAGTAGGTGACCTGGCCATTCTGACCCTGGTCGAGGTCGTCTGCCAGCACCTGAGGAAATTACCGGTCAATTTTGGAATGAAAATACAGGCGGATCTGGAACAGCTGCTGCAATGTAATGCGAAACTCTCAGCAATATTGGGCCTGGAATGCTCCCTTTTTTAGGGGAGAAAAGGAGGGAAATGGTTATGGCTGGGCAGAACAGCTGAGACTATATTTAAATCACGTGGAATGAAAACAGGGAAGGGAAAGGTACAGAAATGGCACAGAACTGTGTTGAAATTGTTCACATCCCGTCCATTAAAGTGCATGTAGTGCTTTTAGTCCACAGCTTCTCACTTCTACAAAAGTCAAGCACTATAAAAACGTTACGGGCAGGCGACCGCACCTGAACGATGGGGAAATCGTATCCCTGAGCCTCACGAACATAAGCAACGTAATTGTGCAGCTGGAAGCGTGGCAGGTTGTCATTGACATCTTGCAGGATCAGGTTAACTGCCATGAAGGAACTGGAGGATGCCGTTTCAGCCTTCACCACTAGGCGGAGTCGAGGGGTCTCCTCAAAGTCCAGCCCTTTGGAGCTCTCCACCCAGATTTCACCTGGAGATATTTAGAATTGGACAACCTCCTAAGTCGAGGCACTTGGTATCAGCTGTGTTTTAACAACTCAGTTACTCCCGAACGTTACCTGTAGAGGAGCTGATGCTGAAAGACTGGTGCTTGTTTCCACTGAAGATGCTGTAGGTAATCCCACTGCGGGAACCATCAGGGTACTGGGCCTGGATCTGCACCACGGCAGTACCTAGGAGAAGCATGGGGCATGGGGTTAATGTAACACACTGAATTGTAAGGTTTGTGATGTCTGGACATGCAAATCTGATCTGAAGATGAAGAAATAACAGTGCAGACGGTCTTCTAAACAGACTTTGCTTGCAGTCCGAATATAACCTTTCTATGACACCACATCCAAGGCTGCATTTTAGCCTGGCCAGCTCTTGTGAGTTCTCTACATGCTCACAATGATGATATTATAATCACCAATAGGACGATTAATATAATATAGAACACTGGTCTTCAGGGCACATTTTGAGAAATATCTGTTATAATTGCAGGCGTAACCGTTGCTATGGGAATCTGAGAAGATGACTAAAAGCATGTTCTACTTGAAAGTATCTAACATGAATTATTCAGGCCATATTTTTCCATTCACTAGAGTATCCTCTGATCTTCACAGCGTGATCTCACACTGACAGGTCCACACTGGTCATTCTTTTTTATCACCCTGGAAAACAACTAGCGATGAATAAAGAACTACAGACCAGTCCCCTCAGAGTCGTCCCAGAAGAACCAACTCCCAACTAAGAGTCCCAACTGGGAGTCAAACCCAACATTACTGTAACCAATCAAAAACTACCTAAAGAGTAACCTGACTACCTTAATCTGCATTTAAACCTAATCACAATCTAATCTTATCCTACACCATCATCTCCACCCAAACCTAATCTTAAACTACACCCAAACTTTATCTTAATATACACCTTAATCTACGATTAAACCTACACCTCCATCTCCACCTTAAACTAACCTTAACTTAATCTTAACATACACCTTAGTCTACATTTAAACCTAAGCACAATCTAATTTTAACCATCACCTTATTCTCCACCAAACCTAATCTTAAACTACACATAAACCTAACCTTAATCTAAACCTACCTAAACCTAACTTAATCTTAATGTACACATTAATATACACTTAAACCGAATATGATCTCATTTTAACCTACACCTTATTCTCCATCTGAATCAAATATTAATCTACACCTTAAGCTCCACCTACACTTAACCTTAACCGAACCCTGATTTTTTCCTTTTGTTAATCTGAATTTACCTTAATTTACACTTAAACCTACATTTATCCTTATTTTAAAAATAAGAATATCTGTTGTGAAATAAAGAATCTCCTTTTTTCAGTCCCTTCATTCAATTCCAAAAACTCCTAGCATTGTCTTGTTTGTTCTTCTTCGCGTGCAAAACCAAATAGGTTGCATTTTCTGGACTAAAGCAATCGACCCAGATAGACTTTTCTATTCTTTCTGTAAATGTTCATCCTGAACACAGTTCTTACCCTTGGCTGCGTTTTCTTGCAGACTGACATCCTTGGAGTTACGGCTGAAGCGGATTCCCCTGTAGCTCTGCTCCCGTATGTAGACAACCACCACTCCCAGCGAGGACTGAGGCGGACTTCCCTGGTCCATGGCTTGTACTATCAGCGTCCGCTGGCTTTGTGTTAGACTGTGGAGCTTGTCAGTGGCCTGAATGTCCCCAGTCAGGGAATTTATGGTGAAGCCTTTAACAGGGTTGGCAAAACGATAGAACACTGAGCCATTAGCCCCAAAGTCTTTGTCCTCGGCTCTCATGGTGGTCAGCACTCGATGGCTAGCAACACTGGCGCTGGAGATATTGACAATAAGTGGATCCATGATAAAGAAGGGTGCATTGTCGTTTACATCGAGGATGTGTACAGTCACATGAGCTGAAGAATTGTGAGGGTCACCAGCAGAGGAGTCCATAGCATACACCTGGAAGCTGTAGGATGCAACCTTCTCCCGATCAAGGGCAGCGGCTGTAATGATGCGACCAGTGTGCTGGTCCACAATGAACATACCCTTGGACTCACGGCTCAAGAAGTAGACCACCTGCCCGTTGGATCCCTCATCTTGGTCAGTGGCTGTGACTTCCAGAACAAAGGAGCCTTCAAGGGCATCCTCAGCGATCTCCACTGTGTAGCTGCTGCTAGTAAACACAGGACTGTTGTCATTTATGTCCAGCACACTGATGTCCAGAGTGACTGTGCTGCTGAGGGCAGGGGTGCCCAGGTCACGAGCCTCCACAGTGAGGGTATACCGGGATTTCTGCTCCCTGTCCAAAGTCTTGGAGGTGGACAGAACTCCGGATTTGCGGTCCATGTGAAAGTCACCTGAAGGATCTCCATCTTAAAAGCGACACAAATGAACAAACATGGATTAAGAGTCACATTGCTGTGAGGATCTGACGCTAATAAGGTACTGGATGGAGCATCATGAGCGCTGTTCCATAGTTCCCCCGCTCCACAGCTCGATGCTGGGGGGATTTGTACCCCTTTAGCCCATGCTTGGCAGTAAACATGGTGCTAACAGTTTAATGTTTATTTGCTCCAGGTGAAGGACTTTAGGAGCTTCTGAATACTAATCAAATATCAAGTGTAGTTACAGTGCATCCAGAAACTATTCACAGCACTTCACTTTATCCACATTTAATGTTTCAGCCTTATTTCAAAATGGATAAAATGAAGTTTTCCTCTCAAAATTCTACACATAATACACCACAATGACAAAGCGAGAAACATTTGTTTAAATCATTTCAAATGTATTAAAAATAAAACACAAAAATATAACATGTACATAAGTATTCATAGCTTTTGCTCAATATGCTTTTGAAGCACTTTTGGCAGCAATTACAGCCTCAAGTCTTTTGAGTTTGATGCTACAAGCTTGGCACCTGTTTATGGGATGTTTCTCCCATTCTTCTTTGCAGAACCTCTCAAGAGCCATCAGATTGGATGAGGAGCATCAGTGCACAGCCATTTTTATATATCTCCAGAGTCTGGGCTCTGGCTGGGTCACTCAAGGACATTCACAGAGTGGTCCTGAAGCTGCTCCTTTGTAATCTTGACTGTGTGCTTGGGGTCGTTGTCCGGGTTGGAAGATAAACCTTCATCCCAGTCTGAGGTGCAGAACTCTGGAGCAGGTTATCATCAAGGATGTTTCTGAATATTGCTGCAGTCATCTTTCTCTTGACCCTGACTAGTCTCCCAGTTCCTCCTGCAGAATGATGCTTCCACCACCATGCTTCACTGTAGGAATGATATTGGCTAGGTGGTGGGTAGTGGCGGGTTTCCTCCAGAGATGATGTTTGGCATTGGGGTCAAAGAGTTCAATCTTTTTGTTTCTCATGATCTGAGAGTCCTTTAGGTGACAGATGGGCTGTCATGTGCCTTTTAACATACTGGCCTGATTGGTGGAGTGCGGCAGAAATGGAATGTTCTCCTCTCTCCACAAAGCAACTTTGGAGCTCTGTCAGAGTGACCACTGGATTATTGGTCACCTTCCTGACTAAGGACCTACCATGAAAACAAATCAGTGGAAACCAGATGCACCTGAGCTCAATTTTGAGTATCATAACAAAGGTTGTGAATACTTATGTACATGTTATATTTTGGGAGTGTTGACTCCAAGACAAATCCTAGCCACTAGATCTCCAGGGAGGCCTATGGTAAGTGGAAGATGTCGGATAACCAGTTTATTACTGGAAGTAAAATAAAGGAAAACTACAACTGGCTAAATGGCCAGTAACTCTTACCAGTGATTCTATACTGCACCAGCCCACTGTCCCCTGAGTCCAGGTCAGTGGCTCTCAGGGTGAACAGGGTCACAGGCTCCAGGTTCTCAGGCACCTCCAGGCTGTAGTACACCCTCCCAAAAGCCGGCCTGTTGTCATTTTCGTCCAGCACTGTGATCCGCACTGTGGCCTTGGCAAAATTAGGTGGAAAACCGCTGTCTTTGGTGTAAACTGTTTAAGAGGCAGAGGTTAACAAGGTTTAGAAACAGAAATCAGCACATTTCCTGTAGCAGCTCATGCCAGTCATGTTATGGCATTAAATTGACATCGTTGAATACATTTGTATTCATAAAGTAAGCAATTATATGCTCGCTTGGCAATGGAAGGAGAAGGGCCAGATTTCTCTTTCCTCATACATAATACAACAAGAAAGCTCTTCACTGTTGGCATGGTGAGTACCTGTCACGGTGTAATCCTCCTGGGCTTCCCTGTCCAGGGCTTTGGTGGTTACTATAACACCCGTCACTGGATGGATGCTGAAATCATTTTCCGTTATGCCTCCATATGTCACAACGCCGTTGCTTCCTACGGGGGAACAAGACACTGATGTAATTCATCCAGTCTTACGTGTGCCATACAGTAACTGTAAGGACTTACTCCATCCTTGTCTTTCACTGCTAACACTAAACAGTATCTACATTAAATCAGCCACATCTGTTAACACAGAGAAAATAGCCATTGCTCTCACGAGACGAGTGTGTACACAATGCACAATTGGCTTTTCTCACGGAACGGGTAAACACATGCGGTGTGTTAGTTTTCTTTCTTTTTTTTTTTTTTAAATTTCTTGTTTGTAGTTTATTTTGCTGTCTAAGCAGTTGGCTGCTGTGGCCCTCCCCCTGCCAGGTTGCGTGCTAACGGCAAACAGTCTGGCAGAGCATCACCTGTTTTCCCCACTAATTGCTCCTGGGGAGTCAGTTTATAATCCTTCTGTTTTATGTGCTCCTGAGTAAGGCCAGGAGAATGCACCCCCCCCCCCCCCTCTCAGAGCAACCACCAATTAAAACCACTCGTGTTCATGATGTGTTTAACGCCAGCAAGCACGACAAGGATGCAAAAGGAAAATGACGCATAAACAAACACGCCTGTCTCTATTTTAAGAGGCTTGGCGGAAGGACTACGAACCGCCGAGACACAGAGGTTAGTAACGAAACACAGGAGCAGCTGTGGATCTGCCAAGGGTGTACAGTACCTGATGCCTAGATGTTTATTTGTGAGTGCTTTAACACTGACATGTCAAAAGTCCTGGGATGTCAGTGTGTAAAGTGGCATTACCTCAGGAGATGGCTTGGGAACGCCCATACCTGTACAACTGAGGTGTTATCATATGAGTGTGACTGAACCCTGGCCAGTGTGCTCATGACAAGTTCAAGTGAGACATGATTGTGAGTGCTAGATAAATGGGACGTTCCATTTGTGTGTGCATTTAAACATTCCTCAATCTGCATACTGGAATCTGCATACCTCAAAATGCATACTGGAAATATGTCATAGAAGGCATTACCACCCACAGTGGACAGTACAGTGGTTGCCTACACATGGCCTGGCTAGAATGGTCAGTGCAAACAGTCAAGCAACTCTAGCAGAAATTACAACCACATTCAGCGAACGAGTCCCACATTCATAAGTCCGTATATCAGTGCAGCGTTCCTCAGATTCCATGGGAGCATAAACCCACCAGAGCGCCTCTGTTACCACTGTGACACAGGACACACCACATTGCAGCAAGACACTTTGTAGGCTGCTGTTAGTCCAATGCTCTTGTAGGGTGAATTCTCATGGCATGGTTTGGGTCCATTGGTCCTTCTAAACATGTCACTGAACAGTGGCCACTGGATTTCCCTGCTTGACCCTTTGCAGCCCTTGATGGACTTCATGTCTCCCCACAATGGAGGAATATTCCACCAGGATTATGCACCACACCATTAAGCCCAAGTTGTCCAGAAATGGTGACGTATTCCTAGTTACTTGATGAATGTCCCATCCATCTTATTCAAACATCTACTCCTCATTGTTGACTATATCTTAGTTCCTGACCTCTTTATACAGCTTCATTAATTATCACACTTAATTAAATTGCATTTATATTTTTTTAAATAGTGATTGCAAACTTTTGAAACGTAGACTTCACTGCCAACAAGAAGTCCAGTATTTAGGCCAGCCTGCTCCTGGGTCCTACAAGCATTGCCAAAGTCTCACCTTGGTCCAGGTCTGAAGCTGACACAACCAGCACAGTGGTTCCCGCAGGCTGGTTTTCAGTAACGAAGGCTTCATACACGCTCTCTTCAAAGTACGGCACTTCGTCATTCACGTCAATCACCTGCACGGTCAGTAGCTGAGTGCTGGACTGTTGGGGAATGCCATTGTCCTCTGCTACTATAGTCAGGTTGAACTGGGCCAGCTCCTCACGATCAATGGGTTTGAGGATAGACAAAGACCCTGTTGGACGGAGGTGGAGAGAGAGAGAGAGAGAGAGAGAGAGAGAGAGAGTGTGTTTAGCCAAGACGTTATGCAATGGTTTTAATAGGATTCAGTTTTCATTAGGTAATAACTTTGAATAAATGTTGTTTTCTGCCACTTGTACGAAAAACATTTCTCCACTAAACACAAGCACTTATAGCTGGCTCCTAATTAGACGTGAGCACGCATGATGTTCACATACTGCACTAGCTGCTTGCGTGCGATTCTCCCCACCACATTCATAAAGTTAAGAGAGCCCCGGGTGAGCCAACGCCTCTCTGTGGTGAAAAAAAAAAAAGGAGGTGAGAACTGAGGGCGGGAGAGTAGAACGGTGGGACAGGCCGACCTTGAAGGAGAAAAGCTTTTCCCCATGCCGAGCTTCCCCTACCTGAATGCAAACTACGCAGCCGCCATTACAGCCCAAACTATCTGCCCGCAGTTTATGAGTTTTTTCCACAGCGAGCACTTCGGTGCTGCGAGGGAGCAAGCAAACAAAAGCTTCAGACACGCAACAGCCCTGCCTGCCGTGCCCTGCTGAAATTAGAGCAGCCCTTACCCCCTAACCACACCACCGCCCGCCCCCCCTCCAAACACGAGCCGAACATGAACGCTCATTGATCTGATCTCCATTTCACGCTTTTACACAAGCAACCACACCCATTCAGCTGGGCAGCGGAGGCACGGGATCAAGGCCACTGCGGGCTGTTTTGATTCTGGTTCTTATTTCTACTCTCTTCTATCTCCCTAGCACTCCACTAACATGCCCCTCAGCCCTTAATCTGGTTAGAATTACCATAGAAGCACTCGCAGCCTCTGAGACTCCTTGACGATATCTGTAGAAGGGAAGACAGGGGGACGTGTTGTCCTTTAACTGGTTCAGTGAAAGTTCGACGTGTACACTTTTCAAATCGGTCGATCAGCAAAGATGTGTTTGGTGATCACATTCACTTGTTACAACAAACACTGGAGCTCAGAGGTCGTAGTAGTTGGAACTTGAGCTGAGGAAGGTTCGGTGAGGCCATGTCATGTTTTAGGTGACTGAAAATAGAGGTTTTGAAAGTGCTCTCCAGGTTGTCAATTTAGAAGAGAAATCATTTTCTTGCAGAAAGGCAAAATCCAGCCTTTTAAAAACACTTACATAATATTAACGTTTGGTCAGTGGTTGGGTTTTCTTTTTCACTGGACTACATTTGGAATGGTCTCAGAGATGGTTCAGATCACAACACTATTCAGAAGAAAGGAACAATATGTTATTAAAATCTACACATGCAGTGTCTCTCGGGGCACAGAGTTTAACGCAACATGCCAGACGTCTCTAGAGTTGTAGAGGTTCCTAATGGTGTCCTTTGATGATCCATCCCATGCAGCTTGAATGTTCTCACTCAGTTCTGCAGATGGTGTGGTAGGGGTGGAGTGTTGATGGAGCGTCCAGTAGCATCCCACACATTTTCAATCAGGGACAGGTCTGGAGATGAGACCGACCACGGCGTAGTATCTGTGTCTTCAAGAAGAGATCTTGAGACGGCAGCAGTATGTGGACGAGCGCTGCCCGTTTGGAATAGAGCACCGGAGTGTGTTCAGAGAAGGTAAGACCTCTGGATGTAGGACCTCATTAATGCAATGTTGGGCTATTAAAATGCATGTAAACGCACCCCACATCTTCTTGACATGTGACATTATTGGTCTCCACAAAGACCAAAGCAGGACTCATTACTGAAGATGACCGACTGGCACTCTGAACGACTCCATTACAGCCTAGCTCGACACCACTGCAGCCATGCACTGCAATGTGGGTGCAACTATTTTTTTTTTGATGATAAGTGTATAAGACTTTATGCCACTTTTGTTGGAATAACTGTATCTACTGGCCAGTAATAATGTATGCTGGAGGGCTTTATAGCCCTCTAGCCTGGCATTAGCCATGTTGCCAGTAGGTTCATGTTTATCGGCTCCAAGGTAAGCTGTGTGTGCATTTGCACATTGGTGTCAGCAATGGGTGCAACTGAAAGTAGCAAAATGCATTCATTAGAAGGCATGTCTACAAAACAGAAGACAGAAGAAGCACTGAATGATTGCCCACACCTTAGTGACGAACTGATGCACCAATATCCCTTTCGGACTGTATCTGAAAGTGACGGGGGTTCGTGCAAAGGGGTGGCACGAGTGCTGCAGGTTGGAAGAGATCCCCAGCATGTTTGAAGAGTAGCAGGCATGTAGCGTAGCAAGGTTTAAACCCATACAGAACATATGCTCCAGCGCACGTTTGAACTGTTTCCATATTTACGTGAAGCCTGCAGGCTTGTTGGTGCACCGTCTGGTGGAGCTCACACGTGTCTTAAGGAGCCACGACAAAAGGAGGAGAGAAAGGGGCTGATCGGTTAGGATGTCTGTCTACAGAGAAACATTCTGAAAATAGCTACCAGCAGTGTAGGCATGATGTCTCCTTATGTCTGGTCTATGTCATGAGAATATGCACACACACACACACACACACACACACACACACACACACACACACACACACACGAGTCACACGTGTGCGCACTGAGTAGCATGAGTAACAGGCTTAGCCCACTAGAGCTGTTGGATTGGAGTGTGGAGAGGTGGAGCTGAAGGCAGGATGACTGTGAAGCGGGCTGGGAATGGAGTAGTCGCACTCAGCAGGGACCCTTCCTGGAATTACAGCAGCTGGATATTTGGTATGTATGAGTTTTTATGGAACGTCTACTACATCCAGCGGTTTCAAAGCAGCTTTCTGGTGTGTTAAAGAAGCCCACTGAAATAGTGCACTGACCATTCTGACCCTTCCCCAGACCTTTATTGATTGTTGATGTTAGAACACAACATTTACTGTTGACTTTCCGATTCCTTCAAAGTATCCGCCACAGGTCAGTGTGGTTGCAGGTTTTCGTTCCAGCCAAATGGAAGGACATGACCAGCTGTCTGATGACCATGGACGAGTGGAATCAGGTGTCACACCAGTCCCTATATGGTCCCATAGTAGACAGTGCAGGTCAGAGCACAAACCCAGCCTTGAAAATGAAGGAACTGTCTGTAGACCTCCGAGAGAGGATTGTTTGAGGACACAGATCTGGGGAAGGGTACAGAAAACTGTAACACAGTAGCCTCCATCATCCGTAAATGGAAGACGTTTGGAATGAACAGGACTCATCCTAGAACTGGCTGTGTGGCTAAACTGAATGATTATGGTACAAGGGCCTTAGTCAAGGAGGTGACCAAGAACCCAATGGTCACTCTGACAGAGCTCCAATGTTGGAGCATGGAGAGAGGAGAACCTCCTAGTAGGACAACCATTTCTACAGCACTCCAGACACTGTTCATCACCTAGCCAAAATCCTTCCTACAGTGAAGTATGGTGGTGGCAGCATCAAGCTGTTAGGATGTTTTCTGCAGCAGGAACTGGGAGACTTGTCAAGGTCAAGGGAAAGAGGACTGCAGTGATGTGCAGAGACATGCTTGATGATAACCTGCTCCAGAGTGCTCTGGACCTCAGGCTGGGATAAAGGTTAATCCTCCAACAGAACACCGACCCTAAACACACAGCCAAGATAACAAAGCAGCTTCAGATGGACATCTATGTGAATGTCCTGGAGTGGCCCAGAGCTCAGACATCCCTGGAGATATTTAAAAATGGCTGTGCATCAATGCTCCGCATCCAATCTGATGAAGCTTGAGAGTTTCTGCAAAGAAGAATGGGAGAACCTTCCCAAAAACAGGTGCCAAGCTTGTAGCATCAAAATTAAAGAGACGTGAGGCTGTAATTGCTGCCGAAGGTGCTTCAACAAAGTATTGAGCAAAGGCTGTTTATGCATATATTTTTAATATATGTGTCTATGAGCCAATCCTTCATACACTGCCCAAGACCTTTCTTATCAATTATTACAGATATTTATATGAATTTATTGTCTCATTATATGCTATCCATCCACCCGTCCCACACAATCACCCACCCACCTATTCATCCATGCATGCATTGACCCACCCATCAATCGACCCACCCACCCATCCATCCATCCATCGACCCACCAATCCATCCATCCATGCATCCAACCACCCATCCATCCATCCATCCATCAACCAACCCACCCACCAACCCATCCGTCCATTCATCCATCCATCCACCCATCCATCCATGCATCCAACCACCCATCCATTCATCCACCCACCCACCCACCACATCCATCCATCCATCCACCCACCTACCCATCCACCCACCTACCCATCCATCCATCCATCCATCCATCCATCCATCCATCCACTGACAACCCACCCACTCACCACCCATCCACCCACTCACCCAACCCACATCCATCCATCCATCCATCCATCCACCCAGGTAGCTTAATCCGTCAACCTGAGCATAGCTGAGACTCTTCCATCGGAATTGGGCCGGATAAGGATTATACTCAAGTCGAGCTCATTCCCATATTGTAACCAGGGTGTTGGCAAAGGCATTTTGGGCCAATTCCCATATTATTGCAGGGTGTTGGCAAGAGAACCTTGGGCCCATTTCCATATTATACTCAGCAAACAGCATGGGGGACTTAGTCCGGATGTGGGTCACGCATTTGGGCCAGAATCTGACGCAGATTCCAACTGAAGCATAGTGTATTTGGCCTGAAATTGTCCAAAGTAATTTTTGCCATCTGGCTGTTTATCTATCTATCCCTCTACAGCTCTCTATCCATCTGTCTTTTAGCCTTGAATGTGGGGTGAAATGACCGGACTAAACTAGTGAAATCTGTAAAGGCAGATATCCAGTATGTAAATACACTGGTTTTCATGACATCACAAAAACAATGGATTCAAAACACAAACAGTTTCATATGCAGACTATTGATTGAGGAGTATTGGCAATAATTACATACCTCATCAATCTCTTGTAATGATAAATGCCAGATTTTCACGATATGGGTAAAGCTGATTATGTAAGCTAATATGTAAGTGGCATGGCTGGGGTTTTGAAATGATTGGCCAATATGGACCCTTATATTAAATCTATGCCAACATCACAAGTTATGAAACTGGATGTATCATCACTGCTTACCTGTGTTAGGGTTGAGGCTGAACTTCCCCTCAGTGTTTCCGTCCTGTATGCGATATGACACACGGCCATTCTCACCCTGGTCCAAATCCTGAGCCATGATGTACAGCAACACGAAGCCCACTGGTTGATCTTCCATGACACTGACTACAGTGGGCGAGGTGAACACAGGGGCATTGTCATTCACATCTGTAATGAAGATTCGGGCAGTGACTGTCCCACGATGTCGCTGACTTTCATCCAGGGCCAGATCGGTGGCCTGGACCACCAGCAGGAGGGACGAGATGCTCTCATGGTCCAGGGTCTGGCCCAGAGTCATCATTCCTGTGCTGGGGTCTAGCAGCAGAAGGTCTGGGATGCTGGGCCACTGCTGAACAATGGAGTAGCGGAGTTCACTGTTGGGACCACTTCCATCCTTGTCTGAAGCCTGGAAAGTGTAGACAGAAGACCCAGGCTCCATGTTTTCTGGCACTACTATGGTTACGGGGTCTTCAGGAAACTGGGGTGAATGGTCATTGCTGTCCTGGACATCGATCTCCAAGGTGACTAGGTGGCTTCTGGGGAGCGGTGTGGAGAAATCATCCACTTCGATCTGGAGAGTGTAGCGTGGGGCCCTCTCAAAGTCCAACTCACGGGCCAGATAAACATCCCCTGTGTGCCGGTCCACTACGAATGTCCCATCCCTATCTGTACCCTCAACCACAGTATAAGTGACCAAGCCTGCATCACTGGGGGTCTTTATGTCATGTGAACTAACACTCCCTACTACAGACCCAGGCTTAGCTCCCTCCACTGGGCTGAAGGAGATGGACAGCATGTTGGCTGTGGATGATGCCTTAGTGGAGCTGAGAACCTGCCAGAACATAGAAAGAGGACAAAATCTCAGAAGGTTTTCTACACTTTCTTGGATGCACAGCAACTGACGGACCTGGTAAAGGATCTTGTGAAATAGGTAACAACCATGGCACTGTTCACAAATCCAATCTCAAACCATCTCCAAATGTGGTTCAGATAGCACATTTGCCCCTCACAGGGTCTTGGGTTCAGGGCTCTAGCTAGGTGAAGTTTCCATGTTGTCCCCATGTCTGTGTTCTCCCACATTCCAAAAACATGGACGTAGAGTAAATTGACATAGCATACTCTCAGTTTGAAACCACTGTCCACTGGGAGGTTTCAGTCACACACACATAAACACACATAGCACACAAAGTCCGAGTGCTGGGTGGTTTTCCACCAATGTGGAATGGGTTCTGTTCTGGTTCAGAACCTGAAAAGATAGTTCGCAGTCAGAATCAAAGATTAGTAGGTTTTTTAACTCGAATCACAGTTCCTCTCGTACGGTGTCGTCTTCTACGTCTTCTTATCGCCAAAAGTTGATTCACGTTTGCTTTGCGGTCAAAAATAAACATCTGTAACATCTCGCAGGTCATCTATACGCTCTACCATCTTCTCACTTCCTTTAAGCGATGCCTTGCAGCCCCTCTGCTGATGACATATTCTTTGACGTATCCTCGGTTCCACTAAAACTGGTGTAAATGCGGGACGGTTCTGTAACAAACACTAAGATTCTTATAAGACCAAATGGAACCAGTTCAAGAACCAGTGCTCAGTGCAGTCCTGCAGATGGAAGGTCGTACATTGTTGCCACTCATAGCCAGTGCCTAGAAAGCTACATGGCTTCCACACAGACACTAAAATGTTCACTTTATCAGGGTTTTGAATCTTCAGCTGGACTGTGGAGAAAAGCAGCGTGGTTGCAATCCCACCGTGTGCCTTCGCTCTATATTTTGTGAACAAATATATGAAATCCCAGTCTGTGGTAGAGTTGGATGTTCTAACACTAACGGAAACATACTGCGGCTCACGTTTTATTTTTCGTCTCTGAGAATGAAAAGCAAAACTTTTCGACAAGCTCAGAAAACAAGCCTGCTGGCGTTAATCATAGTTAATCAGATGGCTGCATGACTGCCAGGAAAAATAATGCTGGATTAAAGCAAACGTAATCAGAATGGGAAATTGGTAGAACGTTCAAATTCTGAAAAATGGGCATATCGTCATAAAAAAACAGGGAATTTATACACAGGTCCTGATGACCAATCAGAGACTTCAAAGCAAAGGAGACCCGGAGCTGAAGGAGAACGCCGTACAGCTGGCCATTCCACAGATGACCCATTGTTCTAATAGTTATGGGAACCAACAAAAACGAGAGACACATAGGCGTATGGAGAAATGACACACATAAGACCAGACGGGTGGACAGATGGGCAGACGCAAGAACAGATAGACAAACAAGCATGCAGACAGAGAGAGGATGTGGGACTTGTTTGAGTTTGGGTCTGGGACGTACCGCAGCCAATAAATCATCTCCGAACTGTTCGGAAATGTGTTGGTTTGAGCTCTGCAGGACGGATGAACTTGGACAGGATGTGTCTACGGATGGCTATGGAGGTGCTCTTGCCAGCACGCCAGGTGTTCGCAAATGAACCATCGGCTGCAGCCGTGGCCCATTCCCTGTAGACACCAGTACCTACTCGCTGTGAGCCAAGGCCTCTCGTGAAACTTAATATGACAGTGGACTAATTAATTCCACATTAAGTAGTAAATTATACGCTAGGGAGCGTTCCAATGCAAAGCGAACATGAGGTCACTTCCTCGCAGCTCGGCTGTTTCTGGAAGGAGCGAGAGCTTTCTAAAATGATGACATCCGAAAAGGCCAGACTGTACAATTGCTTTAATCCAATCACATATCAATTATGGGCCTCAGTCTTTGTTTTGGAAGGCCGAGGTGGAAAATAAAGAGATTAAAAATGTGCAATGGATTTTCCCAGCATCTGTGAGTGGGAATTTACTACTGTTGCTGTCCACTGAGCCTGATTTTCGGGTTCAGCATAGTCATAAATTGTTTTCTCCAATAAGGGTCTCTGGGATGCATCACAGGCAACTTTTCAGCTGCTCGGAAAAGCTACCGAACTCTCACTGAAATCAAGCCACTTTTGTCCTGAAAAGGAGAAGAGCGCATATGAGCTTCAGCCCCCCCCCCCGTTCTTCACAAACACTTCACAAAATAATAACACTCTGGAAAAGCTGCGGGCAGGTGCCAGAAATAGGAGAGACTCTCGAGAGTCAGTCGCTGGTAAGAATCACGTCTTACTGAGCACCTAAAATTAGCCAGCTGCGAGTCTTTTTCCCAGCCGTAGCTTCGAGTGAGATAATATCATCATCCAATTCATTCCTGGACAGAGGGAGGACTGTACGAGATGCTCCAGTGCTTGAAACACTGTAAAGACAAAAGTATTGGGACACCTGCTCATTCACCCGTCCTTCCAAAATCAAGGGAATTAAAAAGAATTTATCTTTTGTTGGAGTAACTGTCTCTGCTCTCCAGGGAAGGATTCTGGAACATTGCTGTGGGGATTTGATTGGATTTAGTGACAAGAGAGTGAGTGAGGTCAGGATGTTAGGGGATCAGCACCCCACCTTACCACCAACTCCCCCAGTCATCTCAGAAGTACCGGATGGAGCTCCATCATTCCAGAGAACCCAGTTCTACTGCTCCACAGCTCAATGCTGGGGGGCTTTAGACACCTGTAGCCCAAGCCTGGCGTTGGGATTGGTGCCTGTTCCAGAACGTCTTGGTTCCACCCAATGCTGGCAAATACACACACAAGCTGGTCCTGTTCTCCATAGAATAGGAGTCTCTGGAGCAGATAAACATGAACCTACTGATCCCTAATGACAGGTGTGGGCTAGAAGGGTATAAAGCCCCCCAGTTTGTTTATTATCTGTCACACTTAACCAGACTAAGAAGACATAAGCAGTTGTAGTATTTATGGATTTTGTGCACGCTGAGTAAACATTTCTAGTGCAGGCTAGAAAAAGTAAGTGCACACAGCTTGTTGATTCCCTGTAGAGTACCGAATAGTCCTAGAGGGTACTATAGGGGTATAAAGCCCCCAGCACTGAGCACTGTGGAGCAGTGGAACCGTGTTCTCTGGAATGAGGTGGGGAGATACTCCAACAAAAGCAGCAAAAACTCTTTCTAATACCCTCGATTTCAGAAGAAACAATGAATGAGCAGGCGTCCCAATACTTGTAGTTTGTCTTATGATTTCTACAGGTTTTTACAGGGTTGTAAAAAAAATAGAATCAAAATATGATTCTGTATCTTCAACACATTAGGTTTAATTCCATTGAGCACAGTCCAAGCTATTAAAAGCTTTTTAATTTGCAACGTGTTTTGCAGTTCATTAAAACCACAATAATGAATCCCTGATGTGGTGGCATTCCTACAGCAGCGTGTTGGATTGTGTAAACGTCCTGATGCAGTTAAGGGCTGGTCTTACAAAGCCAACACTGCAATAACCGTTAACAAACCGGCGTAAGTGGTGGGGGTCTGACCTGTATCCTCAGCGTGGCGGTGGAGCTCTGGGGGGGTGAACCACGGTCTGTGGCCAGGATGGTGAAGCTGTATTCGGGCCGCTCAGCGTGGGTCAGCGGACTGGAGGAGTGAAGTTCACCAGTGATGGGATGCAGAGAGAAGCGCTCTGCTCTGGGACCTGGTCGGGACACACACACAGCACGAACACACACACATGGGGAGGTCTGTTCACTGTTAAACAGAGACTGTTAAACAGAGACAAATCACTTGTGCATCGTGACTGCATGAAGCGGGAGGCTCACGTTTGGTATAACAGTGAGTCTGTGCACCTCTCTCACCTGACAGCGAATAGAATACTGTCCCATTCTCTCCTTCATCTGGGTCTTTGGCGGTCAGAGAGCCCACCAAAACTCCTGATGGCTGTCCTTCCAGCACCTGCAGACACGAAGATCAGTGATGATGAGCTCACAGAGGTTCGGCTTGGTGTTCCTCGGTTTACTCCTTTAAAATGATGCACCAAGAAGGAATTGCTGATATGGAAGGAATCTGTGTTCTGTCTCTGTTACTGCCCCTCAAATCACTACTAGTGGTGACAGTCTGTCATATGCAGTGGCTCCCCACATCATCACACCAGCAGCTGCGGCAGGATTGAGGCTTCTGTACTCAAAACCAACCATCATACGGTTCTAGTTTGTAGCAGTCCGGGTGTCTAGAACTACAAGTTCATGACACCACCAAATTCTCTTTTCATTTAAACCATCCTGCTCCTCTAAGACCAATGATGTGTCCCCCTCCATCAACTGGGCACAATGTCTTTGTGCCAATGAGAGTCGTGAAGGCATGTCTAGCAGTCAACGATCTCCTGTCAAGAGGTACACTACCCAAAATAGCCTCTGATGTAGAGATGGATGGATGGGCCGAGGGCGTGATGATGGACGAAAAAAAGAGAGGTAGATAAATGGATGGATCAAAGAAAGAACAGAGGGATGACGGACGGAATGTTGAAGATGGAGGGATGATGAAGGGAAGGAAGGATGGAGAGATCGTGAAGGGGCCAATGGATGGGTGGATTATGAATGGATGGATGGACAGGGTGGATAATAGATGAAAGGATATACATATAAAGCTCGATTAAAAGGACAGATGGGGGATGGGTACACTGATGGAGGGCTTGAGGGCATGGGTAGAGGAATAGATGATGGAGGGATGCATTTTCATGCCCTGTTCTATGTCGAGGTTTGGATTAAAAGTCTGTATAACACCTGTCCCTGAAATGATATCAATGTGGAATTATGCAGAACAAGCGACAAACAAGCGGGAAACAACGAACCATCGCTGGAAATGTAAACTCCTGCTGCCAAACTAACCTTTCCATTTGAACATTAAACACTGATCCTCTGGTGCCAGTGTAGCTCATACCTGCAGGAAGATCTCTCTGCCATGCTGGGAGTGGGTGAAGGCGGGGGCATTATCATTCTCATCCAGAACCGTGATGAAGGCCGTCCCTGTGGCGCTGCGGGGCGGAGTCCCGCTGTCTTGAGCCACCACGATCAGCTGGTAACTGGACTGGTGCTCGCGGTCCAGAGCAAGCCTGGTGCTTATCTCTCCTGCAGACGAAAAAGGAAACGGAAAGAGGTCAGAGAATGGGTGGATAGAGATGGACGGACGGACTGAGGGAGCGATGATGGGTTTAAGGAGACGCTGATATATGGATGGATAAAAGAATGAACAGAGGGACAACGGATGGAATGTTGATGGTGGAAGGATGGTGAAGGGATGGAAGGATGAGGGCTGGACAGACTGATGGATGAAAGAAGGGCATGAAAGAAGGGATGGGTAGATGGATAGACGAATAAAGGTGCTTGATGGAGGGACGGGCAAGAGATGACGGACAGGTTGAAGGATGAATAGGCATCATGCAGTAATGGATGAATGGAGGGGCGATGAAGGGACTGATACAGGATGAACGTATAGAGGGTTGGATGATGAAGGGATGGATGGACGGATGCACAGATGAAGGAATGGACAGAGAAAAAGTTGGGGGATTGGAGGGAGTGATGGAAAGGGAGAAGGAAAGAGAGAGAGTGCGAGAGCAGTATGCGTATTCTGACTGAACAGCACTGGGACTTAAGATGAATATCGGTGACAGCAGTCTTTGATGGTGCAGATGGCCCACCCCGACTGCTTCTCCGGGATCCCCCTCAGCAGCACTGGTGACAGAAGTCTAAGCTACGAGCTGGAGATTCCTCTGCCTTCCACTGGGACAGAATGTGTGAAAGCCAAACTGAGCCTCATTTATCACACTCCTGTTATTCAGCACAGTCATAATCACTGTTCTGAGAATAACAAGCACAGATTGGACCGGATCATCCCTCTGCGCTTCACTGAGCTTGTTGAGCTTCTGGAAGATGTTTAGGACTTACTTATAAGCCTCAGCAATAAAACGATGATCGGCATAATTATCTAGATTATTTTTACATTTTACCAACACATTTTTGGTAAAGATGAGACTTGAATTTGAGATATTTGTCAATTAATCGATTATGATAATTTTATTCGTCCGAAAGCTGTGTATAAAATATTCACCTGCTGCCTGAAATTCATGTCATTTCACCTGTGAAAATTTGAGTGTGACCGGGGCTCCCCCTACAGTTGCTACAGTAAATTCACTTTCACACCATCGCTGTAAATACACATCACGCTGTCAACACTCACGCTGCTGTACACATTCTTTTGTTGACGATCTGAGAGATACAGAAGATGCATCTGACGTGACAGTGACGGTACACTAATATTACAGGATTTAACACTACATTGATGTCCAGCAAAAGGTTTTCCACAGTGCAGCACCAGCGTTCCGATGTGAGGTGGGAATGACAGTGATGCCGTGCTCCCTACCTCAGACACTAGAGCATCACCATGACACTAAAGAGCCAATCCTCACTCCTAAAATGAGGTACTTTGCAGTGTTGAATACTAAGGTCAAAAGTATATAACGTACAAAAAGATTCAGAACCCAGATTCAAAATAAATATTATTATTATAACATGCCATACAAAACTGTTTAGACCTGTGTGGGAGTTGATCTGGAAGTGACGGTCCGGATGCAGGAGGTGGTAGCTAAGGCGTCCGTTGAGCCCCGCGTCTCGGTCCGTGGCAGAAACTCGTCCGAATCCCGTCCCGGCTGGCAGGTTCTCGCGTACAGTCAGGAAAGCCCTCTCCTGGATGAATCGGGGCGAGTTGTCATTTTCATCCATCACAGACACTCGCACTGTGGCACTTCCTGTTTTCTTCAGCTGTCCATGGCCAGTTGTGGCGAGCACCGTCAGCAGGTACACCTCCTTAACTTCGCGGTCAAGAGCACTTTTCACAAAGAGCCAACCGCTGTCCGGTGCAATGCCGAAGCCTGCAGCGTCCCCGTCGGGCTGCAGGTGATAGGCTAATGAGGTGGAGGTGCTGCTTCCTGTCCCACCAGCGAGCCCACTGTCCCTGTTAAGGGCACGAACCTGCAGGAAGCGGGTATTGAGCGGGGTGCCCTCCTTCAGCTCCACACGGTAGGTAAGGGTGTCAAAAACAGGCCCCTGGCTGTTCTCCGCCTGCACATGGACCACCAGGGTGAAGGTGGCGCTGAGCTGGGGTGCACCCATGTCTTTGGCAACCACTTCAAGGTCAAATCTGGGGGTGGTTTCATATGACAAGCTGCTAATCAGACGGATCTCCCCAGTGCTACGGTCCACACTGAAGGTCCTCTGCGCACCGCTGGAGATCATGTCAAAAGTTAGTGCGCCATTGGGTCCTGAGTCCGGGTCCTCAGCCTGGATCCTGTACATGACCGTGCCCATTCTTGTGTCTTGAGGAAGGATTAAAGATTCCGAGGACGATGGAAGGAAGACAGGAGCATTGTCGTTGACATCTGCCACTGCAATGCGGACACGGGTCTGCCCAAAGGCTGGGGGGGTCCCACTTTGTGCTTGAATCTCCAGCTCCAGGGTGGGCTGAGTCTCGTGGTCCAGCGGCAGGCTGGTCCTTAAAACTCCTGTCTCAGGGTCCACTGTGAAATAGCCAGTGGGGTCTCCAGAGCAGATGGTGTAGGAGATGTCCTTTGTGATGCCTGAAGAGAAAAAAGAAGATGAGAAAACATTGAGCACAGATGAGAGAGAGAGAGAGAGAGAGAGAGAGAGAGAGAGAGAGAGAGAAACAGAGTGATGTTGAGACAAAAAGGACAGGTTACAAAAGGGGAGAGAAAGAAAGAAAATAAAGAGAAGAAGAGAGAACAAAATAAAGAAACATTTAGATTAGTAAAAGATTAGTAGTGGAGATGGAAGGAGAGAAATGGAAAAAAGAGAAAGAGGAAAGAGGGATGAGAAGAGGGAGAGAGACAGAACGCAAATGAGGGAGAAGGAAAGAGGACATTAAGAGAAGAGAAAGACACGGAAGGAGGTGAGAGGGATGGGAGCGGGATAAAAACAAGAGATTAAGGAAGAGAGAGCGCAAGAGAGAGGGAAAGGGGGAAAGATAGGAGAAGAAAGAGGGGGAGACAAAAAGAAGACAAAGAGAGTGGAAGAAAGAAAAAAGGAATGAGTGAAGGGGTGGAGAGGCAAGAGAGAGAAAGATAGAGGAGACAGAAAGGTCAAAATAGAGGGAGAGAGGGAGAAAAGAAAAGAAGTGAGAGAACAAGACAAAATATAATTAAAAGAAAAAGATAAAGAAGAGCCAGAGACACATCAGTCCACAGCCATGTCCAGCACAGAGGACGACTGCGTGGGGAGTTATGTTTTGGTCATGTGACGCCGTGATTGCAGGGCTCTAGTGGCGAAATGGAATCTATGATTAATGTCGGATCTAAATGAGGTGTGTTCAGTGGCTCTGAGCCTATTTGTACAAATGGTGCCGAGTCGGGAAAAAAAGCCAGATGCCGCCTTTCAGCACATCGAGCCGTGACTGATAAATGTGGGCAAGCACTGTGAGCCCTGGCGTGAGAGAGGGCCGGGGGTCTCACACTAAAGCCTTTCCCTTCAGCTCACCCACCATTTTTGGTGCTGGCCCGCACAGTGCCCACTTGTGTCCCTCGCAGAGCGTCCTCAGACACTGTGAAGAAGTACTGCGCCTGTTCAAACACAGGGGGTGCCACCAGGCCTGCCACGATGCTGATGTTGACCCTGGCATTGACTGGAGCAGTGAGACCACCCCCGTCTTGGGCTGAGATCACCATGGCAATGACCGAGTTTGCTTTGCCGTGTAGAGAACGGGACAGCGAGATCACTCCTGAAATTGAAAACACAACACCAGTTAAAACTCCAGCCATCCAGAGCCCAGACAAACATCTGCACATCTGTAATCCTCTGGAGGATGAGTGTGTGTGTGGACAAACACTCCTTAATATCTGTTACACTTACAGCTTAATGGGTAAATATGGAGTCATAGTCTTTATCCCATAAAAGGTGCATTTATGGGGTAAAAGCTGTGTAATAGGGTGTTCTGTTGGTGGGGTAAAAGCTGTGTAATAGGGTGTTCTGTTGGTGGGGTAAAAGCTGTGTAACAGGGTGTTCTGTTGGTGGGGTAAAAGCTGTGTAACAGGGTGTTCTGTTGATGGGGTAAAAGCTGTGTAACAGGGTGTTCTGTTGGTGGGGTAAAAGCTGTATAACAGGGTGTTCTGTTGGTGGGGTAAAAGCTGTGTAACAGGGTGTTCTGTTGGTGGGGTAAAAGCTGTGTAATAGGGTGTTCTGTTGGTGGGGTAAAAGCTGTGTAACAGGGTGTTCTGTTGGTGGGGTAAAAGCCGTGTAATAGGGTGTTCTGTTGGTGGGGTAAAAGCTGTGTAATAGGGTGTTCTGTTGGTGGGGTAAAAGCCGTGTAATAGGGTGCTCTGTTGGTGAACTTAGTATTGCCAAAAGAATAGGACTCCCTGGAGCAAATGTACATAATAATATTGGCAGCATGCCTAATGCCAGCTGTGGGTTAGAGGGGTATAAAGCCCTTCAGGATTGAGCTGTGGAGCAGTGGAACTGTCCTCTGGAATGATGGTGCTCCATCCCTCACATTAAGGATGATTTCTGGAGTTGGGGATAAGGTGGGGTGTTCTTTGAATTATTGTATTTATGGTTTTGAGTTTGTAGTAGGTCCTACAAGCTCACCAGTGTCTTTATTAAGGGTGAAGAAGTGCGAAGCTCCTCCGGGAACCGTACGGTATGTCACCCTTCCGTTCTCTCCTGCATCGGGGTCATGGGCTGTCACCCGGATGACGGAGGTACCTGGCGTGCTCTGAGTGCTCAGGCTCACAGCGTAGTGCTGAGGGTAGAAGGTTGGTCGGTTGTCATTAATGTCCAGCAGGTCAACACGCACAAAGGCCGTTGAGCTCAGCCCACCCTGTGGAAAGACAAGGAAGAAGACTACGTCACAAAGCGTTGTGTTGGTGTAGAGCAAGCTTGATAACAGGCTTCATGTGTACATGCTCAACCTCTGACTGATCAGCGTGAGGGGGCGGGGCTGATGACATCACTGACCCAGGTATTGGTTTAAAGAAGAAAATGAGAAGTGAGGGGCTATTTGGTCTCAAATTTCAAAATAAAAGTCCTGAGAAGAGATAATACTGATACATACTTAAATAATAAAACCAATAAAGGACATTTTAGGTTTTAATTATGTTAATTGGATTGTTGTCATGTATTTTGAAGAACTTTTTTTATTATAAATATCCTTGTCAATCTAATATGAGACTTTACAAATAAATCAACAGGTTTCTTGCCTTTTCGGCTCAAAAACACTCTGGATGATCAATTTTTTTGTCTTAAAAGCAACAAAAAATTTATAAAAATAAATAAAAATAAAAATTTGTATCTCAAATGAAGACAATTTTGAGTAGGCTAGGATCTTTTCTTAAAATAACCATATCTGACGTGTGACTGTCTCCTACAAATACTTTTCATATTTTAGGCAATTAAAATCATACTATGAAAGCATCCCTCAAATATGGCCTAAGGTTCTAAAGGTTAGGGTTCTTGTCTTGAAAGAACACTTCAAAGGGTAAAATCATATTCTTGACCCTCTAGGCATGCCCCGAGGGCACGGAAGATTTGAAGCATTGGTTTGAGGAGAAACTAATTTACGCAATTTTCATTTTTACCTCAGATGTAGTTAATGAGACCTGTTTGGTGTCCGAGGTTGCTTCCTTTGTTCAACACTGGAGCTACACTGCAGAGTACCAAATCTTATTCCTGTCCAATTAGTATCATGCCGAAACCACCACACACTTGCCTCAAGCCATATTTAGTTCAGCTGAAAGTTTCTTTTGTGGTTTCAACTACAGACGCAAACTTAAGACACAAAACATGTTGATGGAATGTCGCAAATGTGGCTCACGATTGATCATGTTCCTGGGGAGAACCGCAGTCTGTAGGAGGTGGGAGGTGGCAGGAGGCAGGGACCTTAATTGCTGCCGAACGGCCTGCGCCGAGCACCACACAGCGTTCTCCTTCATGGCAGGAGGGGAGTGCACGGCAGGCGTCCAGCTTATTAAATATTACAACCCTGTGCTCTTTAAGGCTCTGTACTCTCAGATTGCTTTAACATGTCTGCTGCAATTTCCTTTCGCTGCTGCCCAGCGCTTTTAAGTGTCGTTTAGACTGCCATGGCACAAGATGCTGTGCAACTCCTCAACCAGTGCCATGAGACTCATTCCCAGTTTCCTCTCACTCTTTTTTCTCTTTGCTTATTGGATGTAAAACTGCTTAACTGACTGCAGTCCTGTAACATCGCATCCAGCTAGAGAAGCCCTGATGCCTCTGCAGGGACTGGAGGTATCTGGCCTTTAGGCATCAAACCCAGAGGCCTCCTCCAGCCTTCTGGACAAACTCTGATTCATCTGCAACTCGGCAACTAGATCACATACAAAGCGGAAGACGGAAGCCCTCCTGGACTTTTGGAGACTCCAGAGATTCTGAAAAGACGTTCTGACTACGAATATCTCCCAGCACTGACACTCATCATTGTCTCCAAAATACATATCAATAATGTAATCGTTCGCCACGCAGAGATTATAGTCAGCTGGCCATCACTCACCCCATCCACTGCAGTGACAGTGAAATCATAGCTGGCAGGGCCCTGGTCTCGGTCCAGAGTGGTGCTGGTGCAGATTTGGCCGTTGTCTTTGTTGATGACGAAGTTCAAAGGGGTCCCACTACCAGGCCCGGACCCAAGAGAGTAGGATACCGAGCCAAAGGAGCCGCCGTCTGCATCTCTGGCCTTCACCTGGAGGAGGCAGAGAGAGACATGAGAGACCATACAACAACCACTGCTCTGAAGATATGAAGAAAAGAGAAATGCTCCAAATGTTAAATTCGTTTAACAGTACAGTTCAGTAAAATGTGGCACGAGAGAGAGAGAGAGAGAGAGAGAGAAAGAGAAAGAGAGAAAGAAAGCCTTTTATCCAGACACCACATCTAATTAGTGTAATTAAAGTACTTTAGATTAAAGAATGTTGGGAGGATGGATAAGTGGAGGATAGGGGTGAAGGAATTGATAAAATCTTGATGGATGAGTAGTTGGTTGTTTGGTAGTTGAGTGGGTGAATGGATGGATGGGTAGATGAATGGGTGGGTTGGTTGGTTGAATGGATGTATGGCTGAGTGGATGGTCAATGGGTGGGTGGTTGAGTGGATGGCTGGATGGATGGATGGATGGATGGATGGATGGATGGATGTATGGATGGATGGATGGATGGATGGATTGATGGATGGTGAATGGGTAGGTGGGTGGGTGGTTGAGTGGATGGATGTATGTATGAAGGGATGGATGGATGGATGGATGGATGGATGGGCTGTGAGTGGGTGGGTTGGTGGGTTGAGTGGATGGGATATTGAGTGGTTGGTTGAATAGATGTATGGCTGAGTGGATAGATGGGTAGATGGTGATGGATGGATGATGGGATACACACACACACACACACACACACACACACACACACACACACACACACCCCACAGGTGCTAAACAGTGCACAATAGGCTTCCCATACGCAGAGGTGTACACACAGCCGGAGCACCTGGAGACAGCTTCTGCTTTGCGGAGTTATTTATCGGGCAGTGCTGAGCCAAATGGAGAAAGAGAACTGGCAGCCAGAGCGGTGATGGCGCGACATAATGACTTTCACAGAGCCAGAATACATGCCAAGAAGAGAGAGAGGAAGGCAGAAGAAAGAAAGATGAATGTCAGGACTCTAACAGACGTTTTGGACGCCCTTTTGTGTTTTGTGTTATACTGCGAAAACAATGATCTTCGTTAATATACCATGTGTCTCACTTCATTCGGGTACCTATACAGTTCAAATCCTCAATTACCAAAGTCGAAAGTGCACCAACACACACCGATACAGATGAAAACATCTGTTTCTACAGTTATACAGTATGGAGATCCACAGATACTGTAAAAGCTCACCACGTTTCCATTACGCAACAACAAGAACAAAGCTTTTACACCAGTGGTCTTCAACCCTCCTGCTGGAGAGCTACTGTAGGTTTCAGATCTTATACACTCCTGAAGGCACTTATTACTGAGAGCAGGTGGGGTGGATTAGGGTTGGATCCAAAGCTCTCCAGATCAGCACTTTACACAGCTCTGCTGCATAAGCCATCCATATACTGCAAACCAGTACCGACTGTCTGAAATCTGTACCATGACAAGCTCTTGAGACGGCAGCAGTATGTGGACGAGGGTCATCCTGTTAGAATAGCGCACCGGAGTGTGTTCAGAAAGGGTAGAACCACTGGTTGCAGAACCTCAGTACTGTAACATTGGTTTGTCACAGTGTCTGTAATGAAGACCAAAGAGGATCTGGCATTGTACGAAATTACACCCGCACCACGACACCTGACCTTCTGGACACGTTGACGTTGATGCTGACCCTAGTGCCTCCACATATAGACTGACCCCATGACAGTTTGACACCTATTAAACCCACATAAATGAAAAAGCCTGGCACTATCTAGAACCAGCATGAATCACAGCACAGGCTTATCTGGCTGTGTGCAGATAAGTGTTTATTACTACTTCAGTGTATAAAGTGTAAGGTGGAAGTATCTAGTGTGCACTTAGAAGTGTCTAATTGCGTCTGAACAAAGAACAAGAGCTTAGTAATGTATTCTAGAGAGATATGCATCATATACTCAGGGCAGAAGTCCATAAGCTTCGGAGCAAAGCAGAACAGAACCTGCAGGAAGATCTGCTTTCCAGAGCCAGACCCTGAAGCTCCCTCAGAATGCTGCACAGTCCAGCAGGGGGTATGATGGTATTAAACGCTGCTCTACCTCATGCTGTTCCCCCGAACGCCAGCGTGACAGAAGTTGGAAGCGTGTCACCTGGACAGTTCAGAGTCGAGGTAACAGAGCGTGGAAGAGCTGAACGGTGGTTTGACGGAAGATCTGCTCCATGGACAGAGCCGTTTTCCATGAAGACTTGGCGCTTGTAAAGAAAGCACAGGGACAGCTCACTCAGCCACGGGTCTCTGAATACCAGAGAATACGAGCTCCCACACAGCACTCTAACACAAATATTTCCTTCTGGACTCTGGCCTGACCAGCAGCTACTGATCGTGAGACGTGTAAGCAGAGACAAGCAAACCTGCCTTTGTCTTCATTTTAGTGGCGAGGCATGAGGTGTTTATTTTACCCAGCAGTCAGAAAGTTGGCTTTGGGAATCCTACACGTATCAAATATTAATGATTGGAAGCGAGGAAGAATTAGCCAGAAGTAATCCGCCACCTGGGTTCTTAAAGGGCACCGAAGGCCGCAAAGCAAAAGTAGCAAACCGAGGTTTCTGACCACAAAGGAGAATGGATGTATGTAAATGCTGTGGCTTCTGAAAAATGGTGGAGAAAGCACAACACATTCCTAAATCAGACTGGAGTGTGTGGTTAAAAAAAACCTCGGATGGAGCGACTAGTCCAGATTTAGACCCCATCAGATTTGAAAATCGTAGGGGAACTTGTCCTCGGCATTTAACCCATCCATGCAGTGATACACACACATACACACTAGTGAATTCAGACACTAGGGGACCGTGAGCACACGTGCCTGGAGTGGTGGGCAGCCCTATCCACGGTGCCCATGGAACAGCTGGGGACTTAAGTGCTTTACCAGTACCAGTTCTGGGAATCTGGGAAGCCTTCCAGTTAGAAGGCTGCTTCCCTAAGCACCAGGCAATGCCAAAAAGATCCATAGGAATCTTCCCATTCAAGGAATTCCCAATTTGCACCACTCGAACGAGGCAAACTAGGCGCTAATCCCAAGTGGCCGAAATTTGAACCAGCCAATCATGGCGTTCAGCCTGACCCCAGAGTCCAGACATTGTTGAATGTGTTTGGGGTCACAGTCTAAAATTTGGATGCAGACAATTCTCCTGTATATTAGCCACCACAACAGATCCGACCATTCCGTATGGACTCCTCAAGACCTTTTAAGGTGTTCAGGAGTATCTGGACACCTTACGAGGTTAGCAGCAGCCACAAGTCCCATAAATAAGGCGTCCATGAGCGTCAGTGAGACTTGAGAGCTCATGACCCTGTTGCTGGTTCTCTGGTTGTCTTTTCTTGGAGCACGTTTGGAAGGTTTTATACTGAGCACTGCATCCTGGGAACACCCCACAAGACCTGCCTTATGTTTGAACATGTTCTGATCCAGTGTTCTAGCCAATACAGTTTGACTCTTGTCGAAGGGTCTCATATTGCCATTTTTAAAGAAATGTAAAGGTCCAATTTAAAGGTTCTTTATATGCACATATCTCTTTTACACACATTGTTTATAGAAATGAAGGTGGTTCTACTATGGTGCTTTGTAGCATGCGCATTTTTAAGGCAAGAAACTCGAAGTATGTAGACAGCTGACTGGAAAAAGGCCAACACTGATACAAGA
The DNA here is from genome assembly GCA_034509495.1 of Acestrorhynchus altus. Classification (NCBI taxonomy): domain Eukaryota; kingdom Metazoa; phylum Chordata; class Actinopteri; order Characiformes; family Acestrorhynchidae; genus Acestrorhynchus; species Acestrorhynchus altus. The sequence continues at coordinate 4,872,770 of CM067517.1, forward strand.
CAACTTGTCTGTTGCAGTGCTGCTCCCTACGGCAACACAGAATGCAGCTTGCATTGCGTGATGAAATGCATCGTGACACATTACTGAATGCAACTATGTGCAAAAACAAGTCTGCGAAGCTTCAAAGGTCCTTACGTCAGTTTTGGGCCCAAGAGTATGTGATCCTATTGTTGGTCATGAAAATGAAAGAAGACAAAGAAACACAACGAAGTCTAGGGCTTAAGAGATGTACAGTTTGAGTGTACTATTGGAAGGTCAGTCTGGACTGGTTTGGACAAAAGTGCAAAAGTTCAAAAGATCTGATTCTGAAATTCATTCAGAAACATATGATATTTCACACACAAAAGCAGGAGCTCCTGGATTTACCCAATCACCCTCTCACCTATAGAGCAAGTCTTTCTTTAAGTACAGCCGAACAGTCACCCGATCCCGCTGGCGAGGGGTGAGAAAGTGAGAAAGCAGGGTGAACGCTGGAGTCCAGCATGCAGGCAGCTGTTCCCTCAGCACAACAAGGACCCTCCTGCAGAGGTAAAGCCAGAAGTTGGCTGGCTGGGTGCTGTGTTACTGGAGAACATGCTGGAGCTCGCCAAAGATAACTTGCGGTGTTCAGGGGTTCACCCGCTGTTCATCTCTTCATGCTGCTTTCCTGAGTTCTTTCACAATCCCAAACACCTCAAGATTCCGGGGATAGAGTAGTTCTTCCTAAAGCACCAGCAGTGAGAGATGGTACCTTAGAGCTATGAATCCTTAAATGAATGGGTGTCTCACCAAAGGTTCCTACGTATCGTGGGCAAGGGCAGAACCGAAGTTGGCTTCAGCAAGTTGAAGTGAAACGGTTCATTGGTGATCACCTCATCACCAACTCCCCAACTGGATGGATGGAGTATTTGATGGAGTACCAGAGAGCATTCCAGAGAACACAGTTTCACTGCTGGTTGGCTTCATAGCCCCTATCCCACACCTGGGATAGGGGCTATAACATGGCATTAGACATGTTACCAAAAGGTTCATGTTCATCGACTCCAGAGACTCCAATTCTATTGGCAGTACTTCTCTGCAGAGACTATACAAGCTGTGCACGTGTGCATTTGCACATCTTTGTCAGCAATAGGTGCAACTTAAAGTAGCCAAATGCATTCATTAGAAGGGGGTGTCCACAGACAGTTGGGCACAGTGAAGCTTTGTCATTCCAAATATTAAATAGTTGGGATGTCTGGTTCATAATGTTCACAAGAGTCAGCAATACATAATCAGTCGTTTGCTTGCCCAAATGCAGGACCCCAAGTCTGTTGCATGAAGGGCAGTAGTGTTATCCTTTACGCTTTACCACCTACTGCAGAATACCATTCTCTGCTTCTCCCCATTCCAAAAGCAGCCAATGCTCTTCCCGGTGGTTCTCAATCTGCGGTCCGTGAACCACAGGTGGTACACCAAGTGTCCCGAGGGGGTGCACTAAACATTATGTAATTTTCATAACATTACATTTATTTTTATCTAGTGTTGGAGCCTGTTTGTAAGTGTCGGCCCAGGGTTGGGTTTATGTGTCGTATAAAAGCTGTAACGTTGTGAAACAATGTTACTCTCACGTACAGTTCAACATATTATTGTATATTTTGCACAAATGCACAAGGAGCTGGGGGTGTTGGGGAGGCGAGTTCACTACAACATGTCGGGGTGAGACAAGCAGTGTGTTTACAACCGGCTTCCAAAAGCTCAGAGCAGGTATTTCAGGGCCATAAGATGTGGCTTGTTCTGATTTCCGTCCAACCAGCGCCATCGTTTCATCAGTCTGCTCTGTTCCTTCATTTAGAATGACTTCTCAAACAAACCAATCACAAAAGGCTGAAAACAAATCCACCCAATCACGGACGGTTCGCAGCCAAGCTAAACAGGGCCGGGATGCCAAGACTGTCATGAAATGAACACAAGCTAACTGGAGAGTTGAAGAACACTCGGGCCTGACGCTATTGTGAGCCCGAGTGCATTGCACTGATGGGTTCACACGCACACACGCACACACGCGCACACACACACACACACAAAATGAAGGACTAGGCACCTTATTACATTACAGAATCTGTGCAGGCCACCCGTAACCTGTAACCCAGTAAAGCTGGTTCTGAGTGTTCAGGCATGTTGAACTCGGCCATGAGGACTTGCAAAAATACACAGCAACGGGATACTCCATTGGCTCCGTTTCACAAATTACGTGGCGTCCATCAAGACAGCCAAACAGATGTGATGAAATGAACGAAACAAACAAAAAGCGAAAGAGAAGTGCATTATTTATTTTTCCCGAGCACAGCGTTTCTTTAAAACCTGGTCCACTACTCTGCACCTTTCAGTGAATTCCCTGCTCTCGCACACCCTCAGGGCTCATTAAAGAGCTGTTTAGTTCGAATCCAGTGTGTCTGGGACAGGGAATGCACTAAAATGTGCAGGGGGGGGACCGGAACCTTGGTAGAGCATATAATGGGCGAATATATTATATATTCAGCTGCAACAGCCTTAACGTTTCTGGCAACGTTCAAGTAAATGTTCAGGGACACTGCATGGAGATCTGATTGCATTCAGCCACCAAAGCATTTGACAGATTAGGTATCAATGTTGAATGATGAGTTCTGGATCATAAACACCATTCCAGCTTATGCTGGATGGAGCACCATCGCTCCAGAGAAAACACACCGCTCAGGTTTCGAAACAATGGATCAGGTCTAGCCAGTGCTGGGCAGTGAGCATGGTGACCTTAGGCTCATCCGTGTACGTAAGTACACCATGTCCAAATGTTTCTGGACACCTCTTCTAATGAATGCATTCAGCTACTTTAATTACACCCACTGCTGACACAGGTCTGCAAATGCACACACCCACAACTTGTCTAGTCCCTGTAGAGAAATACTGCCAATAGAATAGGACTATCTGGAGTGGATGAACATGAAGTAACACTGTACCTAATGCCAGGTATGGGCTAGAGGGGTATAAAGCCCCCAGCACTGAGCTGGAGAGCAATGGAACTGTGTTCTCTGGAACGATTGTGCTCCATCCAGTACTTTTATGATGAGTTGGAAAGTTGGGAATGAAGGAGGGTGGTGCCCATCCAACATTCTGACCTCACTAAAACTCAGTTACAGCAACTAAAGCAGGATAACCTCTTAAATACCCTTGATTTGAGAAGAAACACTGAATGAGCAATCCTTTTGCAACACCAGAAACTTTTTCAATGCACTCCAAAAACCTCCAAAAATACCACCAAAAACCTCTCATCTCCACTGGGATGGTGTGAATATTGCTTTGAGGCAGGTAGGGCTGGTAGTGCACGGGAATCTGTTCCTCAGGTGAAGCGGTAGAAGATCAAAGAAGATCCACATTCTTTGCTCAGGGGGATTCTTATGACCAAGGCCAAGCATGCCATACACAGACTCTAAAATTTCAATACGGCCGTTTAACTGTGTCCATCAATCAAATTCATGTTTCCAAAAATAAAGACGTTCAACAGATTGATGGATGGCTGGAGACGGACAGTCGTACAGGCTGAAAGACAGTGAACAAAACAGACAGTGAAAATGATGCATGGGCCTTGGGAGAGAACGAGTGCGAATAAGACGAGGAAAGTGAAAAGAAGTGGAATGCCGATTGGGAAGAAAAAAGAGATGAGTTATCACAGCTGTTTGCTGAACTTTCTCTCTCTCTGGCATCACATAAGAGAGGTGTAGAGTTGTGGAATGGGGGGGATGATGGGATACCTCCCACCATCTACTGCCTCCCTGACCGTCGGCTGGAGGGAAAGCAGCAGGTCCTCCAGCAACTCATTAGAGCTATACAGCTGAAGCAGTTCTGACATACAGCGTCACTTGCCAAAAGACCCCCGGTGGAGCACACACACAAGTGTGGGAGCGCTTAAACCTGTGGCCGAAATAAAACAGTGCCAACAATGAGCATAAAAACCTACCACATGGACCTTCGTGGAGAACACTCATATGTTCTTCATAACAAGCCAGCTAAAATCCGACACAAAAGCAGGTAGAAATAAAGCAGTAGTTGCTTTAGTGTGTTGGGTTCTATGGTTCTGTGGTGGTACCTCTCTTTTACTCGGCTAGAACTAACAACTGCATCTCAACCAGTAACTCTATAGTAACTGCAGTTCCATGCAGTGTAACAATGTTCTACCTTTTCTGAACACACACTCCGGTGCTCTATTTCAACAGGACAATGCTCGTTTCTGCTGCCGTCTCAAGATATCGAGAAGACACAGATACTATGCTGTGGTCTGTCTCATCTCCAGACCTGTCCCTGATTAATAATGTGTGGGATGCTATTGGACGCTCTATCAACACTCCACCCCTACCACACCATCTGGAGAACTGAGCGAGAACATTCAAGCTGCATGGGATGGATCATCACAGGACACCATCAGGAACCTCTACAACTCCATGCAGAGACGTCCATCACGTTGTGTTAAACCCGACGCCGCACTGAGACACGACTCCTGTATGTGTACATTGATGTTGATCATATCAGTCTACATTTATAATCATTTATTGATCCTGGTCACCTTTAACTTCCTTTCCAGTAGCACTGAAATCCCACACTTCTCCTTCTGGGTGCAACTATTTGCGCAGATACTTTTGACGATGAGTTTAAAGAGAGATAGAGGGACAACCCTGCAAGTAAACAGTGCTTTCACCTTTTCAATAATTGATATTGATGACAATTAACCAATGTCGCTGCAGCTCTTATCACTTAATGCTATAAGGTAACCAAACTGCGAGACACGATGAGAGACCCAGAGGCCGAGTCCGTGTGTCTCCATCTATTTTCCTTGATATCTCGTCAATAAACCAGGATTAAATAATGGAATAAAGGAACAGGAGCCTTGAATGTGCATTAGGTCGTGCAGCTCAGCCCATTCCACAGTCCATCCCAGCTTCTCCTCAGTGTACCTGCTAACCCGATTCCCAGTAGAGAAGCCAGTTCATTCTTTTAACACTACAATGAGAGCCACATTGTAATGTTGCACTTGAAAGCCAGCAAGGCATGACCATTTGGACTACAGATCAAGCTAACATAAGACAGACATGCTGCACGAAGCCTGCTGCCTGTACTGCATCCATCAATCACCAGTTCTTTTATGTCACACGGCTGACGGTATCTCCAGAGGTCATCATCTTTCATGTTTTCTGCTCCCTGTGACCACAGAACAAGGCCTCAATGGGCACAATATGGAGGGTTCGCATTAGCACACAATACTTCTTCCAAGTAATGGATCGGCATGACATCAGCGGAGCGCTCCTCCAGATTTGTGAAGTGCTCCGTTCCTTCCAGATGTCCATTAAAAGGAATCTGCTATATTATGGCATCCCTGTAAAACATCATATACATGTCAAAACCACTGAGCGTCTTCATTCATCCCAGAACTGGGTTCCATCCCAAAGCTGGATTGGTGCAAGGTGCCGGCCAAAGCGCTATCATCATCATGTACTGACCAGTCAATTGCATAATTGGCTCCAACTGCTGCTCTGAACCCTGGGCCAAATGTTGGAGAAGGTATGGACGTTGGGAGCGATGACGAACATTTACGGATTCGATTAATTGATTTGTAACAAACCCTCAACCATCTCTCAGAAACACGTTTATTGTTCATATACCTGCTCACATATCAAAATCATTTACATATATTTATAATCCATCGCTGTCATGCAAGTACCTCCATTTTGGCATTTTTCACTTTTGAAATTCCACAGTGAATGGAACACCAGGAATGTTCCAAAATTACTTGGAATAAAATATATTTACATTGACATGGACTTCCATGAACTATCAAATAATGGGCAGAAAAATTGAATTCTTCAAGAGGAATTTTTGATCTGACCAATTTAACCCTTTACCACTGCGCTCAACTTTCTGGTAGAGCACGTTTTGAGCCTTGATATCTTAATGAAGATGGTGTTGAACTTAACACAACGTTGCAACCAGAAGAAACTCAGAATGCAGTGATGAGTCCTGCTTTTGTCTTGGAGGAGACAACCAACAAATCAGTGTGTGGAGGCACTTAGTCAGTGCCAAGATCAATGGTTTGTTGTCACATATCACACGTCCAGAAGGTTTGGTGTGATGGTGTGGCTGCAATTTCGTACGATGCCAGATCACCTCTGATCTTCATTACAGACACTGTAACAGTCCAACATTACGTTAATAAGGTTCTGCAACCAGTGGTTCTACCTTTTCTGAACACACACTCTGGTGCTCTATTCCAACAGGACGACACTTGTCCACATACTGCTGCCGTCTCAAGATCTCGTCTTGAAGACACAGATACTACGCAGTGGTCGGTCTCATCTCCAGACCTATCCCTGATTGAAAATGTGTGGGACGCTATTGGACGCTCTATCAACACTCCACCCCTACCAAACCATCTGCAGAACTGAGTGAGAGCATTCAAGCTCCATGGGATGGATCATCACAGGACACCATTAGGAACCTCTACAACTCCATGCAGAGACGTCTGGCATGTTGCGTTAAACCCGACGCCGCACTGAGAGACTCCACTTCTGTATGTGTACTGCAATCCCACACTTCCTTCTGGGTGCAACTATTTTTTTAACATTGCAACCCCAAACAAAACACTAGAATCACAACATGCACAGCCTAATTTAATGCATTCTCTCAAGAAAGAGATTAACAGACCCCAATTAAATTTCAAATTAACTATCAAAAAGGTTTCAATCTCATAACTGGCACAAATCCAATCTCTGCAAACAGCAAGACAGAAGAGGATGTCATTTCCTTTTCAACAGCTTCCACACTGTAAATAATCCTGTTTGAGAAAGCTTCAGAACATGACGGGACAAACCAATTTCAGGTGACAAGGACTCAGTGGCGTCAGAGCCTGAAATAACAAGACCTTCACACACTTGAGCTTTATTCCCTCCCAACCTTCAAACTGATTTAGAGGCTGGCAGCAGAAAAGGGGAACGCAAACTCAGCACAATCAGGCGGGAGAACGTGAAGACGAAAGCACAGGCGAATGCAGATATGGTTTCCCTCTGCTGTCATTTTCGCAGGGAAGGTTTGCCTTTCATCAGGCAGCTGTGCGCAATTAAAGAACGGTTTTGGGTGGGGAAGAATTTACACAATTCCTTCACTTTACCAGATGTGACTGGAAGGTTGCTGGTTCGATTCCCTGAACTGGCATGACATCACTGAAGTGCCCTTGAGCAAGATGCTTAACTCCCCAGCTGCTCCCTGGGTGCCATGGATAGGGTTGCCCACCGCTCTGGGCACGGGTGCTCACTGCCCCCTAGTGTGTACGTGTGTGTATCACTCTGTGTGGATGTGTTAAATGCTGAGGACAAATTCTTTGTGTTTTTAGGACAGGGGGCGTCAACCTTTTGCTTCTAATGGTCCACCTGCTTATAACTAAAGCATAAATAAACTAAACTAAAGCATATAAAACTGATACTGTATCATTTTTGTGGCAATGCTTGTGATATTATTCATGCATTTCTATTAATGTTTAAATAACCTTTACAGGTTCAATACAATTGACCTCCATTTGTTTGACATTAGACTACTAGAAGTACAACTATTACATTTTATTTAATTAATAATAAATATTGCAGCATTTTCTGTAACACATTTCTCCCTCTGTAAAAAAAAAATTGGGGGGTTTAAGAAAATGTGAAAAGGCGACCTTCAGTGAGGAGCAAAATGGGTAGAAAGCAGCCAATCAGAGGCTTGTCTGCATCAACTGTGGAGTTATGGACACAGCAGAACTGAATTTTCAATAATAGGGGTCTTATACCTAAAACGTGTCATTTATCACAATAAAATTTCCTTTTTTGGTCAAATCATGTTCCAGTGTGAAAATCAGGGCTGCACGATATTGGGGAAAACTGACATTGCAATATTTTGTTGCCGATATATATTATAGAAAAAAAAATCTATATTTATTTATGATCCAACATGTCATAATGCACTTTGTGTACCGAGGATTGGAGTGAAGTAAGTTAAATGAGGTAGATAAAATATGCACTTGGTGAAAGGTTCATGGATGGTGCAAATGTTTCTGCACACATTGTGATGCTGCTGCTGAAATGATTTATTGTACAGTTTATAATGACTGAGATAATCTTAGATAAGATCATGTGACAGGATTGAATGGTTTCTATGGAGTTGAAGGAATGTCACGTCTGCATCTTTACAAAGGGCACCGATGCCTGATAATGACCCGGACTGAAAAAGAGTATATCCCTCATGCCACGTAAGTAAGCCTGAGATTCCTGGACATGATTGAAGGTGATGTGGTGGTGTGATGATTAAGGCCTGCAGTTTCCACGATGTTCATTCTACAGAAGCATTTCAGTACTTCTCTTCATCAAAATAGCTGGTTGACTACATTTAGGTCAAAATTATATCACTTTAAAAGCGACCCAGAAGGGACCCTGAAGAAAGTGACTGGCCAAGTCAGCTCTACCTGAGCCCAAGTTCAGTCAGGCCTTGTCAAAACTCATGTCATCTGTCATAATGAATGAATGTCTCGCAAGTTCCTCACAAAGAGAGGCTGTTTCTAGCAAAGCTGCAGTGGTAATACAAGCTGATGAGCTGTTTGCACTGTCCCTCTCTGCTGCAGTGTGAGCGCTGGGAGAGACTCCAACATGGAGAATGACCACCATTGTCTCTGCTCAGCATTCAGATATGAAAATAGGAGATGTTAAAGTAACACCCATAGAATAGGACTCTATGGAGCAGATATACATGATCTTGGCACCATACCTAACACCAGGCGTGGGCTAGAAGTGTATAAAGACCCCCAGTATTGAGCTGTGGAACTGTGTTCTCTGGAATGATGGAGCTCCAGCAAGTACTTTTGGGAGTTGCAGTGTTGGGGGTGTGGTAGGGTGCCTCAGGAACACTCTCTGAATACAATCAAAGGTCAGATTGCTGCAAAACTTGCCACGTAGTTACACCTCAGGTAGATGTAAATGATTACAGGTATGGTCTGATTAGACCCTCAGAGGCTACTTTTGGGTAGTGTACCTCTTGCTGACAGATCGTTGACTGATAGACACACTCAAGGACACTGTGCCCAGTCGACAGACGTTGAGAAGGGGTGCATCATTGGACTGAGAGTTGTTGACCCACCATCTAGGCCATTCTGACCATGCCACCATCACCTTAGTTGGCAGAGGGGTTGTGAACGAGAAACCTGAACTGCTACAGACTGGAACCGTAACATCTTTAGTGATGAATCCAGGTTCTGTTCAGGATCTTCTGACAGTCAGAATAGGTCACTAAGGCCTCTTGGTGAGCGCTTCAATCCTGCTTTTGCTGTGGAGTGACACACTGTCCCAACTGCTGGTGCGATGATCTGGGGAGCCTGATACGAGGGACACTAACAGCTCAGTGATGAGTGCAGGATTGTGGGTCCAAGTGTTGCTGCTGATTGCGGGGCTTTCAACTGCCATTTTCAGATTGATAATGGTCGCCCACACAGTAAGGGTTTCCCAGGAATGTCTCTGTCAGACTTCCTTGTCATGCCACCAGATTTATCACCATTCGAGCATTTATGGGACGAGCTGAGACATCAGCACAGCAGTGCGGACGATCGTCAGTCCCAGCTGCAACATCTGTGGGCAAATGTTCTGCAGGTTGCCATACAGAACCCGTATACCTCCATACCCAACCACTTCTCACCTCGTACCCAGGCTAGAGGCCTAACAGGGTACTAGAGCCTCATTTCAATTGTACAGGTTTCCCCAATAAACTCATCCTTTCACTCTAATATTCGAATCACTTACATAAACCATCATTAAATTCACACGTAGGAAGATTCATTCCATTCCTTAATGGTGTGTTATGTATTCATACAAACGCTTCCCTGGACATAGAGACATATATTCCAACAAAATCAGGATAAACTCTTTAATACCCTTGAGGACCTTGACACTTTAATGGATAAAACAACTCAAAACGAGTAAACATATGTACGTAATAAGCCAAATAATCCTTTAACACTCATAACAATGTAAAAATGAGAAATCTCAGCTATTTAGAGACGATTTAAGAAGATTTCATTGATTTACATGCGCTTGTACATGAGCATTCTGCTCCGTGGTTTAGTTGCTGGAATAAAAAGAAATAGAGCTCTTGGGGAAATTACTAGGTTTCTTTCGTGGCCTCTCAGGGCGCTCACTTTGAATAACAAATCCCTGAACAGATGTGGACACTGCTATTACGAGTTCGGGAAAAAAAGGGAAGGGGAATAAGCCAGTGGGGGGGGGGGGGGGGGGCTTGTCATCTAACCGGGTGTAATATTTCCTTGGCTTGTAAAATTGTTTGCTATTATATGGTTTACAGAGACTGACATGTGGTTTAAATTATTCATCTCCACACTTATCTGCCCAGTGCTGAGCAGGCTGATGGGACAGGCTTTTTGGTTTCAGATAAGCGTCTTCCTTTCCAAGCAGTGCGCCATATATATGTGACTGGGACCACATTTCCGAAAACTGGCTCCTACAAACCAACCCTTCTTTATTTGTAATTACATGTCAGAGCCAATCACAGACGTGGCTGCACACATAAATCAACTGAGGCAATAATGTAACTTCTCACAGGCAAGATGAACAAATCATAATAATAAGCCCACAAAACCACTGAATATCACACACCAATCTGCGAGGGATCATTTCGATGCTGCACACACACAATGTGCATTTCGGGTCTTTACATTCTCATCAGCCAGTTTAATAAAATTCATACCGCTCGATTTAACCCATCTTTTTGGGGGTCTTTTCAAAAAAAGCAATCACACACTAACATGATTATCTTTTAAGATTATGTTCTTGTGAACGATGGTTTTAATATTCAGGCCTGTGGAGTTGTGTGATCAGCACTCCAACACTGTCCTTGGAAGACACTTCTGCTCTCTAATAACCTCCCCAGAAGGCTGAGTAGTATCCAAGGCCATCCAGAAGTATCCAAGGCCACCCCCCATCCCAGATAGACAAGCCAATGAGACCTGGATTCTGACAGCACACACAGGGCCTGGGTCAGCTCCAGGGCAGTCTGTCCATGACCTGACCACGCGTGGTCCATGCTAAGAACATATCTGACCTCATCCAGCTGCCCAAAGGTCAGACTGCCCTCACGTGGCTTGAGTTCAGTCTCAGAGCGGGGAGATGCCCTTGATTCACTGAACTTCAGAAGCTCAGTACTGGTAGGCCTTTACAGCAGCATTGTGTGAGAGTTGCTCATGGGCTCCCCCTACAGTCAGGGAAGCATAATTCACTTTTACACCACAGGAATAAATACAAATCAGTTTGAGCTCCCCCTCATGGACAGCTGTCTGTACACATGCATTTGTTGACAAGCTGAGAGATACAGAAGCAGCATGTGGACTGAGGCAGTAAAGTAATTTGCAGGATTACAGGATTTTACAGATCTATGACTTGAGCTATGCAGTGTTATGCAGTGCCAAAGAAAGCTCTAATGAAAAGAATTAAAAACATTCATGGTTCTAGATAAGGATATTTTCTGATCTGTTGCATTGAAATTACAGCACTTGCATGTTCATGTTATGCACAGGAAACTGAATCAGCATGTAGAATCGGGGCTTTCTTAGTGCTACCATGTTTTTAGGATGTAAACAAGCCTTTGTTTTGCTTGGACACAGTGTAGGTTAGCCAACTGATTCATTCAGAGAGCGGTCCTGGTGGTTAGGGAACCAGCTTTGTGAACGGAAGGTTGTGTCGGTTCGATTCCCTGAACTGGCAGGACATGAACGAAGTGCCCTTGAGCGACTCCCCAGCTGCTCAACGGGTGCCCGAGGGCAGGGCTATGGGTTGTAAAAGGCATATATACTGATGTCCACCAGTATCAAGAAGAAAACACAGAATCTTTCTGATCTAATTAGTATCTTCATTTTTGCTATTCTTTTCACTTTTTGAACGTTTGATATGGGCAAGATATTTCACTTTCGTGGTGAACGGACCAATAGAAATATTCTAAAATTACATCCACAAGCTAAGATTTTGTCCGTCTCCTGTACAGATATTTTTGCTTCACAGCAACAACATGTACATTTTGCACCTTTAAGATTAATGCTAGTTCCCTTAGGAATAATAAAGCTTTTCCGTTCTTTGCCTCTTTCTTTTCCCTGTCTGTCTGTCTTTCCATGGGTTAACGTCTGTTTGTAATAATAGCTATCCCATGTGGTGGGATTCTTATATTCCCAACCCGGCCATGTTGTACACAGCGCTGCCCTGCTGGTATTTATGTTGGTGCGTACAAAAATCACAGGCTTCAGAGGCTTAACTGAGCCAGGACTGGCTGTACTGCGGGGCTCGAGTGGGACTTTGGAGGGAGATCTAATACAAACCATACCCACTGTGGGGGACTGACTGTATTGATGTGGCTCATGGCACTGTCATGCTACTCGAGGTTGCTACTCGATGTTGCGCAGAATGCCTCAGCCCACGGAGCACAAACACTGTGCACATGCGGTCACACGGTCCACCCACTTCCTGCCATCTGCTTTGCCCACGTCTGATGGCTTTCTGGATGGGGGAGAAGATTGTTATGGACAGAAGGGTTTTCCCCAGTTGACAACAGACTTGGTATGGTGATCTGTGGAAGCTACAGTCCGAGCAACAATCAGAAGCGACCCCGTGACACTGACATTAGTCAATGAGCATTGACTATCAAGTAGAGATTAGATATGAAGGCTGAGAAGAAGTGGTTCCAAGTTCTAGGTTAACCTTGTTGGGCTCATTTTAGTGTCTGTTCTCGGCTGCAAATCAGGAAGGTCTTATTTAGTAGATTATGGGTTGGGTTACGTATGTAAGAGCAGATATATAATAATCCGCTTTCTTCCAAATGTTCTGAAAGGGTTCTTTCAGTGGTGTAAAAGAAGAGCTGCTGGCATCGTTAAGAACCTTCCAACCCACTTCTTTCGTTAGTTTGAAACTGTGGAGAAACCTCATGAGGAACCTTCAGGAAGCCATTGACCTTTTATTAAAGGTTCCTGGAAGTACCTTAAGAGGTTCCTCCACAGTTTAAAATTTAAGAACCTCCAAAGTTTCCTCAAAGATCTTGTAATTTCTGAAGAATAGATGCTCTATACTTATTTTAAACCATACATTCCAACCAAGAGAACCAAGTCAGAATTGGGGATCCATATTCTACCACATCAGTGCTCATGTACAGAACTCCTTTTAGCTAGCACCAAGTAGATTCCAAGTAGACATTGCAAATGGTAAGAATACTGTAGCAGACAGGAGTTCTATCAACATTCTTACAGGGGCCCTCTCTGGAACATCCTACATACTTAAAAAGGAGGGTTCTTCAATATAGAAAGGGGTTCTATGTAGAACCATGAACACTCAAAAAAAAACCTCTGTATGATTAAAGTTTTCTTCTCATCGTGAAAATGTTCTTCAGTTTAATAGATAATGCACTGTAGAAGGTTCTAAAGAGAACCTTTTTGAACACCTAAAAGGGTTCTAATGTTATTATGTAGCTTATAAAAATAGAACCCTTTTCTCTACAGAAATATGTTCCCTCTACATAGAATTTTCTATATGAAACCCCGTACAGCCCATTCTCCATCGATCTGAAGAACCCTTTAATCATGTACAGGGTTCTTTGAGTGTTCAGGGTTCTATAACCTTTTCTTTACTGAAAAACCCTTGAAGAAGCCTCATTTGTAAGTGTGTAGAATCACATTTGCTTCCCTAAAGAACCATGAGGTTCACAACACTAACACTTGTCCTAGAACCCTACCATGGTATGTTTGTTCAACCACAAAAACAGTTAAATAACAGTTAGAAAATAGCCATAACTGACAGATGTTAAGGAACCCAAAAGCTCCTCTATGGCCCAGGCCTTCAAATCTGGACCTTGAATCTACTTTCCAGTCTTGGATTCTGCTCTTGCAGGAAATTAAAGGAAAAGTTGATGTAAGTCATTGGCCACAGAGTGTCAGACCTACCAAAGATTACAAAGTCCAGGACTGGTTGCAGAATTTGCTGTCCAGATTTGAATACCTCAGCATGATGGCATCACACGAAACCCTTCTTTGGACCTTCAATTGTAGTTTCAATTCAGAAATAGATGGCAGAATCCTGCACCTAATAAATGGAGTTGTTGGCCCACCCCATTCCCAGTCAGGTAAGCAGCCCCTTCATCTAAAGGTGTGACCCTTTATGATCCGATCAGTAACACTTCAATTAACCAAAGGTACAGGAAAAGAAATTGCAACAAACCCTTTCTGGAACCCTTATTCTGACCTTGAAACTTTGAAATGTTCTTCACACTCTTCACACAAGGTTCTCGTACCATCTGTAACCATCTACTGAAAGGATTATAGAGCACCAAATGTGCTTATTCTATAGCCCTCTGTCAAGAACCTGCTTTGGCACCGCTGTTTCTAAGAACCTTGTTTATCATCATTCCATAGTCACAAACTGGAGGCTCCGATTCCTCACCTCAAGACATGAGGCAATGCACACAAATGCAAAGACAAAAGGACACGTTTCTGACCTCTCCCCCCCGTTTTTCCCCTTTATGTTGTAAATGCTTTCAGCTGTTTTATGAGAGGCCAGAGGATTGTGTTTATGGAAAGTATATTTCCATTGCAATTTGGTTTCAAGCTTGACGAAAACAGTAATCAGAGCAAAGTGGGGAAGACAATTGCAGTCAATGTGTGGATCATGACAGGGCAGTGCTGAAACAGTCCACTGCAAAGGCCTGCTGCTCCCTCTTACTGGAAGACGACTGACGGCCGCCGCAGAGAAAGGTGAACGGCGAGTGAGAGTTCGGCCTCAAGCCCATGAAAATCAGCACTGTGGACTCGACATAATGTCTTCAAAAGGATTCTGGGTACTTTCTGTGGACAAAAGTCTGTCAGCGTTGATTATATGGATTTTAAAATGGTTTGAATAAAAGTCGTGTCCAGAAAAGCATCTGCTTTTGACTCTTAGAACCAGAGATGCCATTTGTGGTCAGTTATGTGCCGTATTCTAGGCTTCGTAACTCAGGATCAGAGTAACCTACAGACATGGTACACATATCATTACATATTACAACACTTCCCCCCATCTGACTCTCACACATCAGAGTGTGTGAAGAATTATCAGTGAGGAATCCAGCTCCGAAAACTCGTTAAGATTCACTCGTTTCCAACTGAATTAAATCCCAGTTTAAATGCCAAAGCAGCTTCCAGTGCGTGTTTACGGCTCTGTCCAGGTGTATATGCTCAACCTGCATACAGACTCGGACTGATCAGAGAGAAGGGGCGGAGCATATTGCATCACTGACCTTGATAGTGGGTTATTGAGAAAAACACGAAGGGAGGGGCTGTTGGCTTTCTTTGCTCACACAATGTTCAAATTTCAGGATAAAAGTCCTGAAAAGGGAAAATACTGATACATAAATAATACAAATAGAAAAGGAGATTCAGGTTGTTTGTTTATTGAATTGGGAACACTGAAGAACTGACTCGAATGTCTAATAATTACAAATAACCTTCATAAATGATTGCATTCTCCGCTCAAAAACACTCATTTTCCAACAGGTAAGTTCTCATCTCCTGAAAATAATATCTCCTACAAATACTTTTCTAATTTATTGGTGAATAAAAGTACGTTAATCTATGAAAACATCCAACAAAAGAAGTCCAGGGTTCTGAAGGTTAAATGGGTTGAATGTGGTCATGGAATGGCTGGAATTCTTTCCCTAATCTCAGTTCTGGAGACGTTCCTTTGCTTAGTTTGCTGGATTCGCTGGTGGTTGGTTCGAATTTGTAACTCCATGTTCAAAGCACATCTATATGAGAAAACAAACAAGTTCAAGAAAGCCCACAATATAAAAAAAAAAAACAAAGGCATTCCCTGGCACGAGACGTCGGCGTGTTTACACAGTCCTTCTATTGAGTTGAGTTTCAAATAAAAATCATCCAGGCACATAAACATGACAGCACAGTGGAACATTCAAAGAGAGAGCCATAAAATCACAACAAAACGGTCCCGCATCCTCCGAGCGCAGCTCATTGTTTAAATATTCCATTAGCCGCCGAGCATTATTCATGCTCTTCGCTCAAAGCCAATGAAGAGGCTTCGATGGAGAGGGAACGGAGTTTTCTGTGGCAGCTGGAACACACACTCAGCACAACAGCGCCTTTATAAGGCCTGCCTGGGTGGACGTAGTCCGCTCTGACATGCAGGAAAAGTAATTACAGATATCAGACACATGTCCGGCTCTCTCGGACCCGGCACCGCTCCGTATTCGATGCAAAAGTCAGCTATGAAGACTTCCATCAGAACAAAAGCTTGGCCCGCTCCGCACAGCGGCATCTGCAACCCATCAGCGAACCAGCACACTGAACACACAGAATGTGCCACAACATTGCCTAACCCTCCCCACACACACACACACACACACACACACACACACACACACACACACACACACACACACACACACACACACACACACACAGCACCGCTCAACAGCACAGAGCAATAGAGAACAGTTGGACAAGGCCGACATCTAGTCCATCTCGTCCCACATTCCCTGGCTGGAATACACGCAAACACATACACACACCCGCAGCACCCCAGAGAGAGGTATACACATGACAACAGAGAGGTATTGGTTACTGCTGGACATGAACCTGGGCAGCACTTGGTTACGACACATTCTCTAATAACACCAGGTTTTAATCAGCACCTCTGCAGGAGAGGAAAATAAACTCTCTGCCCTTTAGTCGGTCCATCCCAGTTCCACTACCAGTTAATCCCCAGGCCAGTTCCTTTCAGCTTCATATTTATGTTATGTTTAGGTTACAGTTATGGTAAGAGTTAGTAAGGGTTACATCAAGTTTAGTTTAAATTCTGATTACAATTATGTTTAAAGTTAGGGTTAGAGTAAGGGTTAGGGTTAGGGTTGGGTTAAGTTTAGATCATGGTTTAAGTTAGAGTAAAGGTTTAGGTAAATGTTAGAGTAAGGGTTTGGGTAAATGTTAGAGTAAGGGTTTGGGTAAATGTTAGAGTAAGGGTTTGGGTAAATGTTAGAGTAAGGGTTTGGGTAAATGTTAGAGTAAGGGTTTGGGTAAATGTTAGAGTAAGGGTTTGGGTAAATGTTAGAGTAAGGGTTAGGGTTGGGTTAAGTTTAGATCATGGTTTAAGTTAGAGTAAAGGTTTAGGTAAATGTTAGAGTAAGGGTTAGGGTTGGGTTAAGTGTAGATTATGTCTACAGTTAGGGTTAGAGTAAGGGTTTGGGTAAATGTTAGGTTAAGGAACCCATAAGGTTAAGGTTCAGGTAATACAATTCTAGTGGTTACTTTGTATGATTCTCCTTTCGAATCGTTGGATTTCTGCGAGTCTGGGTTGCGTTAGTGAATCGTGGATATGGATGAGGGTCGACCTAAATTTACACATTACACAAGATCTGAAATGACATTTAATCACATGTATACAAATCACTCAAGACCAGGCTGGTTCCTCCACCGCATACTCTGAAAAAATGATTCTTCAAGGTTCTTGGATTGGAGGGAGGTATAAAAACACCTTTTTTGAAGTATTAACGATTTGATTCACTTTCATTTACAAAAGGGTTCTTGTGAAAACAGAACGTTTTAGAACAGTGTAAACCGACAGAACATTGTAGAACAGAGTGACTGGTTTCTACATAATTCTAGACACTCTAGACAAACAGACGCCTATGACATAGGTGAGGTTTTTATGTACATATGAACAAAAGTATTGGGACATTGCTTGAACAATGCTCATTCATCGTTTCGTCTGGAGTTTATCCTGCATTTGTTGGAGAACTCTCTCCACTGTCCAGAGATTTTGGAGCCGTGCTGTGAGGATTCGATTCCATTCAGCACTGAGAGTTAGCATGTTGGATGAGGTCAAAATGTTGGATGAGCACCACCCCAACTCATCCCAAACTCCCACATTCATTCCAAAAGTCTTGGATGGAGCACCATCATTGCAGAGAACACAGTTCCACAGCTGGGGGGTTTTTATTCCCTCCTAGCCCATGTCTGGCATTAGGCATGTGGCCATAGGTCCTATTCTATTGGCAGTACTTCTCTGCAGGGACTTGATAAGCTGTGTGTGCGTTTGCACATGTGTGTCAGCAATGGGTGCCAATTAAAAAAGCTGAATGCATTCATTAAAAGCGGTGTCCACAAACCTTTGGACATATAGTGTTGCTCAAACATCTAATAATGTGAGGAGTTCTCCTACAGGCCATATAACACTGGACCTTCTCATCACCGACTCCATCTCCGTGGCCTTTCTCCCTCAATAAACGATCTAGATAAATGCACCCTTCACATCCTTATCTCAAGGCTGGCAGCCCACACATGATTATATGGTACCGCAGCACCTAAACAACTCCAGGATGGGACGCCTGTACATTAGTGCCCCTCTCTGCAGTAAGTAATCATCTGGAGTGTCTGGAAGGAGGATACGGCAGAGGCCGAGCCTCTCGGACAGGAGCCTCTCGGTATTAAAGAGAGCGTGCAGGTCAGCGGGTTAATCTTGGCGTACTGGAACGAGCCACATAAACAGCTGTGAGCCCACGCCACCGGGACATAAACACAGGCCCCAGAGAGGCCTTCTGGAGCTGCAGGCCACCACACGTCAAAGCCACGCTACACTAGGCTGCACCAAGCTGAAGCCTGTAGGTAGCAGTTTTGAGTTTGAGGAGCAGGCAAGTCCCACGGGAGGCCTTTCCTCCTCTGGTTCACCTGGGGGTCGAGAGTAGAAAAAACACCCCACACACACACACACACACACTCTCGGCTAACGGAGATGGCTCAGCCTCAGAGTGTGTGTTTAGATCCTGGTCTCTAGTTTCGCTGGCACACACACAGAAGAGTAAACACTCGTTCCGTTTTTTCGTTCACATGGGGGCTTGAAAACCTCCCCCGGTTTAACATCCTGCTGAACGACCACATGGACCAGACGACTCAGGAAGGCCAGAATCTGAGCAGACAGGGTTTAACGGCAGCTGAGCTTTTATAGCACAACTTGGAAACCCTTTATTTTAAGGAACACACATTAGGGGTTTCTTAACCTTTGGAACTCCGGGCTAATTTTGCGGGATGTTTATATGGTTTGACGTACTTTTATTCACCAAAACATTCAATAAAGTATCTACACATGCCAGAGATTGTTCTTTTTGGGAGATCTTAAACTGCTCTCCTTTGTCTTCATCTGAGATGTGAAAACTATTACATGAATTTGACCCACATTTTCATACAAATGTTTACTTGCACCTACAATTTTTTTTACGAAAAAAAACAAACATTTTATATCCTAGAAATCATGTTGGAAAAGACATTTTATGAGCTGAAAATCCAAAATTCTGATGGATTATTTGTAATTTGATGTTTACAACAATAATCTGTTCATAATACTTCAGAAATTTGAGCATCAGCCCCGCCCCCTCACTCTGATCTGTCAGAGTCTGTATGCAGGTTGAGCATCAGCCCCGCCCCCTCTCTCTGATCAGTCAGAGTCTGTATGCAGGTTGAGCATCAGCCCCGCCCCCTCTCTCTGATCAGTCACAGTCTGTATGCAGGTTGAGCATCAGCCCCGCCCCCTCTCTCTGATCAGTCACAGTCTGTATGCAGGTTGACCTCGTTCACGTGGACAGAGCAGTAAACATGCACTGGAAGCTCCTTTGGCCTGTAAACTGGGATTTAAATCAGATGGGAATGAATTTTAGCTTCATTACTTGCTGATAATTTATCACACAATGATTAGAGTAAGTATTGTAGTTTGTTATGATGTGTATCATGTCTGCATTCTGAGTTATAAAGCCTAGAAAACAGCTTGCAACTGCCCGCAAAGTGCGGATCTGGAGTTCTAAGAGTTATTTACACGCGTCCCGTTCAGGCTTTTCTGCACCAAATACTGTGTTCTTTATAATATCACATGGAGAACTCTGGGAGGTGGGTATGTTTTGTGATGGATGAGGTGGTTAATGCACATCTGTGTGTGAGTGTGTGTGTGTGTGTGTGTGTGTGTGTGTGTGTGTGTGAGGCCTGCACAGCTGTGGGCATGTCTGAAAGTGAGATGAATTAAACCCAGTCTGGACATAAACCAGTAATTATACTTGTTAGCATTTTAAACTTGCGGTTCTATGCGCTTGTGTTATGTCTGCTCGCTGGCTTTTCTTCCTTCCCTCCTTTCAAAGAGAACTCTAATCATGCAATGCTTCGAGACAAACATGTTATTAACACGCTCCAAATATGGACTTTGATGGAATTTACAAAAGTTGCACAATCCAGGGCTCGGGGGGCTTCAGATGTGTATATATCAGTAATGACAAATTGAGCCATGAAGTAAATATTGATGTTAAAGGGTTCTTACATATTTTAATATACACAGTCCTCCTGCCTAATTCAACAAACGCAGGTTGGGGGAGCTCCACTGTATCGTATCTAAACAGTGTCACTTCATTCTGCATTAAGATACTGAGATGCTGGGGTCACTGGAACAGTTCGAGAACAGAAACAAGCTGGAAGCCACGGCAAGACCCGAGCAGCCGACCGTCTGGGTTGTAGCTGTCACACGTACTGAAACAGCAACAGCTTGATATCTCAATGTCTAACTGGGATGAGTCTGTACGGTTCAAACCCCCAAAACTCAGCCAGAGGCTCTTAACCTCATGGTCAACTTCGAGTGCATGCGAGCCATGAATGCTTCTGGAGTCGGGCTGGAAAGTGATATGACTGTTATGATAGCCTTGAGTCTGCAATATGCGTCAGGATAAACTGCTTGTCCAGCTGCAAACAGGATGAGATCTCACAACCCCCTGGTGTTTCATAAATTTAAAGGACAGGTCACTTCCAGGACGTACAATCCTTTGTGTGCCACTTTCAGAACAGTTGATACATTTGGATTAGGGCCGGGCGAAATATCGTAAATATCGATATATTGATATAGATTTTGTACGAGATAACAATGGCCATATCGTTACGTGTTAGCATCTGTGTACGATGTCATTCCGAAAAAGAGCGCGAGAAGGTTTGTGTGGACATGGTTGGGTTTGTGGAGGGACGACAGTCTGCAGAGTAGAGTCTTGTTCAGATTATATCGTAGAAACATCGTTATTATAGGTCACTATTTAAATATACTGCATGCTGTGTTTTTAGCCTTAAAAATAAAAACTGTTTTTATTATATCGTAACATATTTTGCCATTTCTCTTAAAAATATCGAGATTTTTAGTCTAATTTGGACACACAGAAAATCAGGCTTTGAAGGTTTGCAATAAAACCCATCATTTATCAAAGCCAACTAAACTTACATTTTCAGTTTTATATTTATCTTTATTGGTAAACATCACAAAATAAAATCAATGGAATACAAAAAACAACAGAAAGTATTCATTTTTCATCATATTTGTCGTGTTATGTGAAGTTAACACAAGTTGTTTTTGCACCAATGCGATCATGTGAGGAGCTCAACATGGCAGTGGTCTCGATAAAACCACATGAATGCTTGGATTCTCAATGGGCGGGGTCGGGGGGCTGGGGGGGGTAATTTCCAAGCAGCCAATGAATGATAAGGTCCTGCCCTCCCATCAAAACAAGGCCAAAACTTAAGAGGGAGAAAAAAATCTTTAAACTTAAAACGAGGCTGAGAGATGTGGGAAGCTGGGAAAAAGCGCAATGAAACATAGCAGATTATTTATGGATGTAAAATGCAAAACAGACCAATAAATATGTAAATATTCTGTTATTACTGATATTAATAACAGTGCTCACATAGTTTATCGGTTCTGAATTTTTATTTTGACCTATTTTGACACCGCACAAAGGGTTTCTTTGAACCATATCATAGAAGAATCATTTGGTAAAGAACAGGGATCTCCAGAAGTTCCCTGTTCTGATCTGAGTACCTTAATGCTGACAGTCGGATGATACAATCCAATCTGATCTGATGTTTGTAAAAACAATACCTTAATACCTTAATATCTTGTAATCCAGTCTGATTAACCTCAGTCATTTCTGTTCAGGTGCTGTTCAGAGCTGGGTTAGAACCAAATAAAGGAGTGTGGTTCTCCTGTTCTCCTATCCAAGATAGCTTGGTTTTAAATCAGACAAAAGATGCAAGGTCCACAACAAGAACATGCCTCCTCTGATGTGAAGTCAGCCATCGCCTCTTTAAAAACCGCCAACACAAGTTCTCCCACAAACTCTCAACGCTGATGATAGTGTTGCAGAGACATTACCTGAACTTCATCACTTCATCACCTGAGCAGCTCCTTGCATTACCTTGTTGGCAGGTCAAGAACCCTTCACACATCCAACACAGCTGCTGAACATCTGTGATGACATATCAACATCTGAGCCGTTCTTTTTGAAGGCCAGTGTTCAATGCTCATAGATGCTGGATACTGTGTCCATTCAGTGGATTCCAACTGAATGGAAACTTGGGCCTCTTGGTCATACTTCAGTCCAATCAACGTGCTCGCACTCAGACTTCACATGGAACTACTTCACTTTTTAAGGTGGAATGGAACAAATACTAAGGAGCTTTCAGAGTATGTTGAGGTATTTGGGGAGTTCTCTGATTTTGGTTCCTGCTTGTTTACTGTGATGCTGTGAAGCTTTTAATGTTCTGGAGAGTCCAAGGTCCTGTGACCCAAACCCAAACCCTACCTCTATCTTCCTACAGCTAGACTATTATTTATTAATAATCCAACCTTGAGAAGAATGATGAAGTTCTGCCGTTCCCACAGTTCACCCGAGGAGTGTTTTTTTCTGTTTCTCATGTCCTGAAGGATAGTTTTGCTTCATCTTCAGATTAATATGAGATACTCACTCTGTCTAACTTGAGGCAAAGTGGAGATAAGAGGCCTTATTAATTTGCAGGGCCCGACACAATGCCCGTGCTGAGTGTATAGGGTGGTTCAGCTCTGTCAGAACCGGCTTTCAATAGAAGATAGAACTCAGAGAAGGTTTTTTTTTAGCCACAAAGACCTCAATGAGCTCTCAATGTACAATGTCTTAACACAGCCGTTCCGTCAGACCTTAATCGGTAGTTTAGCTCTCAGCAGAGTTTTATAGCTGTGATATTATTATAATGGCTCTCACATAAAATCAAGTAAATCATGAAATCAGCAGAACATCAGTCCAAATGAAACGGAGGAGTAGATTCCAGACGAGACTAATCAGTAGGTTTATTCTTCTACTGACCAATGACGTAAAACGGCCACTACTCATAAGTTCAAATCTCAGTTCATGAGTAGTGTAAACCTCATTCCCAAGAAGCTCGGCTCACATCCTTCATCAGCAGCTTTCTAAGAGTCTAATATCTGCAAGTATCTCATAGTGGCGTTCTGATAATCATCGCATATCAGTTCGTGCTCTTGCCAGAAGGCATTATGTGGACCGCCCATACGCCATAAACCCATGCAATCTGAGCATTTGTTTCCTCTAGAGCCCGTTTGAGGTTTGGTGTTGGGTTGAATGAAGCGAGGCCCTCACCTTTGAGGCCGGTCGTAGCCCTGCAATAATCCTCCACATGAACGTGTTTGAAGTCCAAGAGTTCTGCATCATTTCCAAGGTGGCTTTACGGCAGAGCGATGGAGAACACTGATTACGTAGGAGAACCAGGGTCAGTGGGCCTGCAGCACAAGTGGGCCTTCGGATTCCTGACTCACGGGTTATCACAGATTGATTGATATGGCATCGCACTTCATTTGAGCGCAGACCTCTGCCAGCTGAGGCCAGAAATATAACTGCCATCTGCTCAGAAACGGCCATTGTTATACTCCACACTGTGGGTCAGATCTTTATACCGCAGATGTTGAACTTGTACAGGGCTACATGCTTTCTGTCACGATTTCACCACGAGGCAGTATGGCTGATTGATAGATTATTGGCAGGGACGCAACTGATGAATGAAAGCTGGAGATGCAGATGTACGTTGTCCTTCAAAAGTTTAGGGACACCTAGTTTTGTTGGTTTTCTAGGAACTTTCTGGCAAACAGAAAGTAGGTCAGACCTTGTATCTCCTTCATTTCAGAAATCCAGAGAAACCAGTGAATTCTGTGCCCAAGAGCCAAGCTTTATTATGCAACTGGCTGATTAAAATGCTTAGAGAGAAGGTTCTTTAGGGCGTGACATCCTTCAGAAACCAGCAAAAGTAAGTTTTAGAAAAGTGCAGTTTGCTGTAATGTACATTTCTACATGCATACTTCACACAACTCAATGAAAAGCTGGGGTCAGAACAAGGGGTCAGTCAGGCTACAGTGCTCATTGAGCAGCAAGGGTTACTGGACTTACTCAAGGGAACGACAGTGGCAGCGAGGGACCCAACCCCTGATCCACCTCTACTCCCTATAAACACTGGTAGTGGAGGGATTTGAACCCATGTCTTGAAGAGACTGGAACCTTAACCATCTCAGTAAATGAGAGTAGGTGGACAGTGTGGATGGTGTTGGGTAATAAAATTGTCTTACAAGTAAAATTTATCAATACAGTCAAATTTGTACAAATGTCCAAATTATGTGTTTAGATATGTGTGTGACTGGATCCTATACATACCCTGTAATTTTAGGTAAACAAAGGGATTAAATTATCAAAATATTCAGCAAAACTGGCCTTGGCACAAAAAAAAACACAGTTTAAGTTTATTGAATTGTAAGCTCCGTATCTTGGTACTCTTATTTTGCCAGATTCTTGTCAAATCCCAGCCCTACAAGTGACACGTCCTCTAAAGCGACACATCTACACTTCTATTTTCAATTTCTTTAACCATAAGTGCTATTTTTAAGCTTTCTATTGGGTGGTTCAAAGAATTGAGAGGAGTGAAGATCACTAACGATATTCCTGAACTGATCACCTACACCGGTCCTCCACACCGATCCCACACCAGACCCTCTAATCTGCTGAATCAGTGGGTGGGGCTGCCATGTGAGGTCCGGGACCAAAGGTCACTCAAACAGCCAGCTGCCCCATAGCGACCTCTCACCCCAACGTCATCTATTGTGTCTTTTATGTGTGACCCTGCCATGTACCACATGTGTGCCTGGAAGTGGGTCTGTACTGGTAATGTGCAGCTGACAGACACAGACCAGTTACAGATCTGATTAAGATTAGCATTAGACTGGGTTGCCTTTTTCCAACGTAGAAGAACGTTGGGAAAACTGCTCCTGGATATTATATGTTTCCATAGAACTCCGGGGAAAGGACGCATTGTGGTGTTAACATGTAGCATTGGCTGGAACACCGCACTTGGTGTAGGAGATCAAACCTCCAGTGGTACAGCCTGGAGGAAGAACTAAGAAAGAACAGCATGCTTTCCAAGAGAAATTCTGGCCTGTCAAATTCAATCCAGCTCCCTGCTCCCCTTCTCAACACTAACAGGCCCTAAATATGATTTTCTCTAAACTCTCTCCTTTTCAAATCCGTGTTAGAGTTTATATCCTTAGCACACCAGTCTTTCTTCATAATTAGGAGCACATAATATCTCAGAACCTCAGAGTCACGCAAATAATCCTCCCCCAGCCCAACACAAGCTAAAGCCATTATTAAGAGAAGCTCAAACGATGGAGAGTTTTCAGATTTCTCCACTTTAATGCGAGACAGCAGTGTTCAAAGAGTGATCCTACGGCAGAACCTTCCCAAAGAGCACTGATTCCATGAGGACTGACTCAACCGCAACAGCTCCAGCCCAGCCTGGGCTTCAAGTCAATTTCAGATACCGCTGCTGCCACGCCATCCCTCTGTGGTGGCTTCTATAACGGGGTCTCCTTAACCCATATCTAGATAACGAGCCTTGTCATTTTGATAGAACCGAAGGCCTGAGCCAGCATTCATCGTCTCTTCGCTAAGGACAAAAACAGTCATGTCTTGTGCAACGTACACCAGTCAGGTACACTGTAGACTCTATTTGAAATCGGCCTACGTAGAAACTTCTCAATACCTCCAAAAGCACTGGAAAAAAATCTGAACCCCAACTTCTCATCGTCCAAAAATTTTCTTGGGTCAACATTGGACAAGCACAGCACTGGGATGTTCTGACCCAGCACTCGGTTCAGGTGTTAAAATCAATTAAATTTAACTGCATTGCTGGTGGATGAGAGTTTGAGTTGTGTTTTGATTATGGTTGCAGATTGCAAACCAGCTTGGATACCATAGCAACCACCAGGGACACAGGATCAGCCTTGGGAACCAACTAACAACCGAGTAGCAACAGCATAGAAAATGCCTGGTATACCATAGCAACCACTTAGCAGCAATTCCATAGGAACCACCCCGCAGCCCCACAGCAACCCTCTACAATTTCATAGCAACCACCTTTTGCCCAGTTGACCGACTTTCAACAAACTGCCCACCACTCTGACCATTCTGACCAAGCTGTTGGGAGCGACAAATCCGGGTTCTGTTTGGGAGCCGATGATGACCAGGTTTTGAGAATGAAGGCGTCGTGGCCAAATGGTAGTGATATGAGGGACACTAACAGGTCAGCAATATGTGCAGGACATTCTGCAGCCACATGTTGCCTTTCATGGCAGGGCTTCCAGCTGGTATTGTTCAGCAGGATAATGCTCCTACACCGAGCAAGGGTTTCCCAGGATTGTCTCTGACGGATTGTAACCTTTCCTTGTCCTCGATCTCCAGATTTATGACCAACTGGCATTTATAGGAGAAGGTGGGATGCCAAATTTGGCGACCTAAGAGTGCGCAGGATCTACAGGTTCTACAGGATCTACAGACCCAGCTACAACATTTGTGGGTGAGTGTGCTGCAGGATGCCATACAGAACGTGTCCGCCTCCACGCCCACCTCATCTGTCTTTGTCTGGTCTTGTACGTCTCGAAGTCACACTGTTATGACGTAGCGATGTACCTACAGTACTGTTAAAAGTACAGATTATTATTATTACTACGACATGATTCACACGTGTAGCAGCTTAATTAAAGCTTTTAATCAAATAAGGAATTTAAAAGCAAAGTGTAAAGTCTCTTGTTTCTGAAACTGTGTCACTGCACTGAAGAGCAGATGTGTGGACACCGTTTTAGACTGTCTGTGTATTTGGCTGTGAACAGCTGGGCTTTTTACAGTCTGGGAATAAGACATGAAACAGCCGAGCCATATGAAAGCGATGACAATAACTTTAAAAGGGCGGAATCCGTGCCTTTGATTGTCAGTGATCACAGTTCAGAATGCATGAGAGAGCTCAGGAAAAGAGGGTGCTGCCTTTAACTCAAACCTTTAATACACTAAAGCACTGACCAGGGTCTGGCTCGCCAAGCTGCAGCACTTCAGAGCTGCCGAGTGACTGTTACTCTCAAAACTCACACTCGATAACAACGCTAATCTTTCAAGGATTCTCGTGGTGTTTACCCTGAAACACACTCTCTTACGTTCTGTTTCAGCCAGGTCTAATTCATCATTCACGAGGAGAATGTCAGCGGAAATGTTTTGCAGAAGATATAGAAGATGAAATATTTGTAGATGATGTTTAATAAGATTTGAAAAGAATCCTCTTTTTGCATGTTTCTGTCATTTTCTCCGTGAAATGAATGGAAAAAGCCAGATGTTCAGACCCAACCCTGTGGATCTAGTATGGAATTATACTCTCATAAAAAACAGGCTCTCGTGGGGTCACTCAGAACGGCAGCGGGTCGTCTTCAGTGACCAGTCCTGCTTTTGTCTTGGTGGAGAAGAACAACAAATCCATGTGTTAGCACCAAGTGTTGTCACGTGTCACACATCTAGAAGGTTTGGTGTGACGGTGTGGGTGCAATATCACACAATGCCAGATCACCTTTGGTCTTCATTAGAGGCACTTCAAAGCCCAACGTTAATGATGTTCTGTAACCAGTGGTTCTACCTTTTCTGAACACACACTCCGGTGCTCTATTCCAACTGGACGACGCTCATCCACATACTGCTGTCTTCTCAAGATCTCATCTTGAAGACACAGATAATGTGTCGTGGTCGGTCTCATCTCCAGACCTGTCCCTGATTGAACGTGTGGTATGCTATTGGACGCTCTATCAACGCTCCACCCCTACCACACCATCTGCAGAACTGAGTGAGAACATTCAAGCTGCATGGGATGGATCATCACAGGACACCATTGGAACCTCTACACCTCCATACAGAGACGTCTGGCATGTTGCTTTAAACCCGACGCCGTACTGAGAGACACCACTTCATTTATTTAAAATTTTGACACAGAGTGTTTTCATTAAACTCGTGTAATTCTACACACTGAATAGTGGGAAACCTTAGTGTGTGTGTCTGTTTTGTTCCATTCAGCTTTCTGTTAACATGACACATTCAAACGCCTCGAATCCGACTACGTCACCCTGCAGCTCTCTGGAGACTTGACCCGTAACTTGACTCGGTGTCCCGCTCTGACCACTAGCAATTTACAATCTGTTTAATGGACTCGAAATTCAATAAACCAACACCACACAACCTGCAAACCATTGGAGAAGCAATTCTGTGCTGGGAAGACTTTGGTTACACTGATGAAGGAAATGAAATCCTCCTTTAGCTTGCACTCAATGAGCATGAGACGACTATAATACACTTATTCATACCAGAGAAAGAAGGTCAAGAGCTGAGGGGGGTGTCCTGCACGATTCTGACCTTAATACAGAGTTTAGTCGGCCTATCACGGTGATCAATACCAAAACAGTCTCCACCCAAACCGTAAAAGGCACAATAGTAGTGAAATAAACAGATAATAATATAGAATAAATGGTCAAATTATGTCTTTTAGATCAGAGTTTCTCAACCTGTGGGCCAGGAAGCACACTTCAGTGGTCCTCAGGCCTAGGGAGGGTGTTTAGAGTATGTGGGAAGGGAATGTGGTGGGCCTTATGGATAATCCCAGATGTTAGGTTCAGAATTTTATCATTTTCCATATTATTTCATTCTTCAGACCAATCCAGGCCTTGGAATTCCATTATGGACTTTAAGATGCTACACTCTTAAAAATCAAAGGGCTGCAAAGGGTTCTTGGAGCAATGCCATAGAAGAAGCAGTTTTGCATCCATAAAGAACCTTTTTTGTTAAAAGAGAACTGATGTAAGGTTAAATATGTGGTTATTGGGACCATGCCTTCAGCTTGTAACATGGGAGGAGACTATAAGAGAGAGTGGGGTTCTGCTATGTGGTAGGAAACCAGTCCCTCTTCTGATAAGAGGAGCCAGGAATGAGAAATGACAGATTTGGAAAGGAGGAGATGGTGGTGGAGCCAAAAGGGGTTGTAGACGAGTAAACAAGGTAGAGGTGGAATATGTAGGATGTTAGAACAGGAGGAGGGGTTTCAGGAATGTTCCTCCTCCCAAATCATAGATATTCCATAGCATCACTTATGGAAATGCTCACAGAACCTCTATTTTTAGGAGTGCAATGTCCTCACAGAGCAGGGAACGGAAAAGCGAGCACAGGGCGTAAAAACACAGTATATCCTGGAAGAGCTTAATGTCAAAAGTTGCAAAAGGGTTCAAAGCCTCCTCAGCACTGAACTGTGGAGCAGTGGACCTATGTTCTCTAGAGTGACGGAGCTCCATCCAGCACCTTTCGATGGGATGGAGTGGGGTTCGTGGGTGCTCATGTCGCTCAATGCAATCAAATATTCACACCAAGGTTCTGGAAATCTAATAGAAAGCCTTTCCTGAACAGACGAGGCGGTTTGCGGTATTGGCATAATGGTCTTTACAGCTTTCTTCTACTTTTTGGTACACTGCTGTGAGGATTTGATTGCATTCAGTGCCATCAGGATTGTGGATCACCACCCCACCTCATCCTCATCTCATCCCAAAAGTACTGGATGGAGCTCCATCATTCCAGAGAACACAATTCCACTGCTCCACAGCTTTATGCCCTCCTAGACCATGCCTGGCATTAGACATAGTGCCGATAGATTCATGTTCTTCTCCAGAGTCCTAATCTATTGCTAATACTCTACAACAACGAGGCTAACGTTGTTAGATGCAAAAACTGTTTTCGTGTGGTCTGAGCCTGACGCCAGCGTGCAATGTAAGAAGTTCCGGGCTGACCAGGTGCTCCTCCTCAAGGATGCTAAAGCTTCATGTTCATTCCTTTGAGATCATCCTGCCTTCCCTCTTTTATCCCTTTCATCTTCATCCACATCCTCTGGGGTTACGCAACATCGTGAAACCTGCTTCAGCCCACGATGCGTCACGTACGAGGCACAAGCATTCTACAGCGGTTGACGAAACCTTGCGGTACAACACGATTATCACTACTGCACTTCCATCAACACAGCATCCACCTATAGGCCATATGGTTCATGTATCAGAGGCAGATATCGGGAAAGATTCTTAAGCACCTGTCACGTGAAAACATTCCCGTGTACAAGTGAGATTCGCACGCATTCCGCTTGGTCTACCTCCAAAGGGCTCTGCCTCGTCTCTGCAGCTCTAAAACTGTCGGCGTATTTCTTCAGCCCGGATGCAGCACTGGAGGAGCAACACGAGGTTCTCTTCAGACTCGGGCAGAGAACAGGGGAAGGCGGTTGTCTCCAGACTGGGATTTCATTAGAAAAGTTGGAGGAGGGAGGTCAGGGGGCAGCTGGTTTCGACAGACGCGAGCAGTGGTCCTTGACGAGATGAAAGAGCTTCTGTTGGGTTCGTTTTTACAGCTCGGACGAAGGGAGGTGATTAAGCCTCGCGCTGGTTAAAGTGAGCCATGCAATACTGAGCATATAATACACACGCATGTACCACCAGACAAGCACGCGCACACACACACACACACACACACACACACACACACACACACACACACACACACACACACACACGTATGAGAAGACAGTCCTTTAAGGGTCACTTTATAGCTAGATTATGAGCGATAAGCACATATTTGTCAAACCGAATGAAAGGTTAAGAGGTTAATTTATTTACCCAATCAACCCACCCACACACCCATCCATCCATCCATCCACCCATCCATCCATCCACCCATCCATCCATCCACCCATCCATCCACCTATCCAGTATATTCAAAGTTGCAATTAAATGTTTGTGCATCGAAAGACGTTCATGTCAAGTTTTCCCTCACAATGCTCAGAACAAGGCCAGATCGGCCACCCTCCCAGCACCCATCCTCCTCTTCTACACACAAACGAAGACGTCTCTTTAGTTAAGCCTGAATAAGCACCACTGCTACAGCCAGATCTATTTCGTTTCATTACCCCGCCATCACTTTCTGCAGTCTCTGAAGGCTGAACTTGAATGATTTGTCGCCTATGAAAGTCTTCTAGCCACAGTACTATAATTTGGCCAATGGAACGGCGTATGAGTGATGTGTTGGCCAAATTCCTACTTGCATTAGCCACCAACACTGGCAACTCCCAGCTGAACACAGCTTTAGTCCTGTAATCTGATACCTCACACAGAGTCGAAGCCCGGGTTCAGCCACAAAAAGACACTGCTGTCGTGGGGTTGTTTACGTTGCCGTGGCTACACCACCGTCAATCACCGTGCGGTCTGAAACACCCACACAGCCCTGGTCAGACGGAGCAGTTGGGATTTTTTTTTTTTTTAGCTTTTACCTTGTTTTGAATCTTAGTCAAGCTTATATTACTGCAACGAAGTCTTCTCTTCACAGCTGAGGCTGAGACTTCATTGATAGGCTGAACCATCGGTGTCACGTGAGCCGTCTGCCACACAAGCTGTTGACTCTCAGAAACACGTCTTCTGCTGCTGTCGTGGATCTGAGTGTGTCAGACTTCCTCCTGTATCAATCCCCTTCAGTTTTCTCCAGTTTCAAGTCTTCTGATGGACGGATCAACCGATAATGTGGGTTTAAACACACCAGCAGCACTGCTGCGTCTGATCCGCTCATTCCAGTGCATCACACACCATTCTGTCGATTTCACTGCAGTGCTGAGAATGACCCTCCAGGGTCCTGACCACCAAGGACTCAGGCACCGACTTTGGCCATTGGTGTAAAGGGGACGTGTGTTCTTAGCCCAGTCCAGTTTATTGTCAATATGTACGCCCAGATATTTACAGTGTCCCCACTGACCCCCTTGATGGACACAGGGGTCACCAGTGTCCAGACATTTTCAGGATGCACAATCTCACATACGTAGTACAGTATGACCCACTATATCAAATTTAATGGGACTAATTATGCTCTCGTGATCAAACGTTGAGTTCTTTAGCTTTATTATGGAACAGTACATTGTGTTCCATAATAATGTAAACTACCACTGAAAAGGATAGAATATTGTCATATAGTCCGACTTAAAACTCAATAAAGCCTGGAAAAATAGTGCTCTACAGCTTTGACAAACAATCCAATCACGCTCTATCAACTTTGTTGAACATTTGCCATCAAATCAACACCCCCTTTAACCCATTCA
This sequence comes from Acestrorhynchus altus, assembly GCA_034509495.1. Taxonomy (NCBI): domain Eukaryota; kingdom Metazoa; phylum Chordata; class Actinopteri; order Characiformes; family Acestrorhynchidae; genus Acestrorhynchus; species Acestrorhynchus altus. The sequence continues at coordinate 4,905,159 of CM067517.1, forward strand.
TCATTAATGCAATGGCCTGCCTGGTCTAACTTATTTAACATCTGCACAAACTCTCTTGACCCAGCATGGGCCTGCAGCGCAAACCTACGTGTACACTCCACTGACAACCCAGCGCCTGCGACTGTCGGATGTTTGGAGTCGAGCGAATATATCAAGAGACGCACACACGGCAGCAATGTTTTGCGGGAACAAAATAAATGTCTGTCTAGACATGATGCTTAAAGAACGCTGGGGACTCTTGTCTTTGCAGAGCTCGAGTTTCCATTTGGCTCTGCATCTTCTCCAACACTGTATCTGGCAAATGGAAATCACTGAGCTTACAGTGAAACATCGAGCGCAGTTTAAAGACACGTTGGTCATATTATGGGTTTCTCCTGGCTGCTTTAGAGGGGAAATCTGCTGAGGAAGCAGGGGCTACTGGCTACAGAAACAAACCCACATAAAACAACATGAAAGAACCACATCATTCAATGTTGAGTGTAATTAATGTGCAGTTCTTTAATAATTTTAATAATGTTTCAATTACAATGATAAACTGCTTCCCCGTCACGGCTGCAGGCAACCAAAGACATAAGAATCCGACCAAATTACAGCTTATCACCGTCTCAGACTACAGCCAAATCCAATGAACTGGCGGGGTGTATCTATTGTTATGGCATGTTATATGGGTATGAGGGGGATATTATATGTTTTGTGTTCACCTCATGCAATCCAGGGTTTAGATCATGTGTTCAGTGTTCATGTCATGCAATCCAAGACGACGCTGCTGAGGCCGCTTTGATGGCAACATCTGGGAAAGTTATCAGAGACAGAATGAATTCCACAAAGCATGCTCAGTCATCTGTTATACTCTACTGTCTTTTATTGTTCAACTTAAATGTATTGTTAATCAATCATTTCATTTCTTTTATTGCTCCTGTTGAACCATTTCCCCTTGTTTGTTATTGGTATTATTATTTATCAGCTGTAGTAGTAGAAGTAGTAGTAGCCACAGTAGTAGCCACAGTAGTAGCCACAGTAGTACTAGTATGACTATTATATACTATACTAGTGTACATCATAGTAGTAGTAGGAGTAGTAATAATAGTAGTACTAAGAATTATAATAGTAATAGTTGCCATAGTATATTAGTAGTAGTAGTAGTAGTAGTAAGAGTTTTACTAGTAGTAGCAACCATATTAATAATAATAATAACAATAATAATAATAATAATAATAATATATTTATATTATTATTATTATTGTTAATATTATAGTAGTAGTAGTAGCAGAAAGAGTATTAATAGTAGCAACAGTAGTACTAATACTATTACCTGCACAAGTAGTAATAGTAGTAGTAGCTACAGTATTATTATTATTATTATTATTATTATTATTATTAGTAGTAGTAGTAGTAGTAGTAGTAGTAATAGTAGTAGTAGTAATAGTAGTAGTAGTAGTAATAGTAGTAGTAGTAATAGTAATAAGTGTAGTGAGAGTAGTAGCTGTAGTAGTATTAATATTAGTAAAAGTAATAGTTGTAACCATAGTAGTAGTAGTAGTAGTAGTAGGCAACTGGGCAAAGCTTCATCTAACAGGTGATTAGTATGGTGTTCATAGGTGGTTGCTATGGTGTTACTAAATGGTTGTTGTTGCTGATGCTGCTATATGATTACTAAATGGTATGATGTTATTATATGGTTACTAGATGGGTGTTATAGTGTTGCTAAATGGTTGCATGGTTGTTTAAATGGCAGCCTGGGTGATTGCTATGGTTGCTGCTTAATGGTTGATAGATGGTTGCTCTAGAGTTGCTTAGTGGTTGATAAGAGGTCGCTATGGTGTTGCTAGGTTGCTTATATGGTGTCAATAATAATCATATTGATAATAATAATAATCATATTGATAATAATAATAATAATAATAATAATAATAATAATAATTATTATTATTATTATTATTATTATTATTATTATTATTATTTATTTATTGCTAATTTTATCAAACACAGTGTTCTTGAGACCTTCAGACGTCACACTACCTCGTTTTTTCCCGTTACTTCACCGTGGATTACAGCAGAAATGCTTCATGCTGGTCCACGTCTTCAGAAAATGACCAATTTGTATAGATTTCTTATCAGTGAGTCGTGATCCAGATCCTCAGCAGAATCAGCTGCAGGATTGAGGCTAATGAGGGATTTGAGAACCTTCACACTAACACTTAAGGGAACCCTAAAGTGCTGAACCTGCAAAATGAAAAAGAGTATTGTGTTGAAGGAGTGAGGGAGTGAAGGGGTGTGGGCAGAGTGAGCGGAGGGGAGGATTAAGGGGCAAATCATGGGATCTGGTGAACTTTGCCTCACCAGTAAATATTTAAGCTCATTTGATGGGTTAAAGATTCAGGTGTCACATGACAGCTGGGGATACTTTAGAGGAACATGTTCAGGAGAGCGTAGTGGGGTTTGAGGGGAAGGGTGGGGTTTAACAGTGGGGTGTATGATAAGGAGATCAACTACTGAAGCGGATTACATTTCATCTGATGGAGGGGTGTGTGCAGAGGCAGACCACCAAGTGCAGGCTTGAATCCATTAGAAAGGACAATTATTGATCATAATTAATCAATTATTAACTATATTTCATTCATTATTTAATTATTGTTTGAATTAATGCTTTTCTGGTGGTCGCTGCTTGAGGGAAGCAGAGAAATGATGTGGAGAGACCAGATTCTGAGCTGCCATTCAACACCTTGCTGGTGTTTGTAAGAAGACGAGATGATCTGAATATAATGATTGTCATTTTTTTAACAATGAAAGACATAAAATATGACCTAATCTCGTCTTCTCTGCTTCGTCCTGCTCAGGGTCAGAGTAGACCTTAACCTACACGCGGTTTAAATAATCACTTCATAAAAAATCCACCATAAGAACCATAAAAACTTTGTCTTCATGGGTTCTTCACGATCACACATCTATGTACAGCTATGTTTCTTAATGGAAACAAAAGTGGTCCTTCTACGTCATCACTCATAGAACCATTGGTAGCACCTTCTGTGAGTGTTTAGAACCTTTAAACTGGTTTAACCTTGTGAGAAGTACTGAAGTGGTCCACAGTTCCAAATAGTTGGTCACTATAGTGACCCCTTTTACTAGATGGTTGCTATGATGTTATTAAGTGGTAGCTAGGCTGGTGGTACACCCCAAAGTGGTAGGTAGATGGGCATCATAGTGTTGCAAGGTAGGTCGGTCAGAGGTTGCTATGTGACAGTTGCCATGGTATCCCAGGTGCTTGCTATGATAGGTCATCCAACATGGATGCTATGATGCTAATAAGTGGTTGTTAGGTGGCTGCCACAGAGTTGCTTAATGATTGCTCATGAGTTTGCTATGGGGTTGCTATGTAATTGGTAGTTGGGTGCTATATTGTTATATATTGTTAAGTGGTAGCTAGATGGGTGATATAGTATTACAAGGTGGTTGCTGTGATGTTGTTCAGTGGTTGCTCAGGTGTTGCTATGTATTTGCAAGACAGTTGCACCTGGTATTCCAGGTAATTGTTAGGGGGTTGCTATGCTCATATGTGGTTGCTACTTGGCATCAGTTGGTTGTTGTGGAACCCCATGTGGTCACAGTGAGATAAGAAGTGGACGCAAACAGTTACAATGTAAATATCTGACCATAATGGAAGCTGAATGTAAAAGTGTTAATATTATAACTAATTATGATTGTAATTATGTCAGTATTTAAACAGCATAGCAAAACGTGATCCCTCAAATCGTCTAAGAATGAACAGCGTCCAGACTGAGTGGATGACCACTGGTTTGGTCCCAGGGGCAAGACTGGATTAAAAAGATGAGTAAAGCCCACGTGGATTCCAGGCATCTCGAGCTAACATTAAGAACACAAATGAAGACCATTTCCCAAAGTGTGGTGAGATCACGGAGAACCGCTTTCATGGACAGTACAGATGAAAACGTGAAGCCGCGCGGTCAGAAGAAGCGCTAGCGAGGGATCGACTCAATCCCCAAACAAAACAGATGACATCATCAAAGTCATTCCTCAAATCTTGCCATTAGCCTTTGAGCACAGGCTTAGGTGATGACAGTCTTCAGACTTCCAGCTTTGACCTTTTCAGCCAAACATATTGTTCCTCTTCTTGAAAGCAAGCAATTCGTCCATCCAAATTCTTCTGTTCTTGCTTAGGAGGCGCTTTCCTCAAAAGGGACTCGGCCCATCAAAGCCGGAGACTGAAAATAACAAACGATGCTCAGTTTGTGGGTGGTAAGCGTGGAATTTCTGCTGCTGCAGGCACTTTATTTTGTTGTAACTACTTAAACCATTAACCGGTATTGCTTGCACAGCATTTACGATGACTAAGCCAAGCCTGTGATGCAGCTCGGTCAAAGAACGGAGAACGATTTGAATAGAAACAACATTTTTTTTTTCCATTACGTTCTTTTCATTTCTTTACTCGGCTTCTAACAAAGAACGCGAGTCTCCTCCTGCATGTTGTGGCGAAATCCTGCTTATGGGGGCATTTCTGGGAAGCCTGGCATCTCAAACTGAACAAATGACATTCGGGGAAACAGGGAAGGACACACAACTCCACTTAACGCAGTATCCTCAGACAAACCTTTCGTCTCAACACGAGGGCCAAGAAACAGGAATTCCCTGGCACAGCCAACTGTAGTCCCTTCAGGAGACTGTACAGTAGGTCTTTCCACTTTGCTCGTTTCAAGGTCTCGTTCCCGAGTGTTTGTATTGGAGATCATGTGTTTTTCAGCACTTTACGATATAGCGTTGCACGGCTGTCCATTTCCAGACAAGTTTGGCCAGTAGTTCAGAGGGCAAACACTGTTGTGAAACAAGCTTCACAGGTTTGGAAGTATTTCCTTCTTGTACAATCTTTAACTGACTTAAAGACCTTTTATCTTGCCAACAAGCCAACCCTTGATAAGCTGCTCTTTGTTTTGACTTTTAATGGGTGAATGTCAGGAAAACCGGACTGTACGGACATTCCAGGAAATCTTTGATGGTGAGTTCCCATTTATAAGGCTGGCACTGCCTGGTACGCTGGGGAAGCCTTTGCTCAACTGGAAGAAAAAGCTTTTATAATGATTAGAAATGCCCCACTTTTTCCAATAGCAGTTCCAGTGCCTTGAGTATCAGTCTTTGCTGATCTGATTCTTAAACAGTGAGCTTTAAAATGAGCCGTTTTCAACTGCAGGACAGTTAGCCTTCTTGCTGTGCTGCTCTTTTTAGGTTTATCCAAAGAATCTCAATGATGTTTAGGTTGGGAGACAACGAGAGCCTAAAGCAAAACCTCTGAAGGAGAACATTCAAGCTGCATGGGATGGATCATCACAGGACACCATTAGGAACCTCTGCAACTCCATGCAGAGACGTCTGGCATGTTGCGTTAAACCCGACGCCGTCCTGAGAGACACCACTTCTGTATGAGTAGATCAATAAATATTGATCAGATCTTAATTTTTAATCGTTTATCTTCCTTCCCAACAGCACTGCAATCCCACACTTCCTTCTGGGTGCAAGTATTTCTTTCTTTCTTGCATAAAGGTTTTACTTTACGCCTTTTGGAGACTCATTTTACCAACCGCAGTAAAAAAAAACCTTTGACAGAAACAGGAAAATGCATGATTAGGAGCATAACTCACATATCACTGCTGCTTTATCCTTTCTGTGATGAAAAGATCAATAAGAACTTCTTATTGATCGAAACCAAGCTGCAATAATCCTTCATATATTGGCAGAAATGCAGGAGAACAAAGGAAGCTCTGACTCCAGACATTGACTGATGTAACTGAGCAAGATTTAACACAGCAATATCATTTTTGTCCAATGAAAGACACTGTATAGGTGTTTTGCTATGAACGGACAGATACCTGGAGGAGCATCTAGAACCCTTAAGCGGTCAAAGAGGCATGTTGTTATGGATATCCAGCTCCCTGTTGTGTAGAGAACATTTCCAGGGTTCAAAACTAGGTGCATCAGCGTCACGCTCAAGTGAGGGGACACCGCAGGTTACTTAGCAGAATCAGGACATTTGTCAAACATCAAAACAAATCTTGACCTCTGAATCTTTTTTAAAGCTCAAAATCAAGATCAACACAATCCTAACATGTAATCCGTAGCTTTACTAAAGAAAACTCTGGAAGAACTACCTTTTCGAAGGTGCAGACCACAGCTTTAGATGGTTAAACCAACCAACCCCCCACCACCAAGAGCAATTTACCCCCCTAAGAGCCCCCGGCAAGAGCTCATCATCTAGACAAACAATGAAAACCAAATTTCTCCGACCATCCGGGAAGGAGACACTTTTATCTCCAAAAGCTCATTCTGGAAAAGCAATGACCTCATATGAGCCTCCACGGCGGAACGAGATGAATTAGCACTTAACTGCAATCAGTGACGTGCAAAAGGAAGATGTATACCTCGCAATGCATCAGAGCGTATGGCTGCATGCACATGCCTTTCATAAAGAGTTGGGATGCGTCCATGAACACAGTGACCCGAGAGCGAGTTCACCCAACGTTCAGGGAGTCTTGCTGTGCGTGTGATTCATGTTTAAAATAAGGTCAGTGTGAATTGAAAAATGGTCCCTGGAGAGCTCTGCACACTCCATAAATGATCTGGGAGCTGAGAGGAGGCGAGGGAAGTGTGTTTCAGTGAATATCATGAAGATGATTTCAGTAGGTGGCTACGGAGCCAACTTTCATTCAAGGGAGAAAGCAGCAATGACCGAACAAGCGTTTCAGGGCTGATTTGGTCCACTGCTTCTAAGGGAAACAAATACAGGTGCCCAAAAGTATGCAGACACCCTGTCTAATTAGTGACTTTAGGTGCTGTAAAGCCGTTTGCACATATGAACTCCAGAGGGCCGGACATTTTCCAGACGTACCCTTTCACACCTGTCGTGTCAGACGTGTCAGGTGGCGCCTGTGTAACACATGCAGAAGGCTCAGCGTAACCCTCTGTGGATTCTCCGGAAATATACCTGCTTTCCACACATGGGCTCACATTACCCGGACCCTGGTAAGATCAAATCTGGGTAATGTTCGCTACAACTGATCCAGACATTTGCTTTCACACATATAGGAACTTATGACATATGTATTTTCTTTTTACTAAATCTGATTTTTACCAAAACATTTTTCAATTTTTACTAAATAAATATCAACTTAATCTCACTTTTCTGTTTATTTTTTTTCACTTTTTGGCTTAATTTAAGACATAAATATCATCTAAATCTGATTTTTACTAAATAAAATTATTTTTTCTTTTTATATTTTTACTGAATCTGAATATCAACTAAATCAGATTTGTACTAAAAATCTTCTGTTGTTTTATATTTTACTGAATCTAAAATCAGGTTTCTACTAAATCTCAAAGAGGATAAAGAAATTTAAAAGCATGGAACAATGAGCACCCAACACACACACTGTGCATGTGCGGAAGGGGCTACCACACATGTGGAGCAGCAGTACAAGGTCACCATGTCCAAGGCCACGTGCCAGGAGAGTATAAAGCCCCCAGGATTGGGCTGTAGAACACTGGAACGGGATTTTGTGAAATGGCGAAGACCCTTACAGTTCAGTTCCATTCTTAAATGTACTGCTCAATCTTTAAAATATAGGGACTTCAGATGGTTCTTTGAGGGATGCTGTAGAAGAACCACTTTGGTTCCATAAAGAACCATGTTGAGGGTCCTGATTAACCAATATAAAGATTCTTCACCCTCTAAATGGTTCTTTATGAAAGAACCACAGAATCATTTTCCAGAGCCAACATAGTGCCAATTCTTTGGTAAGCTCTGCGAGTTTGATATGTTAGGTCAAGTGTGCAAACCATTTCCATTATAGGTCAAGAAAACCGATCTCTGGTCCTCCTTCAAGTGGACTCACTGCGAGTGTGCAAGCTATCTGCTCCTGGTGCCACGGGATGGCTGTGTGGTTCATTTTGTCAGGACTGCTTCCAATATTGTCCTGCATGGCTAAAAGCTCCTTGGAGAACGGCTCAATGTTTGTAGATGTTTCTGCACTGGGAAGTGCCATGACTCCAGATAGTGCTGTTCTTCAGGCTTGAATGTTTGTGTCCAAGGAAAACAATGAAGAAGGGATAAACGGCTGAACCTAGAACCAACCGTTTTACAAAAAAAGTGACATTTTATAGATGGAAGCAAATGGAAGTCTGGGTGAAAGCCAACCATCGATAATGAGTCGGTTCTGGGTGTGGACTGAAGTATTCAGGGAAGGTGTGAAAATGTCCAAACGCAACTTTATTTTCATGACTGCTGACGCAAAGGGTTTCCACGTCTTCAACAATGTTTCTACAGCCACTGCTGTTTCTGGAGAGTTCCCTGAATCAGTTCAGTAGAGCATCACCACAGGAAGAGATCCAAAGTCAGAACAGACCATTCTGACCAAGACCCAGCAAGAAACCCACAAAGTTCTAAGAGTCTGGTGAAGCCAGTGCTGCCGACTGTTCAGGGGAAAATTACACCGTATTTCTCTCAAAATGTGGAGGTTCATTTGGGATGTAATTACAGCTGAGCGGACCGGCTTTGAACTTTAGTTTCCGTGTCGGCCGAGTTCAGGAAGAGGAGCTGCAGCTGTCTTTGGCTTCATTGATTCCCCAGATGGAATGAAAACAAAAAAGAAGCCTTTCTCCCAGAGTTCAATCACCAGCTCTGGATTTACAGGGCTTCTGTACCTCATGTCCACTCTCATACACTATATGTCCAAATATTTGCAGACACCCCTTCTAATGAATGCTTGCTGACACAGAAATATCAAAGCTTGTCTAGCCCCTGTAGAGAAGTACTGACAATCCCACATGAGGGCTAGAGGGGTATAAAGCCCCCCACCATTGAGCTGTGGAGCAGTGGGACTGTGTCCTCTGCAATGATGGCGCTCCATTCAGTACGTCTGGGGTGAGTTGGGGAGTTAGGAATGAGGTGGGGTGGTGATCGTCCAGCATATTGCCTCACTAATGCTCGTCACTGAATGCAATCAAATGCTCACAGCAATGTTCCAAAATCCAGTAGGAGGTTTTTCCTGGACAGTAGACAGTTTTAGAACGTTTGTATTGTACTTGCAGAAATGAAGCCAAAATTGTCCACCATGTTTCTGAACGTGCAACCAGACCTGAGGCGGAGCCAAACTCACCAATGCATATGGTAGACCCACCCCTTCTCCCAGACCAACCATCTCAGAGCATCTTAACTTAGAGTGCAGCCTAACAGTGACGTGGGTGATGTGTTAGTGTGTGTTGCACTAGTATGAGTGAACCAGACAGCAGTGCTGCTGGAGTGTTTAAACCCCCCAGTGTTACTGCTGCACTGGGAACAGTCCACCAACCAGAAACACCCACAAACAGCATCTGATCCACTCATACCAGCTCAGCACACACTAACACACCACCACCACCACCACGAATGAAGACGTGCAGAGACATAAAGATGGTCAAAATGTTTTGGTGGTTAGAGGACTGTATGCATTTATGGATCATGCAACCAAAAATGGTTCTTCTAAAGAATCACTCAAAGAACCCTTTCAGACACCTTTATTTTTGAAGCCTGCTGGCAGCCCTGAAACGCAGCATTCCCAAACCTTCCTCCTTCACATTCCATACGGGAGATATGAGGTTTTCTTACGATAACAGCCCATCTATAAAAACATCTTTTCCAGGGTGGAAAAGTTTCAACTCCAGTTTACCAAACATAACCTCCAGCCTTTCTGGAAGATATGAAGATCCTCTGCCAAAAGTTTAATCATGGATGACTTGTCTTCACCAGTTCTGACTCCATTGTTCCCCGGTTCCTTCATCTCGTCTCCTTCACAACCACACACACACACACACTGCTGCCACCACCCAAACATTCGCTAGCCACTCTGTCTCCCTCAGCAAAGCACTGATTGTGAACACATGGCAAAAGTGTCCGGGAATTAGCAGCAGCAGCAGCAGCACGGGAAGAGGTGCGGGATTTTTAATGAATGCATGAATGCATTAACGCAGTGCTGAAAACAAACACTGTTCTCTCACCCCCAAGCCTTGTGTGTGTGTGTGTGTGTGTGTGTGTGTGTCGGAGAGAAAGCGAGGCGCAGTAGCTGCATCTTTCTCACACTGCTCACATGGTCATTTCAGTGAACCTCAGCAGCACATCATCACTCAATGCTGCACACACTCAAAGCCAAAAAGTACAGCACTGAAGGAGTCCAACCTCAGCTAACCTCTCCACAGTCCTCCACTTTTCCATGCTCTCGGCGAGTGAATGTAAATGCGGTCCATAAACGTGGTGCATTTGGAAAGTGTGAAAGCTCTTTATGTAATTGTAATCTCAAATGGGCGGATTATCCCACAAGACCTAATTAAAATGCTTGGCGAAAGGCCTCGATTTCGTTAAGTCAAATGGATGAAAAAAGGGCTTAAGTCTCAGTGTCGAACTGCAGGAGAATGTTGAGCAACTTAATGCTGAAGTTCTGAAACAAGGCTTCCAGAGTAAAGAAAGGACAATGAAACGCAGACCTGGCTGCACCGCAGCGCATGGAGCATTGCAGAAATGGCTCGGAGCTTTTCCACGCCCACACGGACAGATTACTCACAGAGCACGGCGCACGACTCGCCGATTCGACAAGGGTTACAAAGTCAGGGGTGTTTATATTCAATTTCTGATTTATCATTTACAGTCATATATAAGTAAGTATCAATGCTCTCGCAAAAAATAAAAATAAATAAAAAAAATTGACTGTGGGCTAAAACTGATAGCTCAAGTTTTGTCCATGGATTCCAAGTTTGCGTCAGGAAGGGTTAAACATGGGCACCATCCAGGTTGTACACTGTATATAGGGTGGGACGGGACCTGTGTGAGATTAAGGTGGGCTTGGAGACCATATAGGAAGCAGGAATGGGTCCCATTAACATTAATATTCAGAGCCCATTCCCACCTGGAACCCACCTAGCTCATGTTTCACCCATCTGAGCCCCACGTAGGCATGTTGGAAAGAGCTGCATAAGAGTTCAGTCCAGGCAGCGTCCCTTTCATTTGATATGTCGCTCCTGTATCTCTCAGCTTGTCCAGAAATGGATGTGTAAATTGTGTCCTTTGGTGTACCTCAAAGCACAAATTGCCATTCCTGACCATAGAGGGCGCACAGGAGCAAGAAATATCATTTCTGGCTTAAAGAGCAACACCAGCAGCCTTTTTAGCACTGCCTCCTTCCTCTGTGCTCTTCATGGTCTTGGAGGATTGGCTGCTGGTCTTTATTTCATTTGATGGAAAGATGCTATCCTTTGTGGTGTGCAGCGAGCTGCACCAAGGAGTGTTCTCTCTTGCTGGTTCACTTAATTTCTGGCACATTCTATTTAATTAGTATATATTAGCATATATATCAGGGACCTACCAATATACGGGAGACTCCCGCGTCTACTGGGAGAAGTGAGATGCACTGTAAGTCCCGTCATTTCATCAGAAGAGTCTTTCTACAAACATCTTCAGGGAGATCTTTCCATCCATCCTTCTCACCATCCAAATCATCCCAAACATGGATGATAATGTTGAGGTCTAGAGTCTGGAGGAAACTGGTCCATACTGAGAGATGCAGAAGCTTCAGCAGCTTCATACTGGAAATGTTCTTTCATGTTTGTTTATTTGCTTTTCTCAGTAAGAGCGTCGTGATCAGCTCCACATCCTTTCAGACCCACGGTTGTGAGTCTTCTCACAGTGGAAGGATGGACTCCTGCAGATGTTTTCAGATTCGAAGCAAGAGAGGAGCTTGATTGAAGAAGGAAGCTTTATGCGCTGTTTATGTGAAGGGGATTTCTTGCAGCCGAGCTGGTCTTGTACCAGTTGGGGTCTCGTTTTCTGTATATCAAAATCATTTTTTTAATCCATTTAATTCCCAGACACTTTCCTTTGGTGGTCTCCTTTCTTATGCAAGTGGATCTTCTGCAGTCTCCTTAATCAAAGAATGACTGAATGGCTGTTTTGTAGATCTTCTACAGATCATCAGTAGCAGTAAGAGTGTTAATTTTATATCCTAAAATGGGCAAATAAACAGATATATCTTGCAAAAATGTCCAGAAAATAGGACAAATGTGTCCCATTGCCAAGGAAAACAGGAGCAGCAGCTACCTCGGCTAAACTCTGGACACAATAAGGTCCAGTCTGTGTAAGTGTGACGTGATTGACACCTGAGACAGAGGCAAGAGACAAACAGGCCAGAGTGACTGGCAATATATGAGCTGCTAAACACTGAACCATAATCCAATCAGTGGCAAGTGAATGAAAGAGAGAGAGAGAGAGAGAGAGAGAGAGAGAGAATAGTAATTGCAGAAAGTCTGAAATATGCATTAGTGATTGTCAGAGAACAGGAGACAAAAAGAGAGGGGGGAGCAAGAAAAACATGAGCGAGAGAGTAAAAGTGAGAGTGTGTGTGAGAGAGAGAGAAAGAGCAAGACACGAGTTGGCGACAGCCCGATTATTAGCTGCAGTGAAAGTGGTGGTAAATTTGTGGAGAGTTCGGTGGCAGTTTCCATGACGATACATGATAATGGACGGGGCATTGTGTCCCAGCGACACCGGCACGGTTCAAGCTGATGAACCATGATAACGTGCACAAAGGAAGGACTTTTTTTTTCTTCTTCAGTGAGACCCTGAAGAAACAGATTCCTTGGATTCCTCTCAGAAAACCGACAACACCCTGACGGACGTTTGAGTAATTCCTTATTTATAAGCCACTACTGTATATAGGACCCAATATAGTAACTTCGTTAACTCCCACAATACTATGCCAATGTTAAAACAACGCACGCAGTGTCTCAACATTCCCGTTGTTGTTCTGCTAAGTGCCAATTAGAGGATGGTGCGGCATATTGGGAAGCCCGTGGGTTATGCTATATGTCATCAGATGGAATGCTTGTTTTTTTTCACTCCCAATTTAACTTTAGAAGAGAGAAAGTTTAGTAAACTCGTAAACAAGTCTTTGCTTAGAAACTTTTTATTAGTATGCACTTCTCTACTTCATGTCTCATATATTGCAGAACAATGAAAGAACCCTCGTCTCCTCTGTTTACAGGGGTTCCCACTGTACATTTGATGATAATGAGATGGGAAGATCTGGCAGCGAGGTAATTTAAGGTGACTTTGCACTCTGCAGAGATGAAGGCAACACTTTAGAAACAAAGAAATCCCTTCCCCTTAGATCAGCAGAATGCTTCAAAGCTTTATTCGGAGAGAAAGAACAACAGAATGCATCTCAACACTCTGAGGAATTCGTGTGTGTCTGTGCGGACAAAGCGGAGGGAGAGAGAGAGAGAGAGAGAGAGAGAGAGAGAGAGAGAGAGAGAGAGAAGGAATAAAAGAGAAGATCTAACCTCGTCTATTCTGCAGATGCTTACCACACGGTATGTATTCTTATAATTAATAGAACAACCTCATCAGAGGCTTCCTGGCTTGATCACAGACCTTAAAATAATCATGATAAGCTGAGAATCAAAGGAGCAGACAGCCTGCAACACGGAGCCGGCTCCATAAACACAACAGCACCGATCACCAGTGCCATTTGTCTTCAATCACACAAGTCAACTTACCACTTACTGCATTTACACTTAACTTCTGGCTGGTAGGGGCTGATGAATGGACCACATTAAAGCCAGAAAACGAAGGAGGGAGGGAGAGAGAGAGAGAGAGAGAGAGAGAGAGAGAGAGAGAGAGAGAGAGAGAGAGAGAGAGAGAGAGAGAGAGAGAGAGAGAGACAGGGAGGAGAACCTTTGGGGCTCCAGAGTCGCTGCCAGCAGGCCTCCTCAGTCTCCCAGGCCAACAAATTAAGAATGGATGGCGCGTGTGAAGAAATCCTGTTAGGCCCTCTGTTGACGGGCACGGACTTTGTGGCAGCAGAGACAATGGCGCTGCTCCCTGCACCCGGGTCATTTTCATCAATTAGGCCACGTAGTGCTCAAAGGCTAATCCAATCGTACGCCACAGCCTTTCTCACGCTTGCTAGGGGCGTCTGAATTAGTCCGGTGGGCCGTCGGCCTGGGAGACCCAGACACAACAATGTGGCTTTCAAGAAAGATGGAGGATGGAATGAGAGTGGAAGAAAGTGGTGTGTGTGTGTCTGTGTGTGTGTGTGTGTGTGTGTGTGCCCTGTAGGGGAGTGTGGGACACAACTCAACAATTTTTTGATAAAGATACCTAAACATCTAAACACCTACAATAAATAACAATGCAAAGTTCTTCTGAAAGCATCCATTAATGGTTATAAACAGTCCATCGAGCAGAATTATCCAGCTGACAGCGTCCTGTGAGCACTGATGAAGGACTAGAGGACGACCAACACAAACTGCAGAAACAGATGAGCTTCTGTCTCTAACTTTACATTTACAAGGTGGAGACACTATGTAGGAGTGTCTAATAGAGTGGACAGTGAGTGGACGCAGTGTTTAAACACGGTTGCAACTCCACCTCCACCAGTGGGTTTCAAATGTTGATGCTCCCATTGGACATCATGGAAGCAGAAAACCCACTGACTGGCTGTTTTGTACTGTACCTGCTCCTTACTAAGCCCCGCCTCTGCGTGCCTATTATTTTTCCCCTAATATACATACAGGGGTTGGACAATGAAACTGAAACACCTGGTTTTAGACCACAATAACTGATTAGTATGGTGTACTAGGGCCTCCTTTTGCGGCCAATACAGCGTCAATTCATCTTGGAATGACGTTTTTTGGATACACTCCGGGTTAACACCCCACCATCCCTTTCAGACAGCTTCCTCTTGCGTCCACACTTAATCCTGTTGGATGTGGTTGGTCCTTTTTGGTGGTGCTGACGTTACCCTGGATACCGTGGCTCTTGATACATCACAAAGACTTGCTGTCTTGGTCACAGCTGCGCCAGCAAGACGTGCACCAACAATCTGTCCTCTTTTGAACTCTGGTATGTCCCCCATAATGTTGTGTTCATTGCAGTATTTGGAGCAAAACTGTGCTCTTACCTGCTAATTGAACCTTCACACTCTGCTCTTACTGGTGCACTTAATGAAGATTGGCCACCAGGCTGCTCCAATTTAGCCATGAAACCTCCCAAAATACAATGACAGGTGTTTCAGTTTCATTGTCCAACCCCTGTAATTCAATGTGCTAAGAAGGTGGGAGACCAGCTGCCATATTAAACAGAATATTACATTTAATTTAGAGTTCATCTGCATTGAACAGATATTACGGTGACTGTTAGTCAAAGATCAAACATCTAAAAACACTGGAAGGAACCTTCAAAATAAATCTAGGGTATCCTTTCTTTGGCCATGTAGAGCAAGAAGATCCGTGACTCAAAACCTAAAAGCTATAATTTGAATAATGTTTCACTTCCTTCACATTTTCTGAACGAATGCAGGGTTTATATATATATGCAGAGTACAGAGCGGCCAGCCAGGCACCGGCCTATCATTAACCAACACTGCTGCCATTCATCAGTGAGGTCCAGCCGTTGGAAAAAAAAAAAACATCATGATTGAGAGTGAAGGAAGTCTTGCAATGACTGAGTGGATGGAGATGACAATTAGAATTACCATTAGTGCTGTAACTGCTTGGCAGAGACGCTGGAGTGCTGCTATCTTCTCCTACGGAACGGTAGAGTATCAAATGCCCACGTTTCGCCAAGAAACAGCTTATTTGCAAGGGTTCCTCTGCTTACAAAGCTACAGATTGGTGAGATAACTCTCCCTTCGGGGAAGAGAGCTCACTGATGCAATGAAGATGAGGTGAACTTCGCTGCGGCCAACTTCTGAGTCACTTTCTCCACTCGCATTGTGAGGCGAATGTTCACAGGCTGAAATGGAGAACTTCGAGCCAGACTCTGGCTCGTCCTCCAGGCCGGGAGAGAGGACGGGATGGGGGTAGGGGTAGCAAAGCTTTCTAGCACAAACTGTGGCACAAACCTTCTCCAGTATCAATGGCTGTAATAAAGAACACCCTCCTACTCATCCCAGATACAAAAAACATGTCTGTTCTTTATCGAGCTAACAACTGCACTCTTCGGTGAAGAACACAGATAGTCCCAGAGAGCTGGGATATTAAAGGGGCATTAATCCAGCTCTGGGACTGGGAATGGGTTCACGCTGCACCTCCTGCTCAGACCAGCCGCTGTGCTGGTGGAGGCGCTGGCATATCTGACACAACGGGGGTCATGGATCATATATACGATCTTTTTCTGAAGTTCTTTGACCATCAGTCACTATCAGACTTTACCAGAACATCCACAGGGTGCTAAAACCTTCAGACAACTTTATTTAATAAACACTGTGGTCCAAATGTGTGCAGACAGCCATTGCAGCTACTTTACGTTGCACCCATTGTTGATACAGATGTGCAAATGCACACACAACTCTCTGGAGCAATCAAAAATGCAAACTTTTGAAGCATTTTTGCTGTTTGGTACAAAAGGAATATTCAAAATGCTTTCATTGTCGTGGCGTATCTACCAGAGGAGGTTTCTGTCTACCCAGATTTATTTATTTTACTCCAATATGGGAAAAGCAGAGTGCATTATTAAGATCATATTTCAGAACACTTTGTCACTTCTGACGAAACATACAGAGCAATATGAAATTTTATATAAGGAAATTTTTAACTTGTTTTGCTTTGTTTTTGTTTTTGCAGTGATGTCATCAAATGTGCATCACTGCAGAAATGACAGACCCTTCCTAACCCTGGTGAAATTTCCTGCACCTTATAATATCTCAATACTAGTGCATCTAAAAATAATGAATGAATGAATGTTTTTAATAATTTAATTATAAAAATAAATATTTTACATTCATTACAATTTATCAGGAAATTGGTGCATGATGTGAAGAAGACCTTCCAAATGCACATATTCAGAAACCGTTTATTGTAAAGCATTGTATACAAGGTTTATGCATGAAAATGATATGCAAACATGCTATAGAAGAAAGAAAGAATTGTGTTTTGTCAAAGAGGAGCAAATAAAGAACCTTTATGGACAGAACATCCATTACTTTACATCTTTAATAGGATCTTCAAACAATTTCCTTATTATGGAGGGAAAAGTGGTTCCAAGAGAACCTGTGTAGCATCTTTATCATCTGTGTGTGTGTGTGTGTGTGTGTATCTGAGCAGACTGTATACTGATTTCTCACACTGTAGGATATCAGGCATTAGCAGGCAGCAAAAGGAACTCTAAAAGTTCCTGTGAAGGAGGTAACACACACACAGCACAGAAATGCCTCACTCTGTCAACCTGGCAAGCGAGTGATTTATTGAGGTTAATTGCATCTTAATTTCTTTTAGTACAAGCTCCAGGAGGAGTTATTTTATTTAACATCCCGAGCCCCCAGCTTCATCCCGGAGAACGACAGCGAGCATGAAAACAGTAACTGAAGCGTTCTGAGGCCTGTTTGAAATCTTTTAGAGTAATTAGCCTTGCAGAAGCCCCAGAGACACAGATAAAGCTGGCACACTGGAAGTCATTACTGTAACCGCCCTGGAGCTATGTTGAGAATTCCAGGCTCCACACACACACACACACACACACACACACACAATAAGACTGGAATATCTAGAAGCAGATTACTTAGAATAACTAAATGAAAAATAAGGCCAAAAGAATACATTAAACACAGAGACGCCTTAAAGCCAACAGTGTAATTTCCGGAAAATTCATTCGGAAAAATAAAGATGCCAAAAACACATTGTGTGCTGCGGTAAGTAGGCATCAAGGTGCCATCAATCCCCCCTTAACACTGAAAATGAGGGTCATCCTCAGTGTATCTTGTTTTCATGTGACCGGACAGTCGTCTAAGCGTTCACATGTATGCCTGTGCATGTATGCCTATCGATTTGATTAACCAATAGTGAGGCTGTGATTGCTTCCCCTGGGGGTCCGATTAACCAATAGTGAGGCTTCCCCTTCCCCTGGGGGTCCGAACAGCTGAGTCCCTCACGGTGTTCAAACACAGACTGAAGCCCATCTGTTTGAAGAGTATTTATCTCCATAAAGATTTATACAGAATCTTTTCAGTCATCAATCTGACATTTGTGTTCAACAGGATCTAAGCGCAAGGAATCTCTGGATTCCAGCCTCGTCCACTAGCTAAGGATATTCTCTGAGTGACCAGCGATACGGGATAGGGATACGGGCGTCTGCTAAAATGCCATAAATGTAAATGTAAATGATCTGTGTCAGTCTCTCACTGAAGCATTTTACTCTTGTGTTTATTAAGGAGTCAATGTTATAAGAGGTGATTGATAAGTTGTCTTTCATAAATGTCTCTGCTCTGGTGAATCTGGTCCATCCCCTCCCCTCGCTCACCCCCCAACCCCCAGCAGCCGTGATCTCAGCTTGGAGAAAGAGCTGAAAATCTGCATCCAAAGAAGACGGGAGCTGTCCATCATGGTTCTAAATAAATGTTGTAAACCCCTCGCTGAGCTGTAATAAATCACCATCACATCAAGATTTCAGGACTTCTGCATTACTATCCTCCTGTGAACGCTTGAAAACATAAAAAAAAGCCCACCCTAACGCGAGTGGATCACCAGTCAGCAGTAATGAAGATGAATAACCGCTCATGCTGGGCTCTTTTGTGGGGTATGTTTAGAGCAGAAGTTGGGAAACAGAGAAGCAACTGGCAGGTAGTGAGTGTGAACAGAGATTAAAATCAGCAGAATGTGAACCGTGCACAGACCCTCTAGTGTACCCTCGTATCTGGACACAAACCCGGAGGAATGTGAGGAAGCCAGTGGAGCACAGGGAACCTGCCAGGCAATCTTAGAAAAATATTGTTCTCCGGTCTAGTCAGACCACAGCGGTCAACTGGACTAACTCACAATGACACGTACCTCCTTTCCTCCCCTGCCCCTCACTCCCCCACTCTACCCAACTCCCCATCAACTGCCTCCAACAATGGAAACCTCTGGCAGACCATGCGGGACCCATGGGACGGCGACTGGGGGGTAGGGATGCAGACCGCCCGATTCTCAGTTTCATCCCTCGGGGGAGTCAGGCTTGTGTACCGTTTCACAAACAAGCCAAGCGGCCCAGGATTCAGGAAAGGGGAAGAAAGTGGGGAGGGGTGGTGGTGTAGGATGAGCGAAGAGCAAACAACAGAGCAGTTCTCCAGACGAAGCATCAAGGGCATAGGATTAAAAATGTATGGATGTACAGAAGAGAATGCATGGGTTCATTTATGAGCACTGAAAGAATGTGATAAAGAAAAGGGAAGATTTCAGAGTGTCAGATAGGAATCTAAAGCACAAAGACATCTGTGAAAGCCCTGAAGCTGCTGAGAAGTTGAGAAACTCAGAATATGAATTCGATTTTGGAAGGCTATCTCCCCAGAGACATAGGCAAGCAGTGGATGATGTGTTTATGAAATAATGCTTACAATGTTTACAACGTATTGATATGTGTCGGGTAATGCATTTACTGAGTATTTAAGATGATGTAATGTGTGGGTCGGCAACAGGCAGATTGGTGGTCAAACCAATCAGTTTGACGGTTACTGATAAATTCCAAACACAGTAGCCAGAACAAGCTGGAAAATCACATTTGTGTACATTGTTCAGCCAAAAGCTGCAAATGATTTAACTTTAAGAAGCTTAATTTGAGCTTCAGTTTCCATTTTGGTCTCAACGTTCAAAGAGACTGGAGCCTGGGCCTCATCGTTGTCAGGTGTTGCTATCTTAAGCCTTCAAAGTCTCAAGAAGTCGATACATTCCCTTCAGATGTGTGCTCAACTCCAGTTTGGTTCAGATGAGTAGCTTCTCCCACTCCGTTTAGACTGGGATGCACCACTGGGTTTCTGTCTTCCCTTTGCCTTTTTGCCTCTTTGCCTCTTTTCACCAGTGTTGAAATAAGCTTCATAAATCCTGAACGTTTCCTAGTCCATGCATTATTCACTGCCTATGCATGTGCTATGAAGTCCCTATGCAGGCAGACTTCAAATAAGCTATTATCCACCCATCTCTTTCTCCAGTTTCTGCTCTTCGACAGCTTGGCTGGCACACTGCCCCACTCCAGCATTCATTAATTTGTGATCGGATTAGCGTAGGTGAGACCAGAGTGTGTGTTTGGAGTGTTTGAGGCCAAACCTGACACTGTGTGTGGTCATAGCCGTCGGTGTAAACATAGCCGAAGACCATAATCTAAGTCCAGAAACCACTTCATGGTCCAAAATGGAACGGAGCATGTGGGGTAAAGCCAGGAACAAGATGTGCAGTCTCAGCTGCAGTTGCTGGATGAACTAGGTGTGATGTGATTGGTCTGAAAAGCTTGGCACAGGGCAGACACTTGCTTTCAGACACAGAGCAGATGCACTCTTAGGACCCGTACAGGGCCAAGAGTGTGCTTTATATACAGCACGATGCTTCTACATCAGGTGAGACAAGGACTTCATGCCTGGTACTTGCACAGCGCTTTTCATGACAATCTTAATTATGAATTTTGAACTTGCAGGACTACAATGAGCAGCATTATACAAGATTTGGCATTTCTTACTCCTGGACTGCCCTGGAGTTGGGAAGTATATGTCGTGCTTTGAGAGCTCTAAAGGCACCTGTTTTACATGCATTTCTGGTCAAGCTGAGAAATTCAGAATCATCGCTGAAAGTGAATTCAAAGTATGTGGACATTCATTCAAAGTATGTGGACTGAGGTAGTAGAGGAGTAATATTGCAAGATTTTACATTAATATGACCCGGGTTATGCAGTCCTTCCCACGTCCCTAAAAGATACATAGTGCAGTCGGCAGCGTGTCGAACCCAATCAGCGATGGTGCAATTTTGATGCTGCTATTTAAAGGTAAAAGTGTCCGTGTAGCTTTAACCCCTTCAAATCTGGGCTTTATTACTTACTAAGTGTTATTACTCAGTGTGTACAGGCAGGGACGTGCATAGATACTTAAGGGGATTCTTTGAGTCAGCAGGGTAGGGGTTAATGCCAAACAGGGTACCTGTTGCTCAGGGACTTCAATGCAAACCGTTGGGCCGATTCCTAGGTTATAGAACAGTGCAACGATACTTTGATGACAGAGTGCTTTTTAAGTGGTTAAGACGGGATTTCAACAGAAGCCAAGCAAGAGCACAGAACGTCTGCAAGCGAATAGGAGAAGTTTGCGCACACTTTCACGCATACACAAGTGAGCGAGGCGACAAGCAGCGAAACGCTGAACCATCTGGAGTTCATGGCATAATGAACAGCTAATGCATGCAAGAAGAACTAGAGTGAGCATATCAGCATTAATGGCTTTGGGTACTGGGCCGATAGCAGCAGAAACTACTGGGTTGGGTGGAAAAACAGAATGAATCCGATCTGATTCCGAAACCAAAGCTGTGTTTCTTCCTGTGAGGTAGTGGAAAGTTGGGGAAGTTTGAGCAAAATAGCCCACGTTATGAAGCTCACTTTAGCTGTTTCGATTCAAAGCGAATTTAGTCTTCTTTGAAGGGCTTGTATCATGCAAAACTGAATTTCTGAATGTGTAAACATTTTCATATACAGACCACATGGACTGAGGAGGGGCTTGTGTGAAATCAGCCTGCTCTCCCTCTCTGGGTGGGTAAATGGTGCTCTTTCCCCACATCACATACTCACTGTGATGCTGGACGGCACAGGCGTCTTTCAACCATTGCATCAGAGCTGGGGACCCAGCAAGGATGGAAATGACAATACTTCAAACAGAGGTGGTAGGCTGACATCACACATATCGAAGGAAGCATGTGGTCGTCTTCTTCCCCATAGTGTTGGGAGCATCACATGTGATAGGTGGAGTATTAAAATGGGGTTGGGGGATTGGCACGTCTTATTTTGTGGGAGAAAATTGGGTAGAGATTAAAACAAAAACAGGCGGTTTAATTGGATACAGAGAGGGTCTTCAAGCTCCTGTGTTATTTGTATGCGACATAGTCAGACACCAATCAGCATGAGCTCGGCTTAGGCTGGCTTGTGGTTAACTTGCTAAACTGCCTGGTGGTGCTAGGTCAGGGCTGTTTGGATGAACATAGATGAACATCTTCTCCATAGCATGGTGTCTGACCAGCCATATCAGGACATGCATTTACTTTCTGCAAAATGATGTAGTGGTCATCGTATCATGCAGTGGCTCTCACCAACAAGGAGTTCAACTGCAGTGCCTTGATGAAATGAAATATCTACGGAAGCCATTTTCTGTCTGGAGCAATGAAAGTGCAAATGCACCAGCTGGAAGTTCATGGAGTTCTCACTGAATGGTAGTATCCATCACCAACTGCGACTGAATCAAACTCCAACTGCCAGTACGTGGGTAATCACAGCTCCCGACTTTCAGTGCCTGCATCATATTTTGACGTTGACACTTTAACACTGCTATGATGGTATTTCGCAGGTGATTTTTTTTTTGGAACCAATGAACGATTCCCAGTTCACCAAACACAGAATAACAGATTACTGACGTTCGGCTGAACAACAAAGGAAAGCTTCATATATGTCTGTCTCTAAAAACATAACACTTCATGATTCTGAGAGGACTAAAATCTTCAGCACATGCACACCCTTCAGATAATCCTTTTCCAAAAGTGAATTCATTCATAAGCATAAGAATATTATGCTTATTTTCTTCTGGTATTAACCAAAGATTACATGTGACCAACGTAAAATTCAGCATTAACGCTGGGCAAAGCTTCGGGTCAGCTGACCGTCTTTCTGACTGGTCTGGAGGGTTTTGCATTGGTCAGAAGTGAGTAAAGCTCTGGGTAAGTGAACAGTGCTGACATACACCAGCACCAGCCTGAGCATAACTGAACACTGTTCTTCCGGTTCACACTGTTCTATAATGTTTCCCTATTTCCCACTCCTCTACATCATTTTACCGCTTTTACATTAATTACGGAATTATTTATCTCAATTACTGAATCATTTACATCAGTTATTGAACTATTCATAGCATTTACTGAATCATTTATAGTAGATATTGAATCATTTATATCAGTTAAACTATTGATAGCCTTTACTGAATCATTTATAGTAGATTCTGAATCATTTATCAGTTTTTAGATTAGATTAGATTCAACTTTAATGTCATTGAGCAAAGTACCAGTACAGAGCCAATGAAATGCAGTTAAAATATTCATAGCGTTTACTGAATCATTTATAGTAGATATTGAATCATTTATATCAGTTAAACTATTGATAGTGTTTACTGAATCATTTATAGTAGATATTGAATCATTTATATCCGTTAAACTATTCATAGCGTTTACTGAATTATTTATAGTAGATTCTGAATCATTTATATCAATTGCACAACCATTTATTGTAGATACTGAATCATTTCTAGTAGATTCTGAATCATTTAAATCAATTGCACAACCATTTATCGGAGATACTGAATCATTTATATTATTTATAAAATCATTTATAGCAGTTATTGAACTCTTCATACTTGTTCTAGAATCATTTCTACTAGATACTGAATCATTTATATCAATTACAGAATCATTTATAGAAATTATTGAACCATTTATTGTAAATGCAGACATTTATTGTAGATCATTCTCCCCATTTCACAATTTTCTATGGCATCATATTGCATGTCCTAGATGACTGTTCCTATTAACACTGTTCTAGATAATTCTCCCCGGTACTGGAGTGATCTAGCCTTTAGTGCTCCATAAACACTCAAACTCCATAGTTGACTAAGGGCTGTTGTACTACTGAAGAGTCGCTGTGCTTCACCATGGTGTCATCTCCCATGGTGTTCGTCACGACCGAGCCGAGACACTAAGCGGAGGATATTAACCTCTGCCACCAGCCGGCTTGGCCCTGGAGATATTCAATAACCGGCGGGAAATCTGTGGCCCAGCTCCGGTTTCAGCATCCAGCAGCTGCCTCTCTGAAGAGGATTGAAGGCGTGGGTCTGGCCGTCTCTCGGCCCAATCGGAGAGCTCCATCACTGGTCTGCTAACTCACAGGGGCTTGGGAGCGGAGAGGCCCCGGCTGGACGAGTTTGGCCTCATTTAGGACGGCTTTGCGAAGAGACATTCTTCATTTCCTCTTCAAGCACACAAGCAAGGGCAGATGTCCAGCATCCCTCAAAGCCCTAGAGGCAGCTCCACACTGACCTTCCCCCTGACTCTAAACGGGATGCTCTCCAGTCGCTCGCTTCTGAAGCATGTGTGTGAGACTCAGACAGAGATATTGTGTTGAGAGATTGTAGATTCATCTTCACAGACAAACTGCTAATATTAGTTTGAATCCCGGTGCATTAGCTCTTTGGAAGAAGCGGATATGATAGAAGGTCTGAGGGATAGCTGAGGGCTGCTTCATACCGCCTCAATCCTCTACAGACGTGCCTGCGTTGAACCATAATCAAAAGAAATAAGCCCTACGTCTAACCTGCAAGCCAGAATTAGAAACACACGCATCTCCAGTCCACTGCTGTTCCCAGCTTTATGAAATATTCTGGGCACTTTTGATTCCTAACTAAGGAGACCATGCTTTGGTGTTCAAATGAGAGGACATGGAGAAAGCAGGGGCATCTACTTTGTGTAGAGTGTTGTGGCCAGGAGGGCTTCAAGTAGGCCTAGGTTGCAGCACCATGGCGATGTATGCGTGTGAATATTAAATAAGTATCTAATGCATAGTGAGTTTTCATTTTCCCACACTGCACATATTTTTATTTACACCATATTTCATACAAACATATAAACATATATTTCATGTTTATATACATTGGTGTTTAAGTATTTTAAGTGTTTGACCAGCAATTTGACCAGTAGAGCCCAAGAATATCAACATGTGGTCACACTGTTCAAAACCATATGTCATACAGTGTCAGAAACCACAGAAACACATCTATTTGACTCAATCAACTGAATTCAATGAACCATAACTTCTTAACTCTTCTTAAATCCTAAAGGTCGGTATGAAGGGCCACACTTTGAGTAACTGCATTGAAACTAACATGCAACATAATAATCATTTAAGGTAGATACTGAATCATTTCTAGTAGTTACTGAATCATCTGTAGTAGATACTGAATCATTTCTAGTAGTTACTGAATCATCTGTAGTAGATACTGAATCATTTCTAATAGTTACTGAATCATCTGTAGTAGATACTGAATCATTTAAAATAGTTACTGAATCATCTGTAGTAGATACTGAATCAATTCTAATAGTTACTGAATCATCTGTAGTAGATACTGAATCATTTCTAGTAGTTACTGAATCATCTGTAGTAGATACTGAATCATTTCTAATAGTTACTGAATCATCTGTAGTAGATACTGAATCATTTCTAATAGTTACTGAATCATCTGTAGTAGATATTGAATCATGTCTAGTAGTTACTGAATCATTTCTAGCATTCTAGCAATTACTGAATCATTTTAGCTGATACCAAATCCTTTATCATGTTTATGGAATCATTTACAGTATTCACTGAACCATTTATTGTACATACTGAATCATTTCTATCCATTCACTGAATCATTGAAAGTAGATACCAAATCATTCTTCGTGTTTATGGAATCCTTTATAATATTTACTGAATCACTTCTAGTAGTTATCGAATCATTTGTAGTAGATGTAAAATCATTTCTACAATTTATTGAACGAATATAGCAGTTATTTATACATATATTTTGATTTTAATAACTGATTTTAATAACTGAATACTTTATAGCAGATATTCAATCTTTTATAGCAGAAATAGAATCACTTACAGTAGATACTGAATCATTTATCCTAACTACTGAATCATCTATAGCAGTTATTGAACCTTTTGTAGTAGATCTAAAATAATTTGTAGCAGATACAGAATCATTTATAGCAGTTAACAAATCATTTATAGCAGTTAACGAATCATTTATAGCAGTTAACGAATCATTTATAGCAGTTAACGAATCATTTATGAACGATGCAGAATCGTTTATAACTGGTACTGAATCATGTAAAGCAGATACTGAATCGTTTAGAACACTGTGGGTTCTGAATCAGTTTCTGAATAAAACAAACTCTGAATAAGCCCAGTGGGGGGGGGGGGGGTTCAGTGGGTTAAAAGTGGTCTTAGAACACATTAAATCGCTCTTATCACTAAACGTACTACAAACATCATTTCCATGCAGTGATTGCGACGCAGGGCATTCATTAAACTTCTGCATGTCTGGAGGTCAGCGAGAAGAAAGACCGGGTACATTTGAACAGAGATCAGTGCGGTGTTTTCTCAGCAAATTAGACAGACCCATGTTTGATCACAGCGCTGTCGTTCATCACTGAACGCACCTCGGCAATCTGCAGCCCATTTGACTCGCCTCTACCCAAACACAGCTCGGGGACAATCTGCCCAACATGAAAAAGCAAGACCACCTCCATCTAACAACGGAACACACTGTGTGGGAGGGAGAGCCAGTCCGTTCAGCACAACTGCACTGTTATCATAGGGCTAATGAGCAGACACTAACTGCAGACCAAAGCATGGCCGCCTCGTTGAAGAGGCCGCGCTCATCTCGAAAATAAACGTTCTCCGGGTCTTTCTGCGGACCCATCCAAGAGTAATTACCAGCAAATGGCAAGGTTTAGATGGTATTTTTCCAGTTTAAATCATCATCTATTCCTCCTCACGTTTACATTGAAACGACCCCCCCCCCCAAACCCCTCAACTACCCACCCCCACCCTTTCCAATTGACTGCGGGTGGATGACAGTTGTTGATGGATTGGGCTTTTGGTGGCTGAAGCCGGCTCTGAGGGAGATTGCTACCAGATGAGAGGGCCTTCATTTCTGTCTGTAGACGAATCCCTTCCAATTTCACAGAGTGATGGTAGACCCCCAATTGCCCCCTGCCGCCAAACCTCCCCACCCAACCTCCACCCACCCCACTATGCTGACAGTGATGGTAAACTCCCATGCACCAACTCACCCAACCCAAGCGCAGTGCAGCGATAGACTCCTGGAGTCCAACTCCATCTCCAGAGGCTGAAACTAAGCAAGCCTTGATAATGAAACTCCAAGTCTGGAGAAGCCACGTCTGTCCCACAAGCTTAACCAGGCGTCCAGAGGAACACATTATGTGGTAACATTCACAGTCCAGAGGGAACGTTTTCCTAAACATTCCCTCTGGATTGTGGGAATCAGTAGTAATGAAACTCATTATGGATCCAGATGATTTAAGCTACACTGGATGTCCAAATATTTATGGACACCCCTTCTAATGAGGTTACCGATAGAACAGGACTCTCTGGAGCAGATGAAAGAACTTGGAAAAGTGGGATAGAGGGGTATAAAGCCCCCCAGCATTGAGCTGTTGGGAAGTGGAGCGGAGTTCTCTGGGATTACAGTGCTTCATCCAGTGCTTGGGGATGAGTTGGAGACTTGAAGAGGAGGTGGGGTGGCCATCATCCAACATCCTGACCTTACTGATGCTGCTCACTGAATGCAATCAAATCCTCACAGCAATGCTCCAATTCTGAAAGAAAGCCTTCCCTGTAGAAAGGGACAGTAGAGAGCAGGAGACGCACTTTCTAAGACCCTTGATTTCAGGAGTGACTGAAATGAGCGAGTGTCCCAATACTTTTGTCCACACAGTGTAAGTTCTAAAGAAGGAGCTCAGAAGAAGCGATCATAAAAAAGGGAAGGCAGTTCGTGAGAGAGTGCGCAGAGGTGGCAGAAAGCTGCAGTTTGTGATGAATGAGCTTTGAATGCGAGCAGCAGTTAGGAAAGAGAAGATTCCGGGTCCAGGTTATTAAGTCTGGAATTTTTATAATGGAGCGAGTGCCTCGGAGTGCCTGGAACAAGCTACACTAATCTCCTCAGGAAAAATGAGACCTGCTTCAGCAGAGAGCAGCTGTGGCAGAAAAGTCATATTTCAGCACATGCGCAAACAAACTGGGGACTCGGGACGTGGACCAGGACGTAAACGTAACGGTGACAGTGGTGTTACTGTTACACACGATCTACACGATACGGACAAAAGAACTGGACCATCTGATCATCTTCAGTTTTCTTCTGAAATCAAGGATTGAGGACTACAGTTCCTCCTCCTCCCCCTACTACAACTCCTTCTCCTCCTCCTCCTCCTCCTCTTCCTACTACTACAACTCCACCCCCTACTTCTACTACTACAACAGCTCCTCCTCCTGCCCCTACTACAATTCCTTCTCCTCCTACTACTACTACAACTCCTCCTCCCCCTACTACTACCACAACAACTCCTCCTCTTCCTACTACTACTACAACTCGTCCTACTACTACTACTACAACTCCTCCTCCCTCTACTACTACTACCACTCCAACTCCTCCTCCTACTACTACAACCCCTCCTACTTCAACTACAACTCCTCCCTATTACTACTACTACTACAACCACAAGTCTTCCCCATTACTACTACTAGTACAGCCACTACCACAACTCCTCCCCCATTACTACTACTACTAAACAACTCCTCCTCTTACTATTGCTGCTACAACTACTACCACAAAAACTATTACTGCAACTCCTCCTCTACTACTAGTGCTTGTACTCATCCTCCTATGACTACCACTATTACAACTCCTCCTGCTACTGTTACTATTTCACTCCTAAAACTCCTCCTAGTACTGCTCCTGTTACCACTACTCCTCCTCCTCCTCCTACAAATACTACTCCCACTACAACTCCTCCACCTACTACTACTATTACTACTAATACTCCTGTTACTATTACTGCTGCTACTACTAATTCTTGTCCTCCTCCTACTATTACAATTTCTACTACTCCTCAACCTACTGCTTCTATTACAACTGTGTAGTACTGCACACACACACACACACACACACACACACACACACACACACACACACACACACAGAACCCTTAAACCCACTCCTCATACCGGCACTGGGGGGAAATATTTTCCTCTCTTAAACAGAATCAGTATTCCGGTTGAATCAGAGGAAATATGAATATAAATAAAGCACATCTCTGCGCTATCGTCCTGCGGTTTGATCAGCACACCGACTCAAGTTTATCAAAAAAGCAAACAGAGGAGCTCACACTGCTTTTGCCTCCTTCACCAAGTCCAAAAGAGGTCCTGAGAGTCTGTTACACAGAACCAGCAGCACATTCTCTGTGGGCTAGATAAGTACACGTCTCAAGTCTCCACCGGCTATTTATATTCCTCTTATTTTTTGGAAGAAAGATTAAAGAAAAAAAAAAGATAAAAATGCCGCAAGTTTACATATATATATAAAATCTATCCTTCCACCAAAA
Source organism: Acestrorhynchus altus (assembly GCA_034509495.1). Classification (NCBI taxonomy): domain Eukaryota; kingdom Metazoa; phylum Chordata; class Actinopteri; order Characiformes; family Acestrorhynchidae; genus Acestrorhynchus; species Acestrorhynchus altus. The sequence goes on from CM067517.1 coordinate 4,934,388, forward strand.
AGGCCAAACCATCACTGAACCAAGAGTGAGAGAGAGAGAGAGAGAGAGAGAGAGAGAGAGAGAGAACGATGTCAAGATGACATACACAGAGAAATGAAATACTGTCCACAAAAAAAGAATCTAATTCAATCCAGATGTCTTTTGGAAAGAGTAGAGAAAAAAAAAAGCTGTATACAGGCGGCTTAATCCACTTAAAATCTAAAATTTCCAACAGTTATGAAAATATTTTTCCATGAAATATGCTCCAGATGAAGAAGCATATTGGGCCCGTTGCTTTTCGCCCCCTCCGCACCGCTGTGACGTGAAGTGTCTACTCTTTTGTGACTCCTCATCCACAAATCACAAGTACATCAAGCACCAATTACTGCTAATCAAGCCCTACATTTGCCTTCTGTCTTCTGGCAGCTTGCTGGTGCAAACCATAGGCATCATCTGATCTCCAGCCAAGGAGGAACACTTTCTTCATTTCTATTCGCTTTCAACACTTTCCGTCTTTCTCCAGTCAGAAGTCATCGGCTGTAAGGAAAGTTATGTGCTGGCTGACGGACACTTGGGCTGAAGGGTCAGTGGTTGACTGGCTGGCCGGGGTTAGGTGGAACGCGGCCCTCAGAGCTTTGGAAAACGCTACAGCAGTGATGGAACTGTGAGCACTGGAACTGGAACAGTACTTTGTACTGAGGCTGGGAGGACGGGGGTAGTAGATACGGAATCGTTTAAAGGTGGTACTGAATCAATCAATCAGGCAAGCTGTGTAAACATGGAGATCAAGACCATTATTACCCTCCCCAGGAGTGCTCTACCAACAAAGATCACACCAAGAGCAAGATGGGTACTAGTCCACCAGCTCACAAAGGAACCCAAGAACACTATCAGAACATTGAACAGCAATGGCAGGGTTGCAAGGACAAAGATGCTTCTGTCCAGCAAGGACATTTCTCCTCACCTGCAGTTTAATGAAGATCACACAGGCAAGCCAGAAGGCTACCGGAACAATGTTTTGTGAAGGGTGAGTACAAAATAGATCTTTTTGATTTGAATGAGAAGTGTTGTGTTTGGACAAAGGAAAACTTTATCTGTGAAACATGGTGGTGGACGTGTCAAGTTTGGGGCATATTTTGCAGCATCTGGGTAATAATACCAATAAAGTCTAAAGGGAAAGGTCAGAAGAGCTGGATCTTGAGAGAATGTTCACAAACCTTCAAACTCCACTCTTTGTAGAAGACACAATCACTCTGACATATAACTTTCATAGTTCAAAAGGAGAAGATACTGAAGCATTAACAGTATCATGATCATAAACCATGTGTAGGAGATACTGAATTCCTCACTGATGCCGAATCAGACGCAGTAGTACCATCCGATGCTTCCACGGTCATTTAGGTTTTGTAGCTCCAGTCCGAAACTACGGAAGTAAACCTCAGGCAGTCTTGTCTCAGTGGCTAGATTTGGACTAGGAGGTAAAACTACACCAATTCATTTTTTTGCAGAACTATCAGTCCCTGCTCCACGTCCCTGGAGAGGACTACAAGACTTTATGGCCCAGATGAAGGGTGAGATGAAGTGCATCCCTTAAGGCTGGTACCGAGCTGACGAGGTATCTCACAGTTCATGCCCTAGAGTAAAAGCTGCCTAGATAACCACCAGATAAGTAACATCTACATTCCCCTCCAAGGTGAGCTCAGCAGAAACCAGGGCCTAAATTACACTGGAGGGAAACGAAGGCTTTTTTAGAACTTCCTGGCAAATGTGAGCCCTCTCCCAAAAAAGAAAACAGGTGATACGTTAAAGCACATTATAAACCTTTGGCTTCAGCATCTGCTGCACAAGCCCAGCAGCAGTAGCAGTGGACCCCAAACGGAGAAGCTGGGCAGACGTCGGTCAGCAGATGGTTTCTGCGGTCTCTCCCCTCCCGCACCAGAGCGCCCGGCGCCTCGGAGCTTCGCCCAGAGCCTATTTTTACTCTGTTCCCCTCCACTCCACCTTCTTTTCCTCCTTCTACCCCTCCTTCTTCACTTTCCCCCACTTTCACTCATTCCTCTCTCCCGCTGCCTCTTTCTTTCCTCCTTCCCTCGAGCTGCGATCTGGTCTTTGTGCTGGTCTCCCAGGTCCTAGTTTGGACCCTACTATGTTCTTTTTCTCCCCAGTCCACGGTTCTTTTGGAAGGTATTTATTTTGCAGAACTTCTTGCCAAAAAATGGCAGGCTCTTGCAGTCACCAGCTTAGAGAAGGGTTGGTTTCTCCAAGCAAGGGGCGTTTACTTCTCATTCTACTTCTCTCGGTGCCTAAGCTGGCCCCCAGTAAACACAATATCACACACTGACGACAGCCTGGGATCTGAACGAGGTTGACACATAAGGGATGTCTTGATACTTCCACAAGGAACCTTTCAAGTAGACCCTTTCAGGGTTGCCAAGTACGTCGGAGACAGTGTCACAGCAAACAACAGAGAGAGAGAGAGAGAGAGAGAGAGAGAGAGAGAGCTGATGCTTAAAGACCTCCACCATGACTCACTAAGCCCCCCATTCAAATGCACTAAATGTCACAACTGTGGATCCCACGGAAAGGATCATGGTATTTAACCAGCTAATCTGACATGAGGAGTCAATTCACATACAATGTGGTTATGTGTATGACCCCAGCAGGAGGTTCTAGGAGCATTTCTACTGTCATAATGCCTACCAGGATTTGTATGGTGCTGGTAATTCAGGGCAAGACAGGCTGATCTCTTTGCGGGACTATTTATAGCACTCGGAAGTAACAGTCATTTGTTGTCCCATAACTCATACCTGCATGTGGGTTGATTCCACTTGAAGCAGCAACACATCTTGACATGTGACCATTTCATAAAGAATGGATCATTAGAAATAGTCTAAAGTTAGCAAGAATGAATTGAGATGTTGATGACGGTTGATGCTGAGCCAACTATCAGCGCTGCTCCAGAATGGGGAGGTTTAACTAACAGATCCAACCATAACATTATGACCACCTCCTTCTGTCTACATTCACTGTCCTTCAGGTGCTCTCTGTAGTTCTATATTTCCAGACTGTAGTCCATCATTTTCTCTGCAGACTTTATTCTCCTCCTTTCACCCTGATCTTCAATGATCAGGACCCCACAGGACCACCACAGAGCAGCTATGATGTGGGTGGTGGGTCATTCTCAGCACTGCAGTGACCCTGATTTGGTGGTGGTGTGTTAGGGTGTGTTGTGCTCATATGAGTGGATGAGACACAGCAGTGCTGCTGGAGTGTTTAAACATTATGTCCACTCACTGTCCACTACCTCGTTGCTCCACCTTGTAGACGTAAAGTCAGAGACAGAAACTCATCTGTTTCTGCACAGTTTGTGTTGGTCGTCTCCTCGTCCTTCATCAGTCCTCACAGGACGCTGCCCACAGGATGCTGGATATTTCTGGTTGGTGGACTGTTCTCACTCCAGCAGTGACACTGAGGGGTTTAAACACTCCAACAGCACTGTTGTGGGGCCCTGAACACTGAAGTGGCCCAGAGGAGATGATAATGTCAAGGCTATGGTACAAAGACCAAACTGAAGACCAAGGCAATGCTTTGTTGATCTGCATAAGCAGGTTGGCATCACTTGGTGCTTTCTGTACAAGTGTCAAAAATAAAATTCATCTAAAGTTCATCCCAAAGCATTACATTCACTGTGGACCACAGTTGTTGCCTCTGTGGGTGAAGATAAACACATGCTATTGTCCTCCAGTGCCTTCAGGACTCACCTTGGGCTTCAGGAATGAGAAGTTATGTAAAGCAAACCCTTTCTGTAGCAAGAGTGGAATGTGCAGCAATGGCAAATCACTAATTCCAGCTTTAATTTGTTCAGGAGAGACTCATACCAGAGCAATTTACACAAAATACACACAAACGAAATTGTTTCCTAGTCGGGGGTAACGATGAATCACTGACCCAGATATTGGGTTATAAATTTCTAAGTAAAAGTCCTGAGAAGGGATAATACATAACGCACAATACAAGCATAAATAACCAAAACAACAAAGGACATTCAGGTTGTTATTGATTTTATTTGGACTGTTGTCAAGTATTTTAAAGAACTTCTTATTAGAAATATTCTTGTCAATCTAATCATTTAAAAAATCTCATCAAAATTATTGGATTATCAGCTCAAAAACACTGAGGAGGATCCTGTGAGATGTGACCTGCATTTACTGTCCTTACGAGCAAAAACCACAACAGATAAAAGGTTTGAAGTTGATATTTTTACCCAAACGTGGTCAAATTCATACAAATACCTGAATTCTGCTCATTTTTACATCTCAAATCTGAGCAACCTAAGATCTGAAAATCACAAGATCTGTGTGACTGTCTCCTATAAATACCCTTCCAATCTTTTGGCGAATAAAAGTACGTCAAAATCCAAGAAGGTTTTGCAGGATGTACATTTTTTTTCTCGATTTCACAAGAAATGATGAACGAGCAGTGTCCCAACTTTTATCCATATCCATTTATATCCATAGAGATGGACATATTAACCATCATAAAGAAGAACTAAATGAGATAAACGACAACTAAACAACAAGAACCAGTTTCAGAGCAGAAGCCCTTTCGGCGAATAAAGTCCAGACCACCTTCAATCCCAGAGTTTAGCACGATTCTGTCGGAAATCTGGGATGGACTCCATAAAACGTCCCACAGGAAACCGAGAGTGGATGAAATACTGCTCTGCACCTCTGTAATGCTCCTCAAACACCTCCCTTGGACCAAAGCAAAAGTTAAAAAAACTTTAAAGCAACTTCAACAGGACCATTACCTGCCAGAGGATTCGCCAGAGTGCTTTTTACTGGAGCACGTTGCGTTGCGTCATCCGTTGTGCCTTTTGTTCTGCACCCACTGATGCACAACATTGCCTAATTAACACACGCCATACAAAAGACACAGACAGACACAAAGAGAAACATCTACTTTAGCATTTGCCCCTTTTCAACCCCCAGTTTCCATAACAACCACACCCCAACAGACTCTCTTCCTCTGAGAGATTGAGAGAAAGGAGAGAGAAAAGGGGGTTTGTTGACTATCCTGAATTCATTTGAATAATTACCTTATGGGAGAACGTTTAGGAGTCGTCTGTTGTGATCCAGAGCAACGTGTGAAAATGTCAATCTCAACTGCAGGCAAATGCGAAGTATGAATTCGATTAGGAAAAGAAAATGGGACACCCCATGGAAACCTTTGACTTTGCCCTTTATTATCATACTGGAACACATTACAGCAATAAACAGAGGCAGAGGAAATAAAACTAAACTCGGAAAACTCCAGAAATGTCTTTTATACATCATTAATAATCATAATCAGTAATATTGTCCTGTTTGGAAAAAGGACTCCCTCACATTTATTACTACTTAAAATGTGTATAATTAGAATCAGCGGCTCCACATCAGCTGCAGATGATTTGAACATCATTAGAGAGGATCTCGAAGGAGCCTGTATTATTTAAACCTCAGACATTAGTATGGTTTGCTCTTGATTGCTGAAGTGAGTGGAATCACTGTGGCTAGATCCAAAAAGCTTCGATACATTCCATTCCCGATGTTACGTAGGTTTATAATATTCATCGATCCAAAGTATCATGTGTGTACAGGTCATAGAAGGCATTACCATCCACAGTGGACAGCGCAGTGGACGCATATGGGTGCTTAATGATCATGATCTGGATACAATTTTCTATGTGCACAAGCGATTCTGGCAGCCCCACATGTCCTGCAGCTCAGTGCGGCATTCTTTAGCTTCCATTGGAATACGGGTGTAGAAAACCCACTATAGTTCCTCCGCTAACATCCCAATACCAGACAGCTCATAAGGGCACCAACTAGTGGTTACATGACTGGCAATATGTGGTGTGGTCCAATCAGTCACGGTACCCATTGATTCAGGCTGCACACTCCATGAGACCATGGACCCCAGTTGGAAAGAAGGCACTGTCCAGCATGGTAGTGGTTTCATACTGGTTTGGGAGTTTCTAATGGCACAGATCAGGTGTAGTCATCACCTTAAACAGATAATTGACCAGCAGAACAAATTGTGCACTTCATGTCTCTCCAATGCTGGGACTTTCCAGCAGGATAATGCACGGTGCCATAGGGCCCAAGTTGTCCACAACAGGCTCTATGATGAATTCCCGGAATACAAATGCTCACAATTTTGGAAATGGAATGCCACATCCATCTGTCACCCACCATCATGCCTTGCTTGTACTCTGATGATTCATGTCACTTGTGCACCCTGGCCAGTGTTTGACCTCACCAACAATATAACACCTAAATCCACCAAAGTACAATAGGGCAGTAGCAGAATTCCAGCCTGGATTGGGACTGACGGAGATGACCTTGGAGCCAGTGGAGCATCAAAATGGTTAAGAAGAACTAAAGATAAAGTCCTGTTCAATGTTCCTTTAAGAATCTTTCCTTTGTGTCCTGAAACGTTTCTGATGATTCCGTTTTCTTCCGACAATAAGTTCCTCGCCTATGACGGAGAAAAGGAACTAAAGTTGAGGAATAATCATTGTAGTGCTTCACACAAACTTCACAACTTTTAATGATGCCATCTTCTACATTTTACAGCTGAATACCAACTAATCCAGCTTGAAAGATACAGTGCAGATCTAGAAAAGTCAGTCCTTTTGGTCCCCATTATTGTTCCACCACTGGATTTGCCCCATTACTAGCGTTAATTCCTGTGGTTCCCACGTCTGAGGAGTCGGTCTGTAAGTAAGCGAGTTGTAGAGTAAGCAAGGCTGCATGAAAGTAACACGCAACTCTTTCCACCCGACGCTTGCTCACACCCATTGCCACCCAAGCCTTTTTTGGTAGATCACACCAAACCCCTGCACAGAGGGGCCTGTGCCACCGGCCACCTTTAATGAGTCTCATTAGACGGGCTGACGATGAACCGCGCCATGGAAAAAAGCAGGCAGGGGGAATAAAGGGGCCTCCACCGCTGCACGTCATATCAAAGACCCGACAGCTAAGGGCAAGTCTGAAGTGTTCATGAAAAAAAGTGTTTCAAGAAAAAAAGAAAAAGACCTTTCAACTGCGACAACAAAAGTCTCCAAGGCTAATGAACACATCAGGGAGCTTTCAGAGAGAGGGAAAAGTTAGTGCTATCGTTACTCTAAAGCGAGGCCCATTTCTGGGGGCTTTAAAAGTGGAGCTTGTTCTCCTGCCCTGTGTCATGTGTATGTTCTGACAAAAGCATGGAGAACAATAGACTTTTGCAATTAAGAAAGTCTGCACCGTACCATACAGTACATACTACACAGACAAAAGTATTGGAACACCTACTCCTTGTAGGGTATTTAAAAGTTGGACGATCACCTCCACCTCTTCCCCAACTCCTCGTCTCATCCCAAAAGTGCCGGATGGAGCACCATTCCAGAGAACACCATTCCACTATTCCACAGTGCTCAATGCTGGGGGACTTTAAACCCCTCTATTCCACTGCCATTAGACACGATGCATCCTAAAACACTGTTATCTGTTTTTTATCAACCTGAGAGCTCTTGCTCTAAAAGTCCAGTAGGTTTGTTGAAGCGTGAAACCTGTTTTCAAGCTCGGGAACAGGTCAGAAAAACGGATCTCTGGTTCTCATGAAACCGGTGGCATGGGGTTCACGTCAAGAAGGTTTTCCTTTGAAGGAGGATCAACAGTGTAGTTAAAGGAAAGACTTCTAAATTCCAAATGTTATGGATTTTAGTTCACTATCATTCCTCTTAAGCTTTATTTTTATCATTATTATTCCACCGGTTTTTGGAGCAGCTACTCCTCCAGTTTTTGAGATACTGACCCCATTCCAAATCAATGCTAACTTTTCCACAGGTCACATTTTCTAAGCTACAAACAACAAATTTGGCAGAATCATAAAACTAATATCATAGTTTAATGTGTTATACAGCCCATTTTGCCTCATTCTGACCATAGTTTCCATAAAAATGCAATTTTTTTTTCTTTTGGAAGTATTTGCTGCACTGTAACACACCAGCTGACAGAAAGTAAGTGACCCCTATTCTCTCTATTGCTGTCCAATACTGTCTGTGCATGGCGGGGCATTTGGATCTTTTGGACCAACCGGTTTTGGGCACCCCACATTTTAACCATAGGTCTGTGGAAACTCAATGACATTGCAAAGTGTATTATCAAATGAACCATTCCCACCTTAGCAACCAACATCTATAGCACAGGTACTCTTAAGAACACTACTGAGCTGCAACTACTCTCGCAAACTCTCCAGCATCTGCACGCTTTCCAGTGATCCTGATGCCTTCTACACTACGTTGTACTTGAATGACATCCTCTTGAGCTTTCTGCCGTTCAAGCCAATAAAACGGTGACGACGACAAATGGTGAATGCCTTGTCGTTCCTTCGTGGCGCCATGCATTACTTAAATTTAAGTACCTGTTGAGGATCATCTCGTCTTTTCCACATGGTGAACTCAGTTGGTCTGATGGATCATTTGCACAAAAGCAGTCGCTTTCTCCTCCTTTCTTTCTCAAAGCGAATGCGGTCCAACTCAAACATGAGGCAGAATGATCAACATGTCGCTGGTCCACTAGGTGGTGGTGTGACAGATTGTTTTGGAGACTTCTCTGTCTAAATTGGATCAGGGGGAGTTCAAGCTGGACAGCCTGGTGGTGCATCATCAGTTCCTGGGCCCGGATTCAAAAGCCTGACTAGCGGCGAGGTACCGTACAATCCAATCACCCAAGCTTATCCTATTCATTTCAGAGGAATCAATCTACAAAGTTAATTAAGGAGTGGATTGCTAGCAGATCCCAGCGGCTGCTTCTGGCTCTGCTTTGGCCAATGCTGTGTCTTGGCCTGTTTCATGCCAAAAGCTCGTCTACGTTTGTGTGTTCTGGCCCATCTTTTAAAGCTGCTCACTTGCAGCAGGAAACGTAGGCCAAGTCCTGCAGCGCTTGCTCCTACCTTCTTACACAAGGAGAGCAAGCATAGTGGCATGCAAAGCTCGGAGCCAAGCGCTTTTGAAGAGCACTCTAATGTTGTGCGACTGAGTTCATTTCAGCGCAATGGTTTGATTGCTCAGCAAGAGTGCAGTTCAGAAATAAACTGCTGCATCGCTTATTGCTCAAGACAATTGCATGGATTTGTCTCCCTTTGGAGAGTCTGACTACAGCATGTTCTGGTATATTAGACACTAAACTGTGCTTCAGGGCTTAGAACGTCTCTATAATCATCAAAGCGTTTTAATTTATGTAATTTTCAAGTGACTTACTGAAAGTGGAGATTCCTTCAAAAGCACTCCATTCCAATCAGCACCGCATAGGGGAGGAGATACCATGCTGGAGTTCTGCTGGAGTGTTTAAACCCCTTAATGTCACTGCTGGACTGAGAACAGTCCACCAACCAGAAATATCCAGCCTGTGAGCACTGATGATGGACTAGAGGATGAGCACCACAAGCTGTGCAGAAACAGATGAGCTTCAAGGAGGTAGGAGTGTCTAATGGACTGGACAGTGAATGGACACAGTGTTTAAACACTCCAGCAGCTCTGCTGTGTCTGATCCATCTGTTTGTTCCCCTTCCACTGTAAAGCTGCCATATTGGAGGTTAAAGGGTTGAAATATGGTCATTAGAACGAAAGGTTTTCTTGAGGCGTCCTGCTTCCCTTCACTTTGTGTTCCAAACCTAGCAAGAGCACCCCCTAGTGGTTCAAAAATACCCCTGGTGTATACACAACTCAACTGATAAAGAAACAGAGGGGACATTGCCGTGGGTGGCAACCTTTCCAGTGCTAATGCTCTTGTTGATGGTCATGGCAATGCATGAAGCAGAGAAGCCTCTGATTGGCTGCTTTCTGGTTTGCTTTCATATTCCATCTCCCAGCATCCTTATTTCACACATGCTGAGTGGGTGCCCTTACTGGGAGTAGACTCACTTTTTAAATATCACTGCAAAAACACAGTAATCCCATATGTAATAACAGCTGGACAGCACTGTTGCTTTACTCTCAGCTCCTGCTGGAACTGATGAAGCAGGTGTGGGACCCTGATACCTCCACTCTTTTCCTCCGTCTGGTGGAAAATGGATAGCATGTTCAATCTAATCGAGTTGGCACTTCATTAAACCACCCAGATCTTTTATCAGGACCCCTTGGAGATGGTCCTGCCAGGCAGGGGAGGTCTCCGCAGCCAGCTACATACCAGAACCAAAAGAGAATGGGAGGAAGCACTGGTGGGAGGATGAGTGTGTCTGTTTGTTTCTCTCTCTATCTCTCTCTGAAGGAGACTCAGAGTGGCTCGGACTGCGGTGCTGCCACTGTCAACTCAGTACGAATCCCAAACACTAGATAAACAGACCCGGCTCTCGGAGTAGAGGGCTCAGAGGCGCTCGGAGGGCTAGTCCTGGGAAAGAAAAGCCAAACAGATACAAACCCCTGGCAGACAAATGACCTTTACAACAGCCTGTTGATATTTCTTAAGATAAACTCTGTCACCCCCGGACTCGCTTCATTCATCACAATCCAATTCTCAGACCTTCACTTTAAGGAAAGTGTTGTCTGGCCTTTCCTCCAAACGAGGGGATGTTCAGTGCCCTTTTTCACTATCGGACAGGAAGCTTGATAAACGAGTGCAGAGGGGAGTGCATTTACGGAACAACTGGAAGAGCAGAGCTGAACCCAAATCCAGACTTTAGATAAGCCTGTGACACCAGTCACACACTGCAGTCCAAACAAAAAATGGTTCTTTTACTCGTAGCAACAGAGGAACCAGTTATAGAACCAGTTTTAGAGGTGTTTTAATGAAAGAATGGTCAATTATCATTTTTTTTTTCCAAAAGAATTGCTCCAAAATGACTGGGAATAAACTCTCAGCTGACACGTTTACTGGACCTGTTGAGAAGAATCAGTATAAAAACAATGATCAAATCCAGCAGGGCTGTTTCTTTTTGCATGTCCTTTTTAAATGAAGTCTTTTTGCATTAACTTTTAGAAGCCCAGGGTGTAAAAAACGTATTTAAAGGAGTCAGACACACCAGATATTGTTATTTTAAGAAAGTTAAGATCCTAACCTCCGCAATGGAGAGGGAGGTGGGTTCGAAGTGGTGGATGTGTATATAGGGCTGAGAAGGAGATGTTTTGGGTGTGATCCTCCTCCCAAGAAGTTATTGGCACTCTGAACCACAATATGAATGATGAAACTAAAAACCCACAATAATGTTAAACTGTTGTTTTGTGCTACAATATTTTTCTGTAATCTGACGCAGATCTGATTTATATGAAGCTGTTTGAACGTCAAATCTCACAACATATTTCAGCACCAAGTTTATGCCACAGAATAAGGATTCACTAATATTATACTGAATATATTTATATTTAATGAATATATATATTAATGCAGTTAATGAATCTAGTGATATTCTAATGACATGTTTTGTAGCTGAAATTCCACCTTAAAATATCACCGCAGTTGCACTGTGGCTCCCTGTAATTTCTGCACCATTTAAGGTGGAGCGGACAATTCCAGAAAGAAGCTGTAGAAAAACTCCTGCCTTGGTTGTTTACATAAATCACCACACGAGCACAGTTTACACGAGCACACAATTTACATGAGCACAGAGTTTAAACAAGCACACAGAGTTTAAATGAGCACAAAATCAGGTAAAATGTTAACTAAAACAAATGCACATTTCAGAAAACTGGACACATTCATTGTTGTAAGGACCACAATTGCAATGTTCAGCATGTTCATGTTCTACTAAGCATTGTTCAACTTATAATTTAATTATAATTATATTGTTATTTTGAATCCAAAGGAGGCAAACTATGGAAAATATTTACAAAATTTGAAATTGAAAGACAGAAAAGAACAATTCTCTGATAGCAAACTCACAGATAATGTTCTATATAAAATTATATATTTATATATAAATAAGAGAAATAAGGCTTTGTGTTAAAAGGTACATTTCACTGCACTCTCTGGTCTGCTGGAGCATTTTCACATAGTTTAGTGCTGGGACTCGAGGTCAGTGTAGGTTTTAAAGAATACACTGGCTGAGTCATTGCGTTTTTTTCCATTTCGTTTTGAAGGAATCTTCAGTACAGGACAGCCTTAGTGACAAAAGAGCTGAGAAATACTGCCTTCCACAGCTGCATCCCTGGCAGCGAGACAGACTAAAACCTCAGATGCTTCTTGTTTTTGCATATTTTGCACATCTTGTCAGGCCAAGTTCTGTATAAGACATCTGAAAAGTTTTCAACTTGGACATGTGGTTCTAGAAAGAAACTATATTTTACATCAAACCTTCACACACAAAAAATGTACTTCTGCCATATAACACTATCTTAACTACGGCTGGGTGATATGGACATATGATCATATCCCGATATATTTCAGCTGAACGGCGATACAATGATATGATCAATAATTAGGACAAAAATCCATTTGCTTTTGTTTGTTGCCCAAGACATGAGACCAGTTAATGTGAGTCCACTTGGCCAATAGGATTGTGTATGGACAAGAAGCTGGCCATGTGATTACAATTCAATGTTATGATACTGTCACAGCTTCAGCATTGAAACCGTGGTGAAAACTAAAGATGGAGGGAAGGGAAGTTCACTGTTTATGCAATAAGAGCAGTGGGATCTGAACCACTGTCTCATCAACACATGCACATCAACTATTCATACTAATTACAAATCAATACTGTATTTGCGAATCAAATGTAATTTCCCAATAATCCGATAAACTGCATGAGTATCTTCTTCCACCCCTTCTGATTCTGATTCAACCTCCTTCCCCAACTTCTTGCTGACCCTCCAGTCAATACAGGCCCCCCTCTCCAGCGGCTCAGCCTATAGTTCCTTCCTGCCCTTTGTTCTGAGCTCATGCACTTCCCATCAGGAATCTCAATTTATTTTTCATTTTGTTCTCTTGAGCTGGAACGGTCACTCAAAGAACCTCTGGTGCCAAGGAGGTGCAAGCGTCACTGAATGCATATTTGAATGTCTGATTAATGGTCATTTTTAAAGTCTTTACTCTTTCCTTATGCAATTATGGGAATGTAAATCGAAACCACATTGACACAAAATGACCTCGCTTCTTCACTTAAGACAGAAACTCTGATTCCAGAAAGTCACAACAGCATCTTCTATTCAGCAGGGAAAGCCTTTAACAGCAGCCACCAGCATTCAGTGAAAAACAGCGTTCGTTTGGCTTGGTGGCGTGTTATTGTGCAATGCAGAAAAGACGTCCTTTCGCCGATAAGGAAAATGAATAGGAGTGAGGTGTATGGGTGCGGTTCGGGTGCCAATAAAACACCAACGCACACTCTTCTGGAGACGTAGGAACGTAAGAATGAGACATTGCTTTTAAATTGCTCTCCACACCAGACTGTGAAGCAATCAGATAAACACAAAAGGCAAAAACAACATTTACAAATTGCCTTTCACCACAGTTCTGAACTGTGGAATCACCTGAACATGGCCTCGGTGCGTTCCCACGCAGAGGCAAAGAGTCCAAAGAGGCATACAAGGACAGGCCTTCATCGGCATGAGAACTAATTGCCTTCGTACGGATTCATCTGGGACTCTGAACCCGACACACTGTGGAAAAAAGAGCTAAAGAAAGGCCCCTAAATAATGAAGTGTGTGAAAGTTGCGCTGACAGCAATGGCGACGGAGGCTGAGGGTCGATGCTGAGGCCCGCTGATGATTTATAGCACGCTGACTCAGACAAACTAAAACAATTTACCTGCACTAAAGCTTCCAAAAGCCCTGCACTGCTCTGCTCTGCGGTAAGAAGGTCGACTTCTGGCTTTTTCCTGCGGTGGGTATCTCTCTCCTCCAGATCTCACTGTTTTTATTCCTGGACCTTCTGCGGGTTTTCAAAAGTGCCATTAGATGCATCAGAAATGGGATTTTAACATTCAGAACCCTAAGCCAATTTTGTGGCTGTTTTCATAGTCTGATGTTTTTATTCACCTAAAATTACAAGGTATGTGCAGGAGATTCACACCTGCCAGATGCTGTCCAGGAGATCCCAGACTACTCAAACATGTCCTCATTTGAAATGTAAAAATGAACAGAATGTAGATATTTGTATGCATTTGGCCATGTTTGATCAAAAATGTTCACACCTCAGAAAATCACACTGAAAATGAATCATCCAAAGTGTTTTTAAGATGAAAATGCAATAATATAGAGCATGAGTTCTTTGAAATGAAACCGTTTGTGTTGGTCATCCTCTAGTCCTTCATCAGAGCTCACAGGACCCTGCCCGCAGGACACTGTTGGCTGGAAATTTCTGGTTGGTGGCCTGTTCTCTGTCCAGCAGTGACACTGAGAGGTTTAAACACTCCAGCAGCACTGCTGTGTCTGATCCATTTATACAAATCACCATGTCAGTGTGACTGCAGTGCTGAGAATGACCCACAACCCACATAATAGCTCCTCTGTGGTGGTCCTGTGGGGTCCTGATCATTGAAGATCAGGGTGAAAGGAGGAGAATAAAGTCTGCAGAGAAACAGATGAACTACAGTCTGGAATTAAGGAACCACAAAGTGTGTAAGAGATGCTGATAGAATGGACAGTGAGAGTAGAAACCAGGAGGTGGTCAAAATGTTATGGCTAATCGATGTGTTTGTATCTACAACCATAAATCACTTCTCATTGCATTTGGGTAAAAAATGCATTTGTCCAAAACTGGTGAATGAACCCTTATGTGGTTAAAAACTCAGGTCAACTGCACCCGTAACGCTGCCTTGAATGATAGTGATGAACGGAGATGTTCAAATATTACTGATCTCATCACTGCAGCAATATAGGAAGCAGAGAACCCGCTGACTGGCTGCTTTCTACCCTGCTCACTCTTCTGCAAGCCCCACAACTCCAACATGTATCTGTCAAACATGCTTGTGGTGCCTTGGGTGTCATTGGCCATTGGTTGTCCTTCCTTGGAGGACGTTTGGTAGGTCCTGCCCACTGCATACCAGATAAACCATACAAGATCTGGCTGATGCTTCGGACATGTTCCGACCCAGATGTCTTGTCTTACCATCCCAGTTTGGTGTCTTGTCAAAATGTCTTTGACATCATCGACTTCAAGAACCGTTTGTTCGGTTGCTGCCTAATATATCTGTTCCTTGACGGGCGCCACTGTGAAACCTGTGGTTTTAATGATATGGCTCATGGGTTACAGCCTTTTTAATTGTACATGGTCGCATACTAACAGCAAAGCAAACTGAACATTACCGAGGCTGAACCATGATCCAGGACTCGGAGCTGCAGAGAGGTTTTGAAGCTCAGCACCACCAACATTTGCTCCAATTTCGTCACATAAGTTCCACATAAGGAGGGAAGGCTTGTCAAACTCATGCATAATCGTTGCTGCATCCTGTCCCAAAATCTGTGACATTACAACCGACACCCTGACATGACGTGATCAAAGTCAAAGTCATATGAAGGAGACAAAGTTATACAGAGGCTGGAGTGCTGAGCAAGGCTTGTAGAAGGCACTGCCAAACTGTCAGCAGGGGCTCCCCGAGAAGAACTTATGTCTTTGATAAAGTAAGTACATTTGCATTGCAGTTAGACTTCAAACAGAACTCTGTGCATTAGTCATTATATCCACTTTCAGCCAATCAGCAGGAGAGCTGATGGATGAACTTGGGACCATGTGCTTGTGCAGTTTTTACAGGGAGGTACAGAAAAGGAACACACTACATGTCCAAATATTTTGCGGACTCCCCATCTAATGCATGCATTCAGCTAATTTCAGTTGCACCCACTGCTGACACAGATGTGCAAATGCACACACATCTTGTCTAGTCCATGTAGAGACTCTCTGAAGCAGGTAGACATGAACCTTTAGGCACCAGATGAGGACTAGAGCTGTGTTGTTTCTGGACCCCTTAACAGGGGTTGTGAGAGTTGTGTTAAGAGCCAGAAGCCTTTTGGCCCCACCCAGCATACAAACACCACCCTAGTGATTTTGCACGAGGGTTGCAGCTGGCACACTAATGTCGATGTAGGGATGTGGGAAGGGGCAAGAAGCCAGCATGCGAACAGTGAACTAATGATTTTGCATGAGGGTCGTAGTGCCGGAGGAGGCCAGTAGCTTTTCGGTGTACATTTTCAACGAGGGTTGCAGCATGATAACGCAGTAGTGATGTTTCATTGTTGGCTAAAATCAATGATGGCTAACTCAGTAATGTTATGCTGATTGGTTAGTATTTCACTGTAAAATGACCCACTTATGATTACATCACAACAACCAGAGGCCACTCCCCCAGAGAGTGATTTCTTAGACAGAACGTAATGAACTATATGTGATGCCATCATTCTAAGAGCTGTCTTTGATTCCTCACTTGTGGTAGTGAATCTTGATGATGAAGAAGTACAGAAATGTGGAGCTGGGCCAGTTTCACTGGGGTTCAGTTGTAGTGATCAATGACTGTATATTAAAGATAGACGATGCAATTCCTTTCCTTTCTGTTCCATGAAAAATTAATCCAAACACATCTTTGATGCTGTCAAATAGAGTCTGTGCAGTAGAGGCCAGACTCACCACCTCATTTGGTTTGACCATGGAAACCTGGGACCACCTTCTCAAATCATATCGTCTCTGGTCGCCAAGGCCGTCAATCACTTCATGCCTAAGAATAACCTCACCTTCTTACGATAACCCTGCCTTCTGACTTCTATAAGCACTGGGAAAACAGTTGGGATTAGAGAGTGGGGGTGGAAATTCTGATTGAATGTGGGTAGTTTGGTCACTGAAATGAGAGACGATGTGCTGTCCATCTGTAACATACGGTCACTGGTAGTGATGTACAGTATGTGAAATGCTGAATTACATGGTAGTCAATTCATTTATATCCCTTTTAAATGGGCCACTGATACTCTGTAAACCCAATCCCAATTCTGGGAAACAGAATACGTCCCCCCACTATGCACATCTATAATAGAACACTGCATGACAAAGCTCAGCTGGGTGGCGTCTGGAAAGTGGAATTAGTTTGGCTCAGATGGAAAGCTGAGGTGGCACAGAATGGGGTAGTTTAAAAGGAAAGTCGGAAAGTCGTCTTGAGAAGTTCTGTAACAGGCCCGGTTTGGAGTGTGGATGGTACAGCAGATGACAGATGTGCAGCAGGGGTTCGGCTTTTGTACTTATAATGGCGGCAACCTGATGAGCGTGCATTAGACAACTTTTTATCCGCACGCTATAACACTCAATCATCAAAAAAACAGCTGTCTCTGACTCAACTCCGAGTCAATTTCGAGGAGGAAACATGTCTGAACCCCATTCCTCAGCGATGCCTGTTTTCTCTGAATTGCCTTCGATCTCCCTATGCTCTTGTATCTCGATCATCCTCATCTCAAGCTGCCTTTAACAGAACATTTTAATAGAGGAGGATGGAGGCGTTGTCACTCACTGCTTTTCCGGCCAATCCATCTTACAGTATTCCTGATATGTCCTCCGAGGCTTATTTGCCTAGCTCTTTTTTAAAAAAAGGGGAAGACAGAAAAGCACCGAAAGCGGCTTATAAAAGCACAGGAGCGGAAGGTCGCAGAGGTTTCCGACCAAGATCAGCAAGAAGGTCCGAAAGGTCCTTCCCTCCTTCCTCAAGGTGGACAGCTTAATGTCCTTCGTATTTATGGGCTGTGAGGGAGGTGTGATGGATCATTGCTTTGGAGAGAGCCTGGAAGATTGCTAAGTGACTCCGATCTTTTTCTCTGACGTGAGTTACTCGCGAGCCCTGGGAGGAGGTTCTTGCCCGTCATAAATTCAGCCCATTGCTGCATTCCTGCAGGTGATGACTTGAGTCCCGCAGGTGCATTTGAGCTGATCTGGAGCTGAATCTAGGGCAGCTATGACAGCATATCTTCCCACCGTTGCGCATAACGTATTTATGAAGTCCTAATGAAGAGCCCCACATGAGGAATTTTTGAGGTGATTTAGAACACGACCATAAGCCGACACGTGTTTTGTATGGAAACTCTTTTCCATTAAACGCACCCAAGACTGTGAGAAACACTGGTGCTACTGTTGTGATATCAGACAGATCTTGATGAAAATGCAGAGTGAGCGAACACGCCAAAGGTGATGGATGGTTTTGGCATTGTATGGATCTTGTGCCGTATTCAATACAAATACGCTGAAAGTTTCCACTTGAGCTGATCGGCTTGCACCCTTGTTGTCCATTTTTATACCCTCACTGCTGTCCATCTCTTTCTCTGCATACTTCGTTCGCCTCCTTTCACCCTGATCTTCAATGATCAGGACCCCACAGGACCACCACAGAGCTGGTATTATTTGAGTGGAGGGTCAGACAACAGCAGTGCTGCTGGAGAACAGTCCACTAACCAGAAATATCCACTTGACCGCATCCTGTGGGCAGAGTCCTGTGAGCACTGATGAAGGACTACATGATGACCAACACAGACTGTGCAGAAACAGATGAGCTTCTGTCTCTGCAAGGTGGAGACACTAGGAAGAAGTGTCTAATGAGTGGACAGTGAGAGGACACAGTGTTTAAACACTCCAGCAGCACTGCTGTGTCTGAACAAACCCCAACACACCACCACGTGAGAATGACCCACCACCCACATAATACCTGTTCCGTGGTGGTCCTGCGTGGTCCTGACCATTGAAGATGTTCCTTTATAGTAAGTGGACATAAAAAGGACATAATGGTATGACTGATTGGTGCATTCACATATTGCCTTGAGAGGGAGCTTCTGGAATAAACAGAAATTCAGTGGGAGGAAGATAAGGAAGAGAGAGATAGCGCGAGAGAGACTGAAGGACTACAGAATGTTCAAGTTCCCAACGGAAAAGCAGAACAACCACAGAGTTCAATTGCTTTCTCCAAAGATTTGCTCTCTGTTGTATACCTTTCCTTTCCCCAGGAGCCTGCTCTGTGTGTTCTGCTGCAAACACACATCTGCCTTTGCCTAAACAACTTCAACAGCTCCTGCGAGCTGCAGATTTAACATTCTTGGACCCAGGGATCAACACACTTAAGATGTTTAAGGTCCATAATATGGCAATTAATTTGAGACCAAACCCAGTTCAAGTCAATTACACTTGCCTTGCTTAACGCAACTAATTAGGGATCCACCTCAGCTCTAAGCAAATGGACTGAGATGGTCTGACCACAGCCTGTGGCCTCGCCGCAGTTCCCAGAACTATCTGCACTGTGCTGCACAGTGTCTTTATTCTCTCGGTACCAAGACTGGCAGAATGTAATCAAGGAGCTGAGCCCTCTGGCGAACACACAGGATGGATTCTTTAAAAAGCTCGGGATGTGGAGACAATTTGCTCAGCGGTTAAGACGCTTAGGCCAGAATGCATGTAACAAGACAAAGGCAATTATGAAAAACGGTCTTTCCACAAACCCACGACACAAAGACGACAACAGAAGCCTAAAAAGAATAAATCTGCTTTTTGTTCTTTCTTTTAATAGCAGCAGAGCCATTTAGGAACGCTATTATGAATCCTCAATTATGTGTAAAGCTGAATACTGCAATTTTAGAAACCCCGAAACCCCACCAGAGCGCTCCTTGACTTTATTAGATGCCTTTATTTTCCATCTAAACGTAGACATATTTGGACCTCACTACTGAAATCTGACAGTGTAATAACTCCACCGTCACCTGAGAGCAGTGTGTAAATTACTATTTGACTGTCTGTGCAGACAGTAGCTTGAGGCAAAGCTAAACTCTTCCAATCATTTCAAGATCAACATCAAGAAGACCCTTACTGTCCCCAGTTATATACATTCATAAAGAGTGGAACAAAAGTTGGTTCCTCCAGGGCCTCGGTACCACATACACATCGACTGGATTATAGGAGCAGGAACAGGATACAGGGGTTGGACAATGAAACTGAAACCTGGTTGTAGATCACAATAATTTATTACTATGGTGAACCAGGGCCTGCTTTTGCAGCCAATACAGCGTCAATTCGTCTTGGGAATGACATTTTTTGGTTCCATCCAGATTAGCACCCGAACATCCCTTTCAGACAGCTTCCTCTTGCGTCCACAGTTAATCCTGTTGGACGTGGTTCATCCTTCTTGGTGGTGCTGACATTACACCTTCTATATAGCTGCTCCATCTTGTAGATGTAAAGTCAGATATAAATGCTCATCTGTTCCTTCACAGTTTGTGGTAGGTGTTTGGTCGACTGTTCCCAGTCCAGCATCGACACAGGTTTTCTGAAACCGGATCATCCAACATTAGAACCTGACCCAGCTAATGTTCATGTGGCTGATTGCTATCAAACTCTCATAGTAAATGTTCCAACATATAGTGGAATGCCTTGCCAGAAGAGTGGAGGGCCGGGACAAACCCCCCGTTTATGTTCCCAGTTTCAGAAGAAAAGGTGGATGAACTGGTTTTCCAAAGCCCAAAGCAGAGTGTAGGCCAGAAGGTAAAGTCCCACAGCATTGGATCGTGAGTGGAACTGTATTGTCAGTTCTCTCAAGTGATGAAGCTTCATGCGTTACTTTTGGGATGAGTTACATGTACCGTAGAGCCTTCCCAGAGGGGTAGAGGATGTTACTGCAGGAAGGGAGGTTTCAGAAGAAACAATGGCTGAGCTTTCCACCATGCCCAATGCCAAGTGTCAGCTAGAACATAGAAACAGTAGTAGGACATGGTAGTGATGGAGCTCCATCCAGTACGTTTGGGATGAGCTGGAGTGGAGTCTGTGACCAGAACTGATCTGCCAACATCCTCACAGCAAGGTTCCGGAATGTCCTGAAAAGCCTGTTACTGCAGGACAAACTCCTCATTAATACTCTTGATTTCAGAAGAAACACTAGATGAGCAGGTGTCTACAAACTTTTGGACGTAGTGTTTTTTCTCATACGTGCATGTGTTCTCAAGCTTCTAGACATGTAACCCAGACAGGGAACTGATCAAAGGGACGGAGGGACAGACTGGTAGAGGACAGAGGAAGCCGGGTGAAGGAGATAAAGAGGCAGGAGTGTTTGAGAAACATGGAGAAGGAAAAAACAGCGTAAGGAATCAGCAGGAGAATACAGAGATGCCACACAGACGGTGGACAGAGCGAAGAGCACAGGGGCTCTTCTTTGGCCGGCTCCAGCTGCACAGCGGAGGCCCAGCTCCAGCTGACCTCTCTGGAGACAGGCGCTTGTCTTTTCCTTCCCTCTTTCCCTCTCATCTCTCACCACGTCAATACCCTTCCACACACTCTTGGCACACAGTCACTCATCTGCACCAGACAGTCTGGCAAGTGGACCACAGCCTCAGATGAAAATCAGCACTCCCCTGGGCCCCCCTCAACTATCCAGATGTGAGCTGGAGTCTAGTCGAACATATTCTACTTTTCTCTTCTACAAATGTTAGGAATAACAGCTGAAAATTTGGAAGCAACATTCCAATGTTTGGAAACACAATTCCAAACATCGGAAAGACAATTGGAAGCAGTTTCAAGTGAGGGAGTCACAGTGCAAAAGTTTAGAAATCACTACTTAGAATTCCACAAGTTCCAGAATTCCAAAGTAATTTAGATTAGTAATGCAGTTTAAAACAACAAGTGAGCTACAGTGCAAAAGTTTGGAATCAGAGTGAAGAAAAAAAGGAAACACATTTCCAGAGTTTGGAATCACAGGAAGTTTATTCTAAACTTTCAGGAGGTTTGAAATTTCACTTCATAAGTTTGGAATCCTAGAGTTTGCAGTGACAGTGCAAGATGTTAAAAGCAGCATTCAAAAATTTGCAAACAAAGAATTCCAGTGTTTGGAATCAACATTCCAAAGTTGACAATCTACATTTTAAAGTTTGGAATTATAGTTGAAAATTCAGAATGTGTCGGTGTAAAGGTTTGGAAGCAATGTTCCAAAGCAAAAATCAGAGGCTTGGAATGAGTTGAAAAGTGCAGAATCCTTTATTTCAGCATGTTATACGTAGCATCTGCATGTAGGACTTTGCATTCATAAGCCTGGAATCATGATCGTCATTAACAGTCAGTTTTCAGATTGGGTTTCTGGAATTATGTTTATATGTTATGGATGCTGCAATAAATGACATCACGATACATGTTTTTATCATCAGAGATTTCATTAGTAATTCTACAACACTGAGAAACTCCATGCTTTATTAAAAGAGCGCCGATAAACTGCAATCAACTGTGTCTAAGTTTTTACGATAAAAGCCCTTTAAGGAGTTTAACAGCCAAAACCGAAGAATCCCGTTTCCACCCAGTGGAATATTTTTTTTTTCGTCTTCTTCTTCCTTCAGCCAAACTCTTTAACGTGCAAACCGCTCTAAACGTAAAAGAAGCCGGCGTGCTGATGTGATCTGATGATTGGTCCTGCATCAAAACCACTGAGTGCGCATAAGTCTTTCTTCTCCCTCTTTCCACGTTATTGTCTGACTAGACCAGCACACCCTAAATGTGTCATTAATGAGTAACACCATGGCTAGCACTTTCCCTCGCACCTCAATAAATCAAGCATTTTCCTCTCGCTGGAGCTGGACAGAAGCTTCCGATTAAGGAATTGATGGACGTCTTGGAAAAAAAGAAAAAGGGGATAAAGAAAAGAAAGAAAAACACTGGTAGTCTTCTCCAGCCGAGCACCTCAGACGTGGACGCACGCACAGCTGTCCAGATGTGCGGCCATGTTTACTCTATGTTCAATGCCACCGCTCAGCCTCGCTGTAAGTGCCGTGAGGAAGTATTACATTTGCTAACACATTAAGCAGCACATCTCGTTTCCTGCAATTTAGTTGCTCCATGTAAATACCGCACTAAACCACAGAGCCAGGGGTAAGCAGGGGCACGGCCGTTAGAGGGAGGAAAAAGAAACATAGAAAGGAACTAAAAACAGGCTTGCCTCGAGCAATAAGACTCCTCTGGGGGAGAAGACCGCAGCGTGCCACTGATTCGGTTGCTCGCCACTTTGATCACTGGTAAGTGCTGGTGGTCACCTTGATTACATGGTTTGTTTAAAAAATGGCCAGCTTGAACCAGTCATTTCAGCTATTTCTGCTTAATATTAACTGGGCATCGTTTTCAAAAACGAAGACTCTGTGGAGCCACTTGATGGACCTCTTTTTCCCCTAAGCAGATATTCATGGGGTCACCCATAATTATTTAATTTGAAATGATACGTTCAGACCTTTCTACTGGGTTTAGTGACGTGGGCTATTTCTAATTTTGCCCGTCAGTCAATGTAGAACTCACAAGCCAAGGACATTTTGTGATGGTGCAATTATGACCAAGATGGCAATGAAGGCTTGGTTGTCTGGAGCAGTTCCAACTTACTTTTTGGTTGAAGTAAAATTCTCCATGATGTGACAAGTAGTTCTTTGAGCAATGCCACAGAAGAAGCACTTGGTTCCACAAAGGACTTGTTCTGTAGAAGAGATTTATGATCGTGTAGAACCTTGACTTAATGTAAGAGGTCTTGACAGTCATGCATAAAATTCAAGCTACATTAATGGTGCTTTTCCGTTGTACGGTACTGACCCAATTTTACCTGAATCTACTCACCTGATTCCAGGTGATTCCATTCGGGCTTATAAGAACCTTGGTGTTTCAGTGAACCATCCCGTGTTTACACAAGCTTTAGTGGAACGGAGGATACGACATAGAACACGTGTGCGCTGCACAGTGTCGGTAAACAGAGGTGAGAAGATGGTAACGTATAGATGACCTGCGAGAGTTTGTTTTACACTCCTTTATTTTTCTCCAAAAAGCAAACATGGATCAAAAATGGATCAAATTTTGGTGATAAGAAGATGTAGAAGATGACACCGTACGAGATGAAGGGTATGTCATTGCTGCTGTACAACTAGATGCCCACAGCTAGTCGAACTGAAAACCTAATAATCTTTGGTTCTCGTTGCAAACAAAGTTTTTGGAAATGCACCGACACCTCAAAATTAGGTTTCCACACCAGAACGGAATCCATTCAGATTTCTTTTGGTGGAAAAGGCCTTTGAATGATGCCATAGAAGAACCACTTTTGATTCCATAAAGCGACATTTTTCTCTCCGAACAGTCCCGTGGAACTTTTAAAGCAATTTTCTCTAAGCTTCAGCTTTGTCAGGTAGAACCTTGTAATTTATTTCATCTAGAAGCTAAAGAGCCAGTGTTCAGCTGTCTGGGCACAGCTTTCTACTCCCCACTTCCTATTCCAGAAGAATTCATCATAAATGCTTCCAAGCTCCACTTCTCGGAGGCCGCTGAGGAAACTAGTAAGAATGCAGACGTTTGCCACTGTGAAGCATCGTTTGGCATCAAATCTGACTGAGAAATGACTGGCTTTTGTCTGCACTAAAGCAGTGTGACCAAGTCACTGGATAAGAGGAGATTGGCTTTTTAGGAGGGTAGGAAAAAACAGCATCTGATGCAAATATGGAACAAAGGAAAAAAGACATCTGACCAAGGAAAAAAAAAACAGCCATATGGTAGTGTGTTTGCTGCCTAATGAGGCATACAGACTTCCACTCTACTCCTGACCTGGTGTGGAGTCTATAAGAAAGCCTACTGAGATCCTCCACTAATACTACTGATAATATCAACATGGCAACATCTCACAAGGTTCAGACGCAACTTCTACATAAACAGAAGATTGTTACTACAACAAAAGTAGGAAAGGAGTGGCATGCAAAAGATTCCTGAAAAGGAAAATTGTAATTGTAATGCACATTTGTTCATCAATCATTTAATCATTCAATCAAAACTTTTGTTTTTTTTATATATATATATATAAAAAAAGCAATAAGTAAATAAAAATGTTTTATAAAAATAAAAATATGGAATTTAAAAAAGTTTTAATAAAATACATTAAATAAAAAAAACATTATTGAAAATTAAGACCATAAAATGTTTAAAAACACTACATGAAAGTAAGCCGCTTAATTTGCTTTATGAGTTTTACTTTAATGAAATGCATTCCATATTACATTACAGAATTTCATAGCTAAGTTATGTCCGCATTTCTGGATTAGTTATCTGTGGTCAGAAAATACTGCACTTTTTCTGGGTTAGGCCACACCCACTTTTGTTTTGTAGTTTAAAGGAGCATTATGTAGTAATTTAACCTTAAATGAACAGCTTCAGAATCATTTCGATGGTACGCTGACTGTAACAGGGAAGATCATCTCCATCATTGCCACTAGTTGACTAGGTTTGCTTTTGCATGTCGGCCCACTGACAGCAAAGCTGGTGGTCTCACTGGTGTATTGCTCAGCGTTGTCTGGGTGGTCCACTGGTAGTGTTTATCGCTCAATTTCAGAGTCAACTTTATTAGCATGTTATTATTTGTTATTCTTCTGTTGTAAATGAGTTTAATGAATAATAATCCAGCACAGCATCAACAACATTAATAAAAATGCATATTAGGCTTGGTCATTAACTTCTTGGTCATTAATTGTTGGCAATATCTGTCTTATTTACTTTTCGAAAATAAAAGTCTCTGCGCATTTAAAATCTGTTTGAGGAGATTAAACACTAGTTCAATTTTGCACACAAGAGGTTAATCAGGGTGGTCCGAAGTTGGCCCAGCAGTGCCAAACAGACAGCAAGGTGCCGACCTGATCAAGCCAGCAGACCATTTTTTTATATATATATATATATATATATATATATATATATATATATATATATATATATATATATATATAAAAAAATACATATTTTATTCAATATAAGCCCCATCAGGACAGGAGGTCATTCTTTCTTTCACGGGGATTCCCTGTGATTTTATTTCCATACAAATCAACCATGTCAGTCATCCTCTGACAGTCATCCTCATCCTCTAAGAAAATTATAGACTGATTTACCTGCTGCTTTACATTGAACTCGGTGATCCTCTGATTTTGAGTCCCATTCAGATTCACAGCTCTGTGTTTTTCTAGGCAGATGTCTCCTCACATTGAAAAACAGGTTTTTGGTCGATGCTGCCACCATATTTAATCTCTGAGCACAAACATCAGAGTTCTTCTGGTGGATATTAAAGATATTAAACACAACACAAAAAACCTCCTCATATTAAAATTATTGTTGGAACTTATTTATTGCAGCATTTGCAAAAGTGATCATGAAAAGTGATCAACTTGTATCAATCCCACTAAACCCTCTGGAGAATTTTTTTTAAGCCATCCAGATGTTAAAGGTAAATCACTGTGGAGATGTATCATTTCTTATTCACCTGAGAATTTAATCGAATATAAACAGGGCTTACATCTACTTACATTTATTCTGGTAGTTTCTTGATCTAAAACTTTGTAAAACTTTAATAACTTTGGAAAGAAATCTGCTTTTAATTTACTGAATTTACTTTTTTTTATTGTTGTGTAATCACTATCGATTGGTCGCACCACACCAGAAATACCTTTTGGGATCCTTTTGGTCTAAAATAAAAAGTCAAATCTTTAAAGAGTTACACAGTGATGTTATAAGCTTGCTTGAATAAACCATGTGTCTGCAGTACACAGTACTATTTGAATGTTTCAGAAGTGTGTGTTTAATTAGGTTTTTGTTAAGAAGTCAAGAAGCATCCCGAAGTGCAAATTGTTGGAATCCTGCTTTGGGAAGCTCTGTTCAATAATTCAGCATTTCAAGATGTTCATTACAGCAATGCAAAACTAGACACAACTGTTTTTAGCTGTGATTTACCACACTCCGCACTAAGAGAGCCAGCCAGAGGCCACATAATGGCATCTGGGACACAGTACCAACACACTGTTTTCCAAAAATTGATGCAGTCGACACAAAAAGCAAAAATGCCCTTTCTCTGCACCATTTTCCCATTTCACCCTAAAGCACTTTTATTCCCATGAGCATTTAGAAGTTTTCCCGTCCTCTTAACTTTCTCACATTATGATGATGGCTGTCCATTTGGAGAATGAGGGACAAATTGTAATGCAGCTCACCCTTACTTCACCGTCTGCTGCCACAAGCAAGCATATATTGTGTGCTGTGAAATGAGTGATCTGTGCCAAATTGTCCCAAACCAGAATACCCCATTGGAAAAAAATGGCAATGAGGCACGATGATGCCTTTACATCCTCAAAGCAAAGAAAGCACCGTGAGAGCCTTGTTCAGTGCACAGGGGCAATCACAAGCTGTAGATGATAAATGGAACGTGATACGAGTGATCTCTTTTCAAGGACAATGCAGGACCTGGAGTTCACCGTTGGACAGGGCTGCCAAGGCACGACTGAGACAGGAAACGTCTTCAGGGCTGCAAGGAAAACTGATAAACGTAGAAGTTTCCTGCTGTCTGACCAAGACACATGCAGAAGGGTGAGTCTATGAATTTCAGACTAGGACCCAACTGATACTTCTCTGGACAATCAAGGTTGATGTTGCGGTTCCACATACTGACCTGGATCTTTCAAAATTGCTGTAATAAATCACCAGTACTGTTCTGATTTTATGAACAGAAATAACTGTAAAAATTCGTGTCATGAAGTCTGGCAGTGGATCATTTTCAGTGATGAGTCCCCACTGTCTTGGGACCAATGAATCCATGTGTGGAGCCACCGTGATCAGCACCAAGATCAATGATTTCGGTTACATGTCACAGGTCCAGAAGGCCTGGGGTCAATTTCATACAATGCCAGATCACCTTTGGTCTTCATTACAGACATTTTGAAAGTCCAGAGTTCCTGCAACCAATGGTTCTACCTTTTCTGAACACACACTCCGGTGCTCTGTTCCAACAGGACGAGGCTTGTTCATATACTGCTGCAATATCTCGCCTTCAAGACACAGATACTATGTCGTGGTCGGTCTCATCTCCAGACCTATCCCTGATTGAAAATGTGTGGGATGCTATTGGGTGCTCTATCAACACTCCACCCCTACCACACCATCTGCAGAACTGAGTGAGAACATTCAAGCTGCATGGGATGGATCATCACAGGACACCATTAGGAACCTCTACAACTCCATGCAGAGACGTCTGGAATGTTGCATAAAACTGTGTGTGTAGCTCAATAAATATTGATCATATCAGACATTTTTAATGGTTTATTGTTATAGCTATATGTTGGTTTATCCTCTTAAGACCTTTAAAAGGTCCAGTTACAGTTTCATAGGCCCTACAATGAAACCTTGAATCTGATATGCTTAAAGGCTCCATTTCACTTCAGGATTAATAACTGAAAAATTAAACTAGGGTTTAAGAGATTAAGAAAATAGACAATAACTAACTTTTCACAAAATACAACTCAATTATAACGGTCAGTAAAGTATTGAATAATAGAAACTCTTGGAAAATATTTTCTTTCACACCTTAAAAATAAGCCTGTGGGGCATCAGTTAATCAGTTGGGCCCTATTACAAACATCCCGGCTCTTCTCGGGTTTCAAAGGAGCTTCTAATAATGACATGCCTGTCCAAGACCCTTTGAGCTGACAGTATGTCCTCACCCTCTTCTAATGAGTTATGAAGTGTGATCAGATAAGAGTCCAAGACAGACACACGGTTCCCACCAGATGGAGGAAGAAGCCCCCTCGAACCCTGGTAACCTCCAATCTTTGGGGAGGGGCTCGTCACTATTAATTTCCCTCGTCAACTACCTAGGGACCCTCTCTCACTTTTTCATTGGACCCACCATAATCTAACCACACAGTGGGGCAGTTCTTACCCACTAAGAAAAAAGGAGCTTTATTTTGCCCCATGGAAGCACAACTGTAGTCTACTGTGAGCAAACTGGTATCTAGAACCAATCATGGCACCACCATAAAAGACCACAAAATACAAATGAGTGTCTACGAGAAAAAGAAATGTGAGGAGCTTTGGGAAATAAAGTGGAGCAGTTACCAGCCCATGCGAACAGGCCACTGTGCAAGGCCCTCAATGAATCTGAAAGGGACAAAGGCCCTCACTGGCTCATTGTGCAGCAGAAACCTGCGGAGCAACCACACTCCATCTCGCTCACAGCCCTCTTCATTCAATTCATTAAGAAAAGGGAGTCTCGACTAAATGTACCAATTATGCAGCTGCTTCAATTGGCCAGTGTGAAAAAAACGCTCCTCACTCCCAATGCTGGACACAGCCAAGGCCGCAGTTGGGGAGCAAATGAATGGTGACTGGTGAAGTACCCTGCACAAGGCAACAACAGCAACCAAGTCCACGCCTTCCTCAAGCATTTACCAAGTACAGCTCTTTCAACCATTTTCCTGAAGCTCGTGAAGTGGAGGTGCCTTTTCTCTCTCTCAGCCATTCAAAAACGGAACTATACAGCTTCACTGAAGGCGTTGTCTGGCTAGTGGTTTATTGGAGATGAATACTAAATCACTAAACAACCAAAAATGGCCTCTAGAGGTTCTTCAAAGGGTTCTTTGAGTGATGCCATAGAACAACCACTTTTGGTTCCAAATAAAAAGCTATTTTTATAGAGACGTGTGAGCATGAAGAACATAGATCTCATTGATGTTCTCAATCAATAATAGTAATAATCAGACGATCTGTTTTGTGGCTGGCTCCTGTCAGGCTCCTGAACTGGGAAAAGATGCTGGATACAGTGCAGCAGTTAGCTGAGATTCACTACAGGAATCGCTCAGATTCTGAGTTTTACTCAGCTCACTGGTTTCATGTTATCATTTTGAACTTTCAGCTTCTAGCCATGTTCATGAAGCCTGTAATTATATGTAAAATTAGTTATACTTACCTTTTCTTATCTTTTCCTTTTATAATGTTTTAAATGTATTTTTGTTTCAATTATTTTAATATTACATTATTTAATTTTCATATTTTATTACTATTTATTTTTTTAATTCTATTATATAACTTTTGTTTTTTTTCCCCATTTTATTTAAGTTATAAACATTTTTGTTAGTTATTTACATCATCTCAATGTCACTTTTATTTTTATTTATTTATTTTAGTGAATCTTAGTTTAGTCACTTATATTACATTGAAATCTCCAACTCTTTTGGCTTTATTTCAATTTGTCACCCTCATTTACTTTTATTTTCATTTTTCTTCCCACTTATCCAAGCCATTTGTATGACTAGTTTACGTGGATACTAAATTTCTTTTGAATCCTATAAACTTGTGAAAATAAAGGTTGACTGATTTTAAAGCATTTTATTTGACCAATTTAAAGGTTCCTCACACTCCCGTCTCTCTATTACAAACGAGCTTCATTTAGTCGTCTCTCAAAGAAACATTTAAAGCGAGTCTAGAGTGAACACATAAAAAATGATCACATAATTACAGATATCGTTACAGCAATGATTGCTTATGTAGGTGGCGACCCAATATAAGTTTTATTGGGGCAGAGCAATTTGTAACTTTCGGCATCTGAATTGTGCTGAAATAAGGTCATAAAGTGGAGCTTTGTCATTGCGGTATTACACATAAACCCCGAAAATGTTCACCCATAGTAAAATGAAACCAGTTAATTATACCAGATCCTTTAGGCTGCCTCTAATGGATAGCTGAAGCGACAAAATCCAACATCAAGTACAACTACGGCACTGCCTCCCATTACACTAATCACGTTAGAGACGTACGAAGGGAAAAATGAAATCATGCCCATTTTTATATGCTGAATGGGTGATCACAATACGCCTATTGTAATGCCGTTTGGACTGCAGCGCCGAGTCAGGGAGAGGGGGAAAAAAGAGGTGGTGGGAACTTCTTGTGCAAAGATCTGCAATGAGGAGGGGAAAAAGGCACTCTCGAAGTGCCTTGCTGCGATGCTTGGATGTGGATTTGGCAGCAATTTGCACAGTCTGTGCATCATCTTACTCCCAACTGCTCTTAAGCTCCATGCCAGCTCCTGTCGACTGCATCCAGTCATGGCAGAGCCTAAGAGACAGCTTGCTTTGGACCCTGGTCTTGGCATGTATACTGCGATGGTTGTTTGGGACGGGACGTATTAAGGAACCTCTGCTAGCCCTGAAATACTGCGCTGAAAAGCCAGGTCTCCTGGCAACTTCCTATTATTCCTTGTTATAATAAAGACTGAGGCAGTGGGACGGTTCAAATGTGATGAAGACACTGATGTTTCCAACTCCTACTTCATGTCAAGACTAATATCACAATCAACTTTTTTTAAAAAGATGTTTTGGGTTAGCAGGCAGCACTCAAGAACCTCTGGGTTGACCCTGCACAGCTTCTTCGCCTTCTCCAATGCCAAAAGGAGTCAGTCAGTTCAGAACCCGTTCGTAGTCACACTCCTCCCTCTCTCTGGGGAGACCCAGGGGCCAAGTTCCCGTCTGCCAGGGCCCTCTGTTAGCTTTGAGGAGCCTGTCTCATCTCCCTCCAGCTTGACTTCAAGAGTGTGATTCCAATTAATATGAAGCTATATAAATATGAATGTTCACAAGTTTTTAATACAAGAAAAAGTATTGCTTACTTCTTTTCTTTGAAGCTACTCTATTGGCAGGAATGGCTTGCACTATGAAAAAGATGACGAAGAAACAGAAGCAGGCACACAACAAACTGGACAACATGGTGGGACCAAATGAGAGGAGATAGTAGCCATCAAAGCCCCATTTTTCTTTCACTGAATCACATTAATCACACGGTCAAACCAAAAGGCCATCTAGTCAAATTAGGAGTCATTCATCACACAAAACACTTCAAGATTGGGACGCACTGTAAGTGCAGTTAGATCCCGACTGTGTCCAATTCTACAGCAGAGCCTGCTGCTTTTAAAATAAGCTCCCTCGTACTCACTCTGTTGCCCTGGAAACCTTTTGTGAGGTGAAGATGAGGACAGCCAATAAAGAGCAAATCCCTTCAGCCATAGGACAGCAGGTAACTAATAACTCGAGAGTTCCAATCCAAACAGAGCTTCCCCCTAAACTCTCCCAAGTGCCCAACAGCTCATTGTGGTGTTGAAATCAATTTCCTAAACCAGTTGTTCAGATTTGCAACATTTTCAAGGAAAGGTCAGCCATGGCCACGATCAACAACAAACAGAAAATGTCTCGTTCTTCTGATTTCTACAGATTCTGCAGAAAGCAAGACCAAGAATAAGCCAATCCTGTCTTACCTCCATGAAGCAAGTTCCTGCTGCCGTGTTCTCCTTCAGGGATACATTGTAGAACTTGCTTCCAAAAATAGGTTCATTGTCATTAATATCCTGTAGGAGGACTTTGACCACAGCAGTGGAGGACAGGGGGGGTCTACCCCTGTCTGTAGCCACCACGATCATGCTAGGAGCGGGGTCCACCTCATAATCCAACTGGGTAAGAGTAGTGATGATGCCAGTGACTGCATCAATGCTGAACCAGTTAGAGTGAGTCTTTCGATTGTGTAAAATGCTATACTGGACTTCCCCATTAAGGCCTTGGTCTTTGTCCCTTGCCGTGACCTGAAGCACAAAGCTCCCTGGAAAAATGACTTCTGGAATAACCTGGGTGTATTCCTGTTGGTCAAACAAAGGTGGGTTGTCATTGACATCTGTCACTTGGATGGTGAAAGAGGACTCGGCTCGTAATGGAGGGGTTCCAGAATCTGTGGCCATGACCCTCAGTTCATAACGATCCCTTTCTTCCCGATCCAGGATCTCATCTACACATATGAGGTAGATGATGTTGTCCTTGGTTGTAAGAGCAAACTTTCCATCTCCTCCTTCCAAAGACACATTGACATTGGCATATTCGCCATAATCAGGGTCCGTGACAGAGATCCGGGCCACATACTGGCCAGGTTGTGCTCCCTCGGATATGCGTGGTGAGCCATCTTCACTGAGGAAGATGATAGTCATGGTGGGTTGGTTGTCATTGTAGTCTCGAACATGTATGGTCACAAAGGCATTGGTGACCTCAGGATGTGTGGCATTGTCCCTTGCCTGAACCACCAACTCATGAACTCTCCTCATCTCGTAGTCTAAAGGCTTGTTGAGTGTAATGACCCCAGTGCGGGAGTTAATGACAAAGTAGTGGTCAGGATCACTTTGCCGCCGATTGATTTCATAAAGCACCAGGCCATTGTCACCTTCATCAGCATCTGAAGCAAACACTTGCAGTATGTTGTTACCTGGTTGCAAGTTCTCTGAAATCATGGCATGGTAACGACTTTGATTAAACACTGGAGCATTGTCATTTATGTCCTGAACAGTCACATCCAGGATCATCTGCCCGGTCTTCTTGGGGGATCCGCCATCAAACGCTTCCAAGAGTAGAGTATAGGATGACCTTTTCTCTCTGTCCAAAATGGCATTGACTACCAAGTCCAAATAGAGCACTTGATTGGAGCCCCTTCGGGTTTCAAGAAGAAAAGCTTGCCCCACATTCCCATCTGCTATGATGTATCCTTGAGTTGCTAACTGGTCCTTGTCTGCATCCATGGCTGGCTCAAGGGGAAACTTGGTGCCTATGGTTGTTTGTTCAGGAATCTTGAAAGTGGCCCGCTTTTTGGGGAACGTTGGAGCATGATCATTGATATCGTTGACTAAAATGTTCACTTCTACTGTCACACCAGTCATGGTGACTGCTATGAAATTATAGCGGTCTCGCACTTCCCGGTCCAAGACCTTAGCAGTCTTTATGATGCCTGTGCTCTCATCGATGTCCAAGTCCAATCCGACACCTGTTCCCTCATGGTCCGAGATGAAATACAGAGATGCTGTAACTCCTGGTGGTAGACCAGCACTGATGTCACCAACAACAGTACCTGCTGGTTGCTCTTCATCTAACTGAAGCTCCAGTGTACCTGGTACCATAGATGAGTGAACCGTAAAGAGTTCTAGAACCACATAGGTGAGCACGAGTAACCTCCTATCCCACTTCCTGTATCGACGGAATCGGTCCATTCCTGTCCTTCCCAGTCCTGTCTGCACTCTCTTCATTTCAGCAGCTTCTTACCAAACCTATAAACACAAAAGAATGGGACATTAATTTAAGCAAAATATGACCGTGAAGGAAAAATACTTTAACCTAGATCATCTTAATTAAAATTTCACTTCCAGCCAGCACTTTTCCTGAAGGCCAAATGTAAGCTACGGTCGAGTCAAGTCAGGAATGCTTGAGAAGCATTTCATATGTCGCTTGGGCTTGGTTCCTAACCACACAGTGAGCAACACATCCCTCACACACATATTCCTGTACATTATTCTCACCTAATAAGTCAACACCTTATTCGTCTCACCAAGAAGAACAGAAACCACAAACCCACTGTACAAGTCCAGGAAAAAGACAGCAGAAGCTTTTATTGCCCCTACCTTCCAGTCAAAGTGAATAAGGACAGATCATATGCTGCTGGCCAAGGCTGCTTCACTGTGCTTAGGTTGTAACTGTACCCAGTGGTACGTGGACGTGGAGCAAGCAGGTGTTATAGAGACTCCGAGACCTGACGGAATGTTGACACACACTCTCAGGCAGGGTGCGAGCCCTGATGCAGAAAGACTGAAAGACCCTTTACAAAATTGAGTGCTCCCTCTGCAGCCATTGCTTTTGGGGTGTTAACTTGAGGAATGTCCTGTCCTCTTCCACCAGCCATTCCGTGGAGAGTGAGAAAAAGGACTCGGAGACTGCTGCCCACCAGAAATAACAGAATCCTTTCT
Organism: Acestrorhynchus altus; assembly: GCA_034509495.1. Taxonomy (NCBI): domain Eukaryota; kingdom Metazoa; phylum Chordata; class Actinopteri; order Characiformes; family Acestrorhynchidae; genus Acestrorhynchus; species Acestrorhynchus altus. The sequence goes on from CM067517.1 coordinate 4,968,891, forward strand.
CCAAGGGGGCTCAACTGAAGTCTACTTTGATGCAAATGCATCAAAAGCCAAGAGCAGTTATTCAATCATATATTAATGCCAATCATAATGCATTAATGAAAATGCCAGTTGGCCAACCGCAAAGGTCTACTCTTGAGTGCACTCCAGGTTCCTGTAAACTGCAAATTAGTGATTATTCATCCATAAAATTGTGGCTTGTGGTCCCACAACCCTGTGACGACCTAGTTGTTCAGAGTGTGAAATGAAACCTTCTCAAAGATTTCCAGGGTTCATTCCAATGTGCTTGTAAATGTGTTAAAAATACTATTCAAGGCAGGAGATTCATTATTTATGCATGCTTGTTAGGAGATCCTGAGTGTTTCTGATTTTACCTTCAAGCAGAGAACAGCTGGGAAGCAATGAGACATAAATGCTAGAAGCTTGAGATGATTTTCTGTTTGAGTTCAAAAAGTGATAAATAAAGGTCTCATATGGACAAAAAATTAATAATGCATTTATCAAACTTTTATCTAAACTTTTCAGTAGATTTACTAGATTTAGTCCTCTTTGTCACTACAGGGCCAATATGGTTACTAAGGCCATACTGTGCTGCACACATTGGTGGGCAGCCTTCTCCACAGTGTCCGTGGAGCAGCTGGGGAGTTAAGTGCCTTGCTCAAGGGCACTTCAGTCATGCTTTACCAGTTCAGGGACTTGAACCGGCAACCTTCCAGTCACAAGGATGGTTCCCAAACCACCAGGCCACAGCTGCCCGATTCACTTGTTGGGTCAAAAAAAATCTTATATTTTATACAGTCTGAAGGTCTCAAGGGTAACTGAGAGATCATGTCCATCACACACCACCCAATTCTGTCTCCAACTGTCTGAAAAATGTGAAGAGCCAACCAGCACAGATTGGGCTAAAAGGTGGAGCCGGTCAGTGGATCCCTACATTAGTTGACCCAAGAGTTGTTCTGCAGCTCCTAGTATGGAGAGCAAACCATAAGAGGAAAAGCCACCAGAAGAGTCACCCATCTGACTCAGAACCACATGGCCACACAGTGGAAAGAGGCCAATGATGGATCCTTGAACTGAACAAATTCCCAAAGAAGAAAACATTAAAAACATTGGTGAAGATGGGAATCTTGTGAAAACTGCTTCAAACTTTTTAAGAAGAAATTTCTTATGAAGAGTTGGTGAAAGAAGCCTCATGTTTGTAAGAGATATGCGAGTATGAAGGACCATTGCAATTATAAAGAACCTTTACATCAACTACAGGTTCTTTAGATTTTTAAAAGGTCCTTCACACTTCAAACACAGGTCTGTAACCAAAAGTGGTTCCTCTGTGACTTCGCTCCAAGACGTCGCTGCTGTTTTGCTCCGAGAACACACAGCCAGCACTGGAAGTACAATCCAGATGGAGGCCTTTCGGGGTGGTCGCTCATGCCACAACTGATTGAGAATTATAGCCACTTCTATGACGCTTCGGTTTTGGTTCCCATCTTAAATAATCTCACTAAATTACTTTAATTCTTCCTTCAATATGAAAGCAGAGTATAATTCATTCGGCACCTGAAAATAAGGTCTAATTCACACAGAACTGAACTCTGCACAAACAGTGATGACACATGGGCTTTCAGGGACAGACCGTCACCCGCTGTAGCGCCATACAAAGCCACAAAATGCATTACGAGCAATCAGAAATAATTGTGCGTCATGCTCAATCAGCGGAACAGAATCATTTCAGTGCTTTGCCATTCAACAACAAATTTATGACCTCTGAGTACGACACAAAATGTAAACACAATGATGAATAAGCATAAAAACCCCCCTCCTCTCAATTCTATTTGACACGGAAACCATACTCGAGGAAATATGCAAGGCTCCCTCCTGTGGCTTCTGCAGGACTCGTCGCCCACTTTCTCCCACAGCAGTCTAGATGCTGAACTGGTGTGATTTACAATAGGAGACTGAGGGCTTTTATGGTTTTCTGTACAATCAGTTAATCCAAGGGATTTTGATTCTGTGTGGTTTTGAGGGAACAGTACACTGAGCAACGCTATAGAAGAACAAATGTTTGCTCCGTGAAGAACCTTTAAAGGGTTTAACCACTCAGACTCAGACAATACAGTTGTGGGGCTCCACAAGAGCTCCTAAAGGCTTGGGTAAACTACACAACAGGTCCTCGCAGATTCTAAAATGACGACTGCAAATTTTTTAGCAAACGATAAACATTTCTATTGCTCAACGACTAGGGAATCACACTCAAAACACCCAAACAAGCTTCAAAACCTGCAAGCCTCACGTTTCCCAGTAGATGCAGATTAAAATGTGGAACAAGAGCTTGCAATGGTCATTGTTTGTGTGCCTTATTTCCATGGACTCTTCATGTAAAAATGTGAAAAATGACTCTGAGGTCATGGGTGCAGAGTAAGCAGCACATATAGGAGGCAACCCTTCATTTGAGGCAGATCTTGGTTTTGTTTACGAATTCATTCCACCTTAAATAGTGTTGCTGCATCAAACATGTACTACCACCGTAATTAATGGACTTTTTCTTATTTCCAGTTTAAATGTCAAAGGAACCTTCCAGACCATGTGTCCACATGTACCTGCTCAATCTGCATGCAGACTCTGACTGATCAGTGAGAGGGGGTGGGGTCAAGGAAGTCAGTCACAGACCAAGTTGTTTGGTGTACAGTGGAAAACAATAAAGGATGGGGCTGCTTGGTCCCTTTCCATGCTTACATGGTGTTCAAATTTTAGAATAAAAGTCCTGAGAAGGAGGAATGCTGATGTATATATAAATAACAAAAATAAAAGCTTCAGAGTTTGATTTTATTTAGATCACCATCAAGCATTTGGAAGAACATTTATTATTAATATCTAATCATTACAAAGAATTCATCAAAATGTTTGCATTTCTAGCTTAAAAATCTTGGGATGATCAATTTCCAACAGGATTTTGGAAAAAATGGAATTGTAAGCGCAAGTAAACAGGGTATAATTCATGAAAATATTTTAATTCAGACCAATTTGAAAATAAATATGTATGACTCCTATGAATACTTTTCTATTTTTTTCAGTGAATAAAATTACATCCCACAAACTTAGCCTGGGCAAGATTACTAGGTATTCAATCAATCAATCAAAATTTATTTTTATAGCGCTCTTCACAACTGAAGTTGTCACAGAGCAGCTTCACAGAAATTAAATAAATAAATAAATAAATAAATAAATAAGAAAGGTTAAAACAGAAACAAAGTATAAATGACAGATCCCCTAGTGTGCAAGCCACATGGCGACAGTGGCAAGGAAAAACTCCCTCAGCTGGAGGAAGAAACCTTGGGAGGAACCAGGCTCACAAGGGGAGGACCCATCCTCCTCTGGTCAAACTACTTATACACGGTTAGGGGATACTGGACCCCTACATCTCTGTTCTATTACTCGGGTATTGAAGTAATGTTAATTATCTGGTGGACATAATATTAACAGTAGATTTCTACAGTTGGTGATGGTGGGTGAGCAGCTAGTCCATGGCAGTGTGGGAAACTAGTCCAGGTCCAGTTGGTGGAAGGTGGAGAGCCAATGTATACATGTATCAGGGGAGCTTGGAGTCCTTCTCAGGTGGGCAGAAGAACTTGGGGTTAGGACCTAATCAGTTCTGGCTGGTGGGTCATCGTTAACTCGGAAAAGATACAGAGATGAATTAGTTTGGAATTTAAAAAGAGAACAGAGAATGTAAACATTACCAGAGTGTGGCGAGTGACTCCGGCAAATCTAACTATAACAGCATAACTAAGGAGAGAACCAGAAGGTAACATAAACATGGGAGCATCCTGAAACATTGGCATCTAACTGCTCCACCGTCACAAACCAGAGTGATCGCGAGAAGGAGTCAGACGGCAGCACCAACATCCCAGTTTACCATAAAACCCTATGTCCATGAACCCCTGGATCTGCAGCCTGTAACTAAGCTAAGACATTAATGACCAAATGCTACACTGAACAAGTAAGTTTTCAGCCTACACTTGAAGACTGAGACTGTGTCTGAGTCCCGAACATTATCTGGAAGGTTATTCCAGAGCTGGGGGGCTTTGTGAGAAAAGGCTCTTCCCCCTGCTGAAGCCTTCTGAATTCTGGGAACTAATAGGAAGCCAGCACCCTGTGATCTGAGTGATCGTGGTGGCTCATAAAGGTGAATTAGATCCTGTAAGTATTCAGGAGCGAGCCCATGTAGGGCTTTATATGTAAGTAAAAGAATTTTGTATTCAATTCGGAATTTAACCGGAAGCCAATGCAGTGCTGATAGTATTGGACTAATGTGGTCAAATTTTCTAGTTTTAGTTAAGACCCTGGCTGCAGCATTTTGAACTAACTGAAGTCTGTTTAGGTTCCTGCTTGAACAACCTGACAATAGTGCATTGCAGTAATCTAACCTTGAGGTAATAAAAGCATGCACCAGTTTTTCAGCAGTGTGTAAGGATAGGGCTTTTCTTAACTTGGAAATATTACGAAGATGGAGAAAAGCGGTCCTAGTAATATTACCTATGTGTTGGTCAAACGATAAATCTGAATCAATTATGACGCCAAGATTTTTGGCTACTGAATTAGGTATAACTGAGAAATCGGCCAGATTTAGCATCAAGTCTGATAATTTATTTCTTGCAATTTTAGGACCCAAAAGGAGGACCTCTGTTTTGTTACTATTTAGAAGGAGGAAGTTATGCCCCATCCAAGATTTTATGTCTTTTATACAGTCTTCCATTTTCTTTAATCTAGTTTTGTCATCAGGTTTGGCTGATATATACAATTGAGTATCATCTGCATAACAGTGGAAATTAATGCCATGTCTGTTTATTACTGTGCCAAGGGGTAGCATGTAAAGAGTGAACAGTAGTGGTCCTAAAATAGAGCCTTGTGGGATTCCATATCTCATTTGAGTGTGATTGGAAGACACATCCTTTACATTTACAAATTGAAACCGATCAGTTAGGTAAGATCTGAACCACGAGAGGGCTGTCCCTGTGATTCCCACCACGTTTTCTAATCTTTCTAGGAGAATAGTGTGATCTATTGTATCAAATGCTGCACTTAAATCTAGCAGCACAAGTAGTGACACACAGCCTTGATCAGAGGCAAGAAGGAGATCATTTGTGATCCTAACTAGGGCTGTCTCAGTACTATGATGAGGCCTGAATCCAGATTGGAACTTTTCATATATGTGATTCTTGTGCAGGTATCTGCACAGTTGTTGGGCAACAGCTTTTTCTAAAATCTTAGATATAAATGGTAAATTAGAAATAGGTCTGTAATTATCGAGTACACTCTGATTCAGATTTGCTTTCTTGAGCAGTGGTTTAATGACTGCTACTTTAAAAGCTTTAGGTATGTAACCTAGACTAAGAGAAGAGTTTACTATTGTTAAGAGAGGTTTGATTATAGCTGGCAGCATGTCTTTAAGTAGGTTTGATGGTATTGCATCTAAACAGCAGGTGGTGGAATTTGAGGAGTAAATAATTTTCTCTAATTCTGACTGTGGAAGTGGGTGAAAGGTTTCCAACTTTTCTTCTATATCTATATTTTGTTCTATATCAGCCAGACCAGAAGACAAACTGTTTGGATTTAATATTATGGGTTGAATTTTCTGTCTAATATTTTCTATTTTATGATTGAAAAAGTCCATAAAGGTATTGTAAAAGATGGCATCGTTAAAAGTTGTAAACAAGGTAAGGACTTTCTCCATCATAGGTAACGAACATATTGATGCTGTCAGAACAGAACCTCAACTCAAACTTTTCAGGATGAAAGAAAAACAGCAACATCATGAAGTCACCTTAAAATAGCTCTAGAATCATTAGAATCATGTTGGTGCCGAGTGAAAATATAGAACATGCCCCTTTCACTGCAGGTGCTGGTTCTGTAGCTCTCAGCTTATCAGCAAAGTGTCGCTGTCATGCAAAAACCTCGTCTATGTAATTTTGTCTTCGTTCACTTCTTGATATAATGAGACATTACACTGCATTAATAGAAATGCTCCAAAATGACATTGAATTGATTTTGAGATTTTAACTGGAAGATACAAGATTTTCACAGTGTGTGTGTGTGTGTGTGTGTGTGTGTGTGTGTGTGTGTGTGTGTGTGTGTGTGTGTGTGTGTGTGTGTGTGTGTGTGTGTGTGTGCGCGCGCGCATGTGGGAGTGCTGGAGTGACAGACCTGTGCATGCTGTGTGCCTGATTGTGGTGGTCTGTCTACCCAGTGGTGGTGACAGTATGTGTGTGTGTGCGTGTGCATGTGTGAGAGAGAGAGAGAGAGAGCTGGAGGGCTCCACACAGTCTGGCCTGCCCCTCTCTGGCTCTGCTGCATTGTAATTGGGGTCTGCTGGAAGGCTGCCCTGTGCATATGGGAATCCAGCGCTCATTTCAGTCTGTCAGCATCACAGCGACTAAGGCTCACACACACACACACACACACACACCAGAGTGTAAGAGTGTGCAGACACAGTTGCATATGTGCATGCACACACACTTGCATACACATATGAATAAAGTTGCATGAGCACGCACATTGCAAGTTGTGCAATAATTATAAAAATAATATCACACACACACACACATACACACACACACACACAAACACACGTGAGTGTTTCAGTTTGTTGGTCTTCTGCACACTTTGTCTTTTGCATTGTGTGTGTGTGTGTGTGTGTGTGTGTTCTCCATTGTATTTTGCTACTGTATCACAATCAAGTCAGCAGCCTTTTTTCTGAATCATTCCATGGATTTAGCCTACTCATCCATCCATCCATCCATCCATCCATCCATATATGTACCCATGTTCACTCAACCATATCTCTACCCATCTATTTATCAATCAATCAATAAATGTGTCCATCCATCTCTATTTATCTGTCCATCTATCTAGACATCTATCCATCCAGCCACCATCCAACCATATCATCAATCCATCCGTCTATACATTCATATCTCTATTAATTTATCTGCCATCCATCCAAACTTCCAGCTCTCACCCATTGATCCATCAATCCATCCACTCTTTGATCTATCATTTATTGATCCATCAATCCTTCCAAACTTCCAGCTATCTTCCATCTGCCCATCACTCCATCCATTCTTCCAGCTAAGTTCCATCTGTCCATCACTCCATCCATTCTTCCAGCTAACTTCCATCTGTCCATTACTCCATCCATCCTTTAGCTATCATCCATTTATCTATCCATCCATCCATCAGTCCAGGTTACTGAACATATGTTGCAGTTCTGATGAACAACAATGTGCAGTAAGGCTGCTGAGATGGAGCGCATTATTCCATTTAATCAAAACTCGACCGGCCAGAAATGTGATATTCACTCATTTACATATTTTACTTTCAAACTTCATAAAACATCTGTGAAAAGGAGTTGTGCTCCACAGCTGATACTCGTCATCAGACAGCCCTTCTAATGAAACTGCAGCCAGCGGCGTCGATGAAAAGACTGACTTGTTTTATTTAAACACTGAGGCCTTACCTCCACCTACTGCCCCTCCAACGGGGGAACACACCCCTGCTGCAGCATCTCAGGAGGTTTGCTCCTTTCACTAATGGAAGCTGCAGACCACCACAGGGCATGCTCAACTTGCCCTGCGGCAAATGAAGCCAGGCCATTACTGTTCTCCATCCAAGACATGTTTCTTATCCTTGCATTTAATACCTTGTTAAACTGTATGATATGAGGAGACTACTCCTGCTTTCCTCTCGAAGCGAAGGGGCTGCAGAGGCACGCTGATCAAAGTGTTTTCCGAGGGAGTTCCGAATGCTTGGAGAAGCAAGCTTTCTATGCTGCTGCCAAAGCTTTGAAAGAAGCTTACAGCAGTCATACTTTGATGATATTAGGAACTCACCAAACCCAGAGGTGTGACTGTTCATCTGGATTCATTTGGTCACACTTTGTGGAAAAAAAGAAGAAAAACATCCTAGAAAGAGGAGATGTGGGTACATAACTGCCAGGGAACGTTCCCACGACTCTGACTAGTGTTGTCCAAAAGTTTTCCCAATTTCAGGAGCAAACTTTCTGATCAAATATTCCAAAATGTTAGATTCTTTATAAACTTTTGCCCAAAGTTAGGCAGAAATGTTCTTCCAATAATAATCAAATATTCAAAAAATGTTACATGATCAAAATAAAGGTTGGTCCAATGTTTAAGCAATCGTTCTACAGTAACATTATCAGAACATTCTAGAGATGTCTGCTGATCTTGAAAAAAAGATTCCCAACATTCATCACCAAACGTCCTCACAGTAACATTTATCAAACATTCGAAAAACATTACCTGATCTTGATTTAAAATTCCACCAACATTAATCAGCAAAAGTTCTCACACCGTAATGTTAATCAAACATTCTAACAACACGACAGGAGCAAAGGTTCATTAAGGTTCACTACTGTAACATTAGTTAAATGTTTTAAAAAAGTTACATGATCTTGATAAAGGTTTGCCCAACGTTTGAAGCTTTCTAAAAATGTTGATAAAAGTTCTCCCAATATTTCTCAGCAAACGTTCTCCCAGTAACATTAATCAAGCATTCCAAAAACATTACCTGGATCCACATCAGAGGCAAACTTTCTCACATTAACATTAACAGAACATTCTAAATACGTTACTTGATCTTGACATTCTCCCAATAATAATCAGCACACATCCTCACAGTAACGTTAACAGAACATACAAAAAAAAATGTTATCCGTCCTTCTCACAATGTTCTCACAAAATCAGCAGGAAACATTCTCACTGTAACGTCTATTAAACATAACGGTTATCCAATGTGAATTAGAAAATATTCTCGTGGTAACTTTAGAAGAACATTTTAAAAACATTACCTGAACTTTATAAATGGTTTCAACATGAGCAGCAAACATTCCCACAGTATCAGTATCAGACATTTTATAAGCATCACCTGACCTCGTTCAAAGTTCTCCCGAACGTTCCAAGACAACATTCCTGGGATGTTAAATTGTCGTGGTGAATAAGGTTGATGTGATGTTCTGAAATGACTCAACCACTAGTATTTTTATTAACGCAGTTGCTGGACTGACTTGTATTCATTTCGCTCACGTTGAATTAACCCTGTTTTCCGAGGCTATTTTTATACGAATCATTTTCGGTGGCTTAGCAGCATCTCTACTCGCGCCAAAAACAGCAGTGGTTACTACGTAGGAGTCGGATCCACTCATACTTCAGACAGGATCCACGTTCCCCTCCTAAAAAAGATAAAACGACTCAAGGAGATCAAAGGAACTAATACTCTCTATTCATAAACCTGCAAAATAATAAATACGCCGCCACTAGAAGGAGTGCAATGACTAGGCAAACAGCTGTAATGCATACAGCCTCAGGATATTGGCTTTATAGCGTCGTTTCTAGTTATATATCGGTTGCGTTACTACAAAAATCTGCAAGATTAATGGAGACAACGTTTTCCACTTTCCCTCCTTGCTCCGACTTTGGGTCATGTGGTTGACCCTATAGCCGAGATGACAAAGCACATGCGGGCCCTAATTATAGAAAATGGCCTGGTTGAAAGAAAAAGAAAACATTCGCTTTGTAAATGCCACAATATCTGCACTGATGAGGTCTGACGGTACTAAAATGAAAACAGGCCCACTGTATTTACTTAAAAGCATGCCCCCAATAACATCTAATGGTCACTGTTAACCCGGTTACGCCCACTGACCCCACCAACTCCACTGACCCAGGGCTATTTTCAGCAGCCCAGTCCTTTTCCTTGACAGAGTTTGGAGAAACTTCTACACCACTAATATCTCTGAACAAGTGCTGAAGCCTTTCTCTTTTGGCCAGTAGCTCCGTATCACAGCACAGTGCCAAAGAACTGACAGAAGAAAAAAAAATCAGATCTAAACAAGCCAAAACAAAGACCTCCGTCAAACGCAGTTACCATCCTGCCAAACTCAAAACAACCACAGCTGGCCAGAGCGTGGGGCTTCACGCTATCGCCCAGAACGCCATCGCTCACTAATGGATGTCCACAATATTCTCACCAACACCTCGAACATCAACACCAGAGCTTATGTTTAAAAGCAGGAGTGCGGGAACAGTCGAAATCTGCTTGTAAGTTTAATGTGTCTTCCAAGGTTCATTTGTTCAAGAAGGGTAAGTGAGGCAAAAATGAAAGATCGGCGCAAGCAAGGCGTAGAAAATGAGAAAGCCTTGGAGAGAAGCAGCCTCAAAGAAAAGCCACCATCCACCACTTTATTCACCATTAAAACCAGCACAAACAAGCTGCTGGGTCATTCCATTTGCATTTCCATTTTACAACTAATTTCGCCCAATCGTAGCCCAAAAACATGTCACTGGTATCATCACTCATCCCTCAAATGGCATTCGAGCTCCCTTCATCACGATATGAACATTCTTTCTCGGACAGTGGACCTCGCGGTCAGCGACAGACCGGGCCGCCTCAGCTGTGTTATGACTTTTCCCTAATTCTATTAGAACCTAACTGCAGGGCGTCCAGGCCAGAGGCCCAGAGACTCAACAAAGGAAACCACGTCTAATCTTTAATCTACTCTAACCGAGAATCATGAGGATCTACAAACACCTCTCAGTCTGCACAGCTGGAGTATGTCGCCTCAGTTACACAGCAATGACTTAATCTCTCAAAATTCAGTGATTTACAATTATCACCCCTTTATCAAATGTGTCCATTTCCCTGGAAAACAGGATTCAATCCTGTATGAAAATCACATACATTTGAAAGAGTTTGGTTTTCTAGAGCAAAGAAAACCATCTTTAAGACAAATTGGGTGAGTTTGGGCTCAAATAGATGTGTTTCCTGGATAAATGAGACCACTTTTTGTTGCAAATGAGATATTTTTAAGGCAGAAATTAGGGAAAACTGGGGAAGCCATGGCCTGGTGGTTAGGGAATCAGCCTTGTGAGTGGAAGGTTGCTGATTCAATTCCCTGAAGTCACTGAGCAAGGCACTTATGGCTGCCCACCACACCCACGTGAGATGAGTTTGGGGCAAACGAGATCTGTTTATGGGCTCAGAGTGGCTCAGTGTCTAATGCCATCACTATGATTGTTCAAATCCCAGTTGGTGCTGCTTGCCATCGGCAGCCGGAGTCTGAGGTACTGCTCTTCCTGGGTGGGTTGATGGCACTCTCTCCCATCACACCCACTGGTGGTCAGCACAGTTGTCTAGTGTCAGAAGCATTGTCCCGAGAGTGCTAACAAGGTGCGTGATTGGCACTTCTTAACTGGGATGGAAAATGGTGATAAATAAAAAAAAAATAGACCTGCTTAGGGGCAGCACAGTGGCGCTGCATGTAGTGCGTATGACACTGCTCCAGGGGCCTAAGGTTATCGTTTTGATCTCTGCTTGGGTCACTGTGAGGAGTTTGGTGCATTCTCCGGTTTCCACCTGCCTCTCGAAAATGCACATGGATGGTGAATTGACCATGCTAAATTGCCCCCTAGGTGTGAGTGTGTCTGTGTGCACCCTGCAATAGACTGTCGCCCTGTTCAGGGGGTATTCCTTGAGTCCGATGCCTCCAGGTGGACTCTGGAGTAACCATGACCGTATTCAGGATAAGATAATGTCTGATTGACCTGTTTAGGGGCACATTATAAGGGTTCCATTGGGCCATAAAAGGTTACAAGAAAAAAGTAAGAAGTAGGGTTGTGCTTTTAAAAGGACTCCACTTCACTGCCCTTCAGAAGACAGACATGTAACATCAGGTAACCCAGTGTGAGCGTGTGCTATTGCAGGATCGATTTGGATCAGAAACATTTTGATAAATACAAAAAGGTGCTGGCCTTGTAGCATTCCTTTACACCGGCCTCACATCATCCATTTGGGTGGGGTCACAATCTGAACCCGGGTGCCAGTACCAAAAAGTGCTTCACTTCTCTTTCACCCCTCCACTGTCCATTAAGCATTCTCTTGCAAGTTGAGGCCTTTGAGGAACATTGATTTGTTCTACTATAAAGCCATAAGTAGAAAGAGTTCTTCTCTGATCTTCAACAGCAATGTCCTTCACGGTTTGTTCCCAGGTTGGAGGTGTTGTAGTGCTGGGTATCACCTCTTTTCCACACCCACCAACCTGCCGTGTGTGTTTGCCGAACTGTTTGTGGAGGAAGGCTCGCGCACACTGGAAAAAAACAAGGCACTACACGTGCTGCTGGGGCCTTTGAACATGACACCGGCTGACACAGCTTCGGTTACGCTGCGGTGATTGGAAACATCTGGTGGCAGAGAGCGGAGGAGTTCAACACAGAGTTTATGAAGTTCACCGTGTGCTGCTCTAACAGGACACAGCCTGGACGCTGCCATTTACACATGGTATCTGAGAGATGGATCGTGTCTGGCATGTCCTTAACCACATGGAGCACAGGGCTTTCTGGCAGTAGCATCTACTGATAGTAAATCAAAACTTTATGTGCATTAAAACCAGCGTGTAAGCATGTAGGAAATATTTTGTTACCTAGGCCTGTACCTTAGGCCATCAGTGAAATAATTAGCACAGATGTTCCTTTTGATAGCCATCGCCTAAAGTCCTTTGACCCAGGAACACTTGTTGTTCTCCAGCGTCTCCAGAAAATACACTCTGCGATTTATCTTGATTTATTGCAGAGCAGAAAACCGGCCAAGGAAACGGTCTTTGGACTGCCTCAAACCTAATGACGGGCCCCAGGTTTGATGATGTTGGGACAATAAACGCCAGGGGCCGGGTAGAGACACTGTTCCTAAGCTATGTACCATGGGTTCAGCATGGCCGTATAAATGTGTGGGCTAACAAGAAAACCAGACTTTGGGCAATGACCCTTTGGCACGCAGTCTCCACTGGCAAGCATCTAGGCTAACTATTCTGGAAAGCAGAGGCTCCAAAATTCGCAAGGCTCGATCACAAGAATGCTTCACCAAATACCTGTGAGGATGGAGCTATGTACTTCAGAGCAAAGATCATGGGACTGTATCATCATCAAAGTCTCAGTTCAGAGCCAAAAAGATGAGATCAAGAGTGATGTAAAGCTGGGATGGTGCTCATGTCTGCAATGACCAACATTCTGTCAGTCGATCGCCCGACCAGAACGACGGCCAAGGCAGAAGGCCAGGCAAGACTCAAGAAATTAATTGAAATCCTATAGGGAAGAGTGTCCGATGACCTAATCTCTGGAAGGTCTTGAAAGACGGTCAGTGTTCAACCTGATCCAGCTCTGTCTGGGACCCAAGCATCAATTCTTTGCCTGTTTTCTTTGTAAACTCTATAAATTTCACCCAATCCGGTAACTAATAAAAAACGGCTCAAGCCGTAAACTCCTTTCTTCCACTTGGCCCTCGCCAGAACCACGCAAGGGAGAGTCTCCTCATAGAGTTACTTCTGATTTAGTGCTGCAATCTGCTTGCTATTCTTTGAAATCAAGCACACCGTTCTCCTTAAAAACCAAAATCATTGTGCAAATGACTCTATGAGGCCGTCTCATTCGCTTGACGACGGCTGGTTTTTATGGTCACGAGGGAACAGCCCAAATCAACCAGGCTATGATCACTAACCCTACAAACAAGAAAGCAGCAAACGCTTGGCGTTTGAGAAACGGGCCTGATGGGAGGGGGTGGGGTAAATCAGGGCTGGGCTACATTTTCTAGTATTCCCTCAAGCCCAAAATGCCAAGAGGAAACAGTAGCCAAGCAATCAGTAGCATTATAAGCGATAAATGGGAATCAGATAAATGGCGAGGGACTGCGTTGAAACGAAACCATTAGTCAAAGGAATGGATCCCCACTGATTGAGCACGGCACTGATCATAATGAATATTAATAGTGGTAACCTTCCAAGGGTGATTAGGAATGTGGCCTGAAGGAGCCCCAACAAGGCACCATACAATAGCCCAGCGTCAGCCCACCGCAAACAAAGGAATTCCACCGATGAACCAATTTTCAATGGAATGTCTTGATGGAAAAGGACGATTTTGAAGTCAGCACTTGAGGTTGCTGGCTTTAAAAAAAGAAATAAAAATACACCAAGAGAACCACACAGCAATGGTTGGACAAAGTGGACAATTTATAAATGTCAATGGAACCAGACTGAGAAATTAGAAATGACATTTAAAACACACTCCATTAAACCGTACTTATTGTAATTAGACTGAGCTCAAATCCAGCAGGAGGGCTTCTGGAGGTATTCCAGACGCTTTCCTTCACATATTTCATTCGGGACTGTTTTAATGTCAGCATTTTATCACCTCTCTTTACATTCTGACCTCACTTATTCTCTGGTTACACTCAGCCAGGCGTGCTTCCTCCACAGAATACCCAAGAGCTCGTATCTGCATTCTGGTCAGGCTCGGAAATAAGATCGGCCTGCAGAACGCACTGAACCCACGTTCAGATCCAAACACCCAGAGGAAACCGTCAGCAGCCAGAATACACACCCCACACCGCTACTGCATGCAGTCTGGATCAAATGCCACATTTGCCCAGAACAAAATCAGGTTCTTCGTTCTTCTCGTAACCCATCCAACCAGCAAAACCTCCATACTGCACAAAGCTGGATATCAAGACCCAATCATATAATTCAACCATGGTCCGATAATTAAGGGTATCTGAAACGGCGGCCCACCACCTGTATAATGTACTCCCCACGTTCACCACGCACACTAGTACTTTCTGGAATGTATGAGCAGAGCAGCGTTTCAAAAGCTGCTGAGAAACCTACCAAAACACCACTTTTCCCATAATGTTTACGTAACCTGGAATGAAAAGGTTTCAAAATGCACTCAAAGCTTCATCCCAGGAATTCCCTGAACAGTAAATACCCTTTAACAGCCAAACTCCATCTGAAGCCAAAACAACCAGAAACCTTTTAAAGCTCTTGAAGATCTTGCCTTGGAAAACGAGTGGTACTTTGCATATTTGCTTCACATAAAAAAGGTTCTAAATTTGCTTGATTCAAAGATGTGCACTAGTGAACATTAGTATAGACTCTAAAGGAGAAACTTTCCAAGAGCCTGAGGAAGAACCACTGAGAAGAGCCAAGTCTCAACAAAGAACAAACATAAGAGACTGAGAAACCACTGAAGGAGCCATGACTAAAAAAAGAAATAACCTAAGAGCCTGAAGAACTATTCTACCAAGACTCAAAAAAGAACTAAATTAAGAGCTTGAAGAAGAGGAACCACTAAGAGGATCCAAGTCTCAGAGAAGAAGAAACTTAAAAGCCTGAAACACTACTACGGAGAGGAACCAAGACTCAAAAATGAAGAACCCTAAAAGCATGAGAAATAACTACTGAGTGGAACCAATACCCAAAAATAAAGAACCCTAAAAGCACAAACAAGAACCACTAAGAGGAGTCTCAGAAAAAAGAACCGTACGAGTCTTGAGAAGAACTACTGAGAATAACAAAGTCTAAAACCAGGGCTAGCAAAATATGACCCTCTAGAAGTCTCCAGAGTCGTGGGACCTGCAGGCCCCGAACCCCCCAGCAGCCCATCACACCATCACACCCCAGACAGCAGAACTACCAAACCCAGACCTCCCATCCTCACCAGCAGATACAGCAGCTCAGCACATCATGCAGGTCATGAATGAAGACTCCAAACTTCTGAAACTTACAGTCAGTCATCTGCAGAGTGAGACGCGTCTGCACACACAGCCAGACTGCTCTGTCCAACAGAACCAGAACAACCAGAGTCCTGTTACTCACAGAGGACTGCACTCTCTCTCTCACACACACACTGACACTCTCACACACACAAACACACTCACTCACTCACACACACTCACTCACTCACACACACTCACTCACTCACTCACTCACTCACACATACAGGCACTCACTCACTCACTCACTCACACATACAGGCACTCACTCACACACACTGGCACGCACACACTCACTCACTCTCTGACACACACACTCTCTGACACTGACACACACACACACACACACACACACACACACACACACTCTCTCTCTCTCTCTCTCTCTCTCTCTCTCTCTGTGACACACTCACTCACTCTCACACACACGATGCAGGATCAGTATCCACTCAGATGATGTCCATCTCCAGCTCCAGTTTGTCTGATCCAGGGTCCGAGACCTCCCCGAAGCGCGCGCGCGTGCGGGTGAGCAGCCGCAGCTCTGCGCTCCACACTTCACACCGGCACCCGCACCGCACAGGCCCCGCCCCCCACATTTGCATAATTTATTCACCACGTGGAGGAGCGTAGTGGCACTCCTTCGCTTCACTGACAGGGGGCGCCCGAGAGCAGGACACTGAGTCCTGTTGATTTAGAGCAGACTGTGGTGCCCCCTATCGGCACCTCAGAGAAGTGCCCCTCCTTCACCCTTGCACACCTCTCTCCAACCTGGATCTTGATTTCCAACTAAGGTTCTTACACCTTCCCAGTCTGGGTTCTTCTCATTGCTTCTTCCTAATGTTCTCAGAGTTTCTCAGACTTGGTTCTTCTCAGTGGTTCTTCCTGATGTTCTTAGAGTTTCTCAGTCTGTGTTCTTCTCAATGGTTCTTCCTGATGTTCTTAGAGTTTCTCAGTCTGGGTTTTTCTCAATGGTTCTTCCTGACATTCTTAGACTTTCTCAGTCTTGGGTCTTCTCAGTGGTCTTCCTGATGTTCTTACTGTTTGTCCTTTTGAGTCTTGTTTCTTTTCATTGGTTCTTCCTGATGTTCTTAGAGTTTCTCAGTCTGGGTTTTTCTCAATGGTTCTTCCTGATGTTCTTAAGAGTTTCTCAGTGATTCTTCCTGATGTTCTTAGAGTTACTCCTTTTGAGCCTTGGTCCCTCCCAGTATTTCTTCTTAGAGAGTTTCTCTTGGGGTTTTTTTTCTTCATCATTTTCTTAAGAAGTTCTCGTTTTGTGTCTTGTTTCTTCTCATTGGTTCTCTAAGAACACGAGGGTGGTTGAGTGGAGGCCGGAGAGCCACCACCTCAGTGGTCAGAGATTTGTAACTAAATGCTTCCTCTACTCTGGCAACTATCTGAAAGATAGTTTGTGGACTTTCATCTGCCGCTGAATCAAAGCCATGTTCTTGGATCACTTCCTCCAGCCATCAATTGTGAGAGACAGCATGAGTCAGAATCACTGTCTGTCTTCATATAAATCTTCCTGACATACTGTACATGTAGGCAAAGCACTGCTGTGACATTCCTATGGAACAGACTCTGCCAAGAGTTCCATGATGTTGTTGTACAAATGCAGTTTTCCCAGAAGTACATCTACAGGGTCTTCAAAATGTCGACAGCAATGATCTGAATGAAGACAGTACTGTACAGTTTACACTCAGGGATATGTGTTGATATCAGATTTGTAATGGACAGTAATTCCTTTACTCAATTTTACTGCAGTGTTTAACAAACTGGACTAAATCTCGATACCTACATTTCAGAAATGTTTATATGCAGATATGTATATTGTTGTCATGCAAAATCCTCCAAAAAACTAAGTCAATCAGTACATTAAACATGCTCTCAATAGTCTGATCTTAACTGTAAACAACATACTCCAGTTTCTTAGATTGGAGTAATGTCCAATCCGATTTCCCGGTGCATGTATACTCCTTACTCTGATTTCTTTCCTGTTTTTGTCCTTTTTTTTCAGCTGTCCTTGATCAGGGAACAAGCAGACAGCACCACCACCAGCAGGGACTTCCTCCCTGCCACAGTCACACTGTGTGCTGAGCAGAAATTATTGCCTGACTCGTTGAGTCATAAGTTGTTTTTTTTAACCCAAGTACATGTAAACAAGTTGAATGGATTATTGAGAAACATGAATGTAAACACACTCACTGTAAAAAAAAAATATATGGAGCAGGGGTCAGGAACCAAGGGCCAGAGTCCAGCACAGCTCTGGACCTCAGACTGGGATGAAGGTTTATCTTCCAACGGGACAACTACCCTAAGCACACAGCCAAGGTAAGGAAGGAGTGGCTTTGGGACAACTCTTTGAATGTCCTTGAGTGGCCCAGCCAGAGCCCAGACTTGAACCTGATTGAACATCTCTGGAAAGATGAGTCTTGGTTCTTCTCAGTGTTTCTTCCTGATCTAAAATGAGATCTTAAAATGGCTGTGGACCAACTCCCTATCCAATCTGATGGCACATCAGAGGTTCTGCAAAGAAGAATGGGAGAAACATCCCAAAAACTGGTGCCAAGCTTGTAGCATCAAACTCAAAAAGATTTGAGGATGTAGTTGCTGCCAAAAGTTCTTCAACAAAGTGTTGAGCAAAGGCTGTGTGTTATATTTTTGTGTTGTTTTTTTTTTTTAAATAAACACTTCAATCACTTCGTCATTGTAGGGTACTGTGTGTCAAATTTTGAGGAGGAAAATTCCATTTTGGAATAAGGCTGTTACATAACAAAATGTACAAAAACTGAAGCACTGTGAATTCTTTACGGATGCACTATAAATTCACCCATCCGCGATCATGTCTTGGGGGTTAAACAGCTGGCATTCATCATAAGAAAACTCAACATAATGAACACACAATTACATACATAAACATGCGTAGTCCATTGGTTTGAGAACCAAAGGACTGGCCACAGATTGTGGTGAACACCATCCACTGTTTACATAACGACGTTGCAGGGCATTCCCGAATGAAACGATTTAAGCACCTGAAGTTCCCTTAGCTGATATCCCATGATCTCTGTTGCATTTCTCAACCCTGGTCCTGGAGGCACCCCTACCATACCGGAATTCTGCTTTTGGAATTGGATTCTGCTTTTGAAAGGCTTCATAAATTGCTGGTTTCTGGCTTATTACTAAACTATTCTCTTGCAGAAGTAAAATGCTAATTGACTTAACCAACAGGTGGTCAATGAAGTAGAACATGCCTTAAGTTCCAGATTTCAATGTTTTAAAAATGCTCTAGAGTGGTTCTCAGTCCTGGTCCCACTGCCCTGCTTGTTTAAGGGTCTTCCCTAATTCCAGCACACCTGATCCAACTACTGAACTAATGGAGCTTTTTGAGCCAAAATGGGTGTTTTCCAGCAAGAAAACTGTAGAACAGCAGGGCACTGGTTCTCCGTGAGTGGAACTGGACACTACTGCTCTACAGAACATGATTGGGAACTTTTTGGCAAGAAATCATGATCATAGACACTTTTACTGACACAATATTTCACTATCAAAACAGCAATAGACACAAAAAAAGGCTAAAGAAAAACAAAACAAAGGAAAAACACTCTCTACTACTAAAATAAACCAGCTAAGATTAAGTGACCACTCCATCTGGTCTAATATGTCTGGACGTCTGGTAACAATGTTGTAAAGTGCCTGGGATCAAGAGGACATGGCAGAATTTATGAAGCAGACATATACATTAGGGTATTAGGACAGGAGATGAAGCTTTCCTGAAAAATATACAATAGAGTTTATTTATATGGATGGTGTTTTGGGCCGAGAGAGAGGGAGAGAATTGGCAGAGAGGCCTGCTGAGAGATGAAGAGGAAACAGACCCACTCACCCTTGAGTACAAACAACTGTACGCTTATGTGCCGAATCAGAAAAAGAATAAAGATTCTTTCTGGAGTCTCTTCACACAGCAAAGGGCAGTTCTGACCGACCGACCTCCTTGAACAAGTTGAAGAACAGTCCTGAAAAAATTAGATCTCATGAGTTTATTAGTTGTTACCTGTCTTAGAGAGCTGGCATCAATGACCAGTAGATTCCTGACGTTCTCTACAGAAGCTTCACCCAGAGTGTTTCCTAACACAGCTCTTTATCTGCTCCATTTCTTATGTTAAAGTTTAAAATGCATGAGGAATGTTAATTTTTTATTCAGTTTCATCCACTTTTCATGTAATAATTATCTCTGATGGAAAAGCTCCAGTGTTTAACTCTTGTTTTAGCTCATCAAGGGTGGAGGAATGGGGTGTTAAGGGAATGGGATGGAGTAATGGGGGGTTGGAGACATGGGGTTAGTTATTGGGTGTTGAGAAAATGGTATTGGAGTATTGGGTTATTGGCTTGTCATTTCAAGACTAGACTACAGCAACTCCCTTCTAGCTGGCCTTCCTATGTGGACCATCAGACCCTTGCAACTTATCCAGAATGCAGCAGCGCAGCTCGTCTTCAACATCCCCGAATTCAGTCATGTAACTCCTCTGCTGCTTTCTCTTCATTTGCTTCCTGTAGCTGAACATCAGATTCAAAACCTTGATGCTGACCTACAAAGCCAAAAATGGACCAGCTCCTCCATACATGATGGCAATGGTCAAAACTCAAGCTGTACCAAGAGACCTTCGAGCTTCAAGTACAGCTTGGCTTGACCCACTGTCCCTCAGAATGCAAGGAAAACATGCATCCAGACTCTTTTCTGTTCTGGAACCAAAACGGTGGAATGAACTTCCCCTGGAGGTCCGAACAACTGAGTCCCTCACTGTCTTCAAAAGCAGACTGAAGACCATCTGTTTCAGGGGTATTTAACTCCATAAAGATTTATTCTGAATCTTGTAAGTCCCCAATCTGACATTTGTTTTCAACAGGATCTAAGCGTGAGGAATCTCTGGTTTCGAGCCTCGTCTACTAGCAAAGGATATTTTCTGAGTAAACAGCAAAGCACTTTTGCAAGTCACTCTGGATAAGGGAGTCTGCTGAATGCCATAAGTCTAGGGTTGGGGCATTGGGTTGGGGGGTGTAATGGAGGATTGAAGGGATGGGTGGAGTAATGAGTCATTGAGGAGATGTGGCAGAGTTATTAGGCATTGAGGAGATGGGGTGGAGTTGTTGGGCGTTGTTGAGGAGATGGGGTGGATTTATTAGGCATTGAGGAGATGGGGTCCACCCTACTCCATCTCCTCAACACCTAATAATTCCACCGCATCTCCTCAATGCCCAACAACCCCACCCTATCTCTTCAACACCTAACAACTCCACCCCATCTCCTCAACGCCTAATAACTCCACCCCATCTCCTCACTGCCTAATAACTCCACCCCACCTCCTCAACACCCAATAACTCTACCCGGTAGAGGTTGTTAGGTGTTGAGGAGATGGGGTTGAGTTGTTAGGTGTTGAGGAAATGGGGTGGAGTTGTTAGGTGTTGAGGAGATGGGGTTGAGTTGTTAGGCGTTATGTGCTCATAAAGTGATAAACTATCCTTCATTTCAAAGCTATGATCAATATAGGAATAAATAAAGTTTAATACAAAAAGAGCCTAAATTTAACTCAATTTTAAGAAACCGAGTTAATATTTATTCCCTTCTTTTAAGGCACAATTAGCCCTGATTTAGTCATACGATTCATAGCTCATTTGACAAAATCCGTCCGTCCTTATTTGGGTGGAGCGCGACTACAGCACACTACAGTGAATCCAACGAGGCCCAGTAAACCCATAAACCTCAGTTTCAACATCATTGATTCATGATGTCTGAGCAACCGCAGTCATTTCCTGCTAAATTTAAGACCGTCACTTGGTCCTATTTATTTGTTTGTGTCAAAAATGCAAAGATATACAGCTCTAAAGCTCTGCTCAGCATTTCTGTGTTCAGATGCCTGACTTTAGGTTTCTGTTTCTGATTATGATTTTAATGTTCAGTGTTTCTCCCTCTTCTAACGTTTATAGGAGAGTAAAACATGTGTAATAGACTTAAAATTGAATGAACTTGAACAAAGACTTTTCCTTTTGTCTCAACCAAAGGGTTTGACTAATGAATGCATAAATGATGATCCCATTAATCAGCCAGAACATTAAAACCACCTGCTTAATATAATGGAGGTCTCCCTTGTCTCCGACCTGTTGAAACATGGACTCCACAGGACAGCCAGCAATAAATTTTTCAGCAGTAGATCTTCTGCAGAATTGGACCAGATGGGCAAGAACATTAATAAGCCTTGGGCGCCCATTACCCTGCTGTGGTTCAACGGTTATCCTTCCTTGGAGCACTTTTGGTAGGTACTGACCACAAGACCCCACAAGACCTGCCTATGTTCTGGAAAAGGCCCATCACAATTTGGCCCTGGTCAAAACCCTTTCCTCTGCTTTGTTCCTTTTATCACCATTAGCACATGGGGTTCTGTAAAGGTTTTATGTCTTGTGGAACCAAACTTGGTGCCATTAATTTAAGTAAATGTTCTTCCTAGAACATTATGTGTAAGCCAAGAACCATTTGTAAACCTTTCATCTCTTTTCCACTGCATTGGTGACTAACTCTCTCCCCTTTGACAGCATTGGGAATGATGGCATTCCAGTTAATCCTTTCCCAAAAACAGTTAGCTCAAGCTGAATAAGTTTCTTACAACTGGTTTTCCAGTGGTTTATTACAAATCTTCCCAAATTACATCTTGGATTGTGAACTCTGGGTTGGTGAGGTATTCCCGGGTTTCCGAGTAGGAATTCCAAATTGCCAGGGCATTCCTGTTAAAATTTCCTATTTGGAACTCAGAAATTCCCACGCCAGTTCAAACGAAATTCAGCTAAAGCTTAATCTTTAGAACCATTGGCCATTTTTGTGGGATATTTCCATAGTTTTGCTTTTATTCACCAAAACATTATAAAAGTAATTATAGGAGACAGTCACACATACCAGATATTGTTATTGTTCAGGAGATCATAGTCTATTCAAATCTGTCTTTATTTGATATGTAATTATTAAGAGAATTAAAAAAATATATATATGAATTTGAACATGTTTTGATAAAAAATTTACATTTACTTGTATTTACATACACGTTTTCTTTAAAGAGCTGTATAACAATTTACAGAAATCTCAGAAATCAAGTTGGGAATTGACCATGCAGAATGTTTTTGAGCTGAAAAATGCATGAATTTTGATTATTTCTAATGACTACATTGACATTGATTTTTATAAAACAAGTTAAAATATTTGGTCCAAATAATAATGCTTTGTAAATAAAATTAAAAATCAACCTAAATGTCCTTTAATATTTTTTTTATTATTTATGTAGGTATCAGTATTTTCCCTTCTCTGGACGTTTATTCTGACATTTGAGCACTGTCTGAGCTAAGAAAGATAGCAAACAGACCTTCCTTGTTTTCCTCTATAACCCAATATGTGGGTCAATGATGTCATTAGCCCCGCCCCCTCTCTCTGCTCTGTCAGAGTCTGTATGCAGGTTGAGCATGCACATGTGGACAGAGCAGTAAACATGCACTGGAAACTCCTTTGACATGTAACTGCCCACAAAGTGCAGATCTTGGGTTCTAAGAGCTAATTTAATTTCTGTTAATGATCTAATATGTTTGAACATTAATATTCATTGAATATGAATCCAGACAATGGTCTACTTGAACTTGAAGAAAAGTCTGAAACTAAGAACAGGAGAGTGGGATGACTGCAACATCCCAGTTAGCACCAACAAAAAGGAGATCTATAACCTCGAATGCCACATCTTCCTGCTTTCCTCAACTAATCGTTTGCCACCATTTGTCTTTGAAAGAACCCATGCACCCCTTTTGCTGCTTTACTGATTCCCATCGCTGCCACAAGTTTGGTCCCATTGATTGTCCAGGGGTTGGCTCCATCCCTGCCTTCTATACTGGGCAGGACCGGAGTGGGCTCATACTTTTCAAGACCTGGTCGGAGTACGGGGTCAACGATAAAGACTTTAACTCAGAACTATTCACCGTAAAATTGTACATCTTTGGTCAAAACACAATGATTCTGCATACACCTCTCATATCTTTTGCTCATCCGTCGATGGCCCACATATGGTCAACTGTGATTTAAGAATTCTGCCACCAGCCACCAGCATGGTTACTCTCACTCCTCAGGACTGTGCAGCCCTGCAGTGGAATGGAAGCCATCATTTCCAAGAGTGGAACACCATCAGGATCTCCAGCGCCGTAACATTATCTGCATGCTACCCTGAAAAAACAGAATGCTGTAGATCAAGCTCACTCTTGTGGAACCACTTTCAGCAAAGCCAGACTAAGACACAAAACACATGAAGATAAATGTCATATAGGGAGTGTTTACAGCGAACGTAACGGTAACGCTGATTAGAGCGCTCTATCAGGGGACCATATGTGGCCAATATGGTGGAGGGCTGGATGGGGGACAGGCCGAGTTCTCCTTGGAGTTTAAAGACTATATGTTCTAGCCTAACAGTGATTGATTGGGCTATGGGGTGAAATGCTTTAGACATGCTGAGACATCTTCATCATTTCCACATCCAGTTCCTGCTACAGTTTAACATGAACATGTCAACAGACAGACACAGTTGCAACCTTGACCTGATGATACAAATGACTAAAACGATGATTCAGAGTCTACAGTGACAGCATGCTGTAATTTCCCCATTATAACACCTCAATGATTGGTTGAAGATTCATCTCAAGACGATGCTAATTCTACCAGAGCTTTTGGTGCTTCACTAGTGACATTGGTAGGTCTTTTCCAGCAAAAGAACTCTGGTTCTGAACTGGTTCAGGCTTATAAGAACCTTGGTGTTTTTTAGCGAACCATCCCGCATTTATACCAGTTTAAGTGGAACCGAGGATACGTCACAGAATACGTCATCAACAGAGGGGCTGCACAGAGTCAATAAACAGAAGTGGGAAGATGGTAGCGTGTATAGATTACCTGCAAGCGTTTGTGTTACAGATGTTTGTTTTTATCCAAAAGGCAAACATGGATCAAACATGAATCACCTTTTGGCTATAAGAAGATGCAGAAGATGACACCGTTCGAGATGAATGGAATGTCATTGCTCATCTACAACTAGACACACCTACAGTGGTTCGACCTGAAAAACCTACTAATATTTGGTTCTTGCTGTAAAGGAACTTTGACTTAAAAAATAGGTTCTGGAACCTATTTTTGTTGGTGAAAATGCACTGAACTGTACCACCTCTTCTCAATCTATGAATCCCAGCACACACCCCACAGATATTTATAGCTTGATCATCCTCATGCAATGCCATGTACAGGGGCCTGGAGTAACAACCCCCTTAAACGTGCAAGGTGACACATTGTGTGTCCGGGGAGCTTATCTTCTGATTACATAAAGTCAATTTCACTAGATAAATAAAATAAAAATGTCCAAAATAGTACAAAAAGAATATATTTTTTTATTTTCATTTTTTATATATATTTTTTATAAACCACGTGGCTTATAATGAGGTGCAGCTTTTTCTTCTTATATATGTTATTTTCCTGTTGTTGTTTTTTCAACTTTGCGGGTGCGTCTTATATTCCGGTGCAGCTTATAGTCCGGAAAATACAGTAGACATTAGATATATGGAGTAGATTTAAGATGATTTCATTTGCCAGGCTGTGTGCAGACATCTCATCTGTGTTTCTACACAAGCTATAGACAGCACCGGCTGCTTCATTGGAGTCCCTCTAATTGAGGCTGAGGATTTTCTTCCTTATTAAAGAAAATTCCTCTCTTTAACTTTCAAGTCTCCAACACCCTCCTCAAAGCTGACACAGAGGGGACCTGCCTCAGTGCCCCATTTCACTTTAGAAACTACTTTAATGGAAACTCAAGTTGGTGTAATATCTGCAGGATCTGCTGTATTACTTTAAAGTTGGACTGCCGTTGACCGCACACATTTGTGGCGTTTGTAATTCCTCTATGATGGCTATTTCAGTGGCTGAGTCACTCTGAAGGGTAAACACAGAGGTCAGGATAGACGTATGTGAGGAACTGCTTTTTACTGTTAGTGGATTGATCATCCAGATTTTAGACTTTTATACTGTAGGACTTCAGACTTATACATTAGAGGTAAAGAAGATACTGGGGCCTCTAACACCATATTATCTAGAGTACTTTATCGGGGGGTTCTATAATACTCTCTCTTTAATGCTCAGGACCCCACAGGACCACCACAGAGCAGCTATTATGTGGGTGGTGGGTCATTCTCAGCACTGTAGTCACACTGATGTGGTGGTGTGTTAGTGTGTGTTATGCTGGTATGATGACATCATTTCTAGGGAGTTGTAATTTCTGCTAAATATGTTGAGGAGCAGCTGGAACATCACAGAGATGTGTACTAAGATAAGCTGACCAATGCAAAGTCACAGAAGATCACTTGCAGGACCCTGAGGCTAGAGCCGTAGGTGCTGTTTGGTCATGCGTTCACATAGACATCCTACTGGACATAACTGTGCACATGCTTCCCCATGTGTTACATGTGTTATTGAGGTTTTCTCTAGATTTCAGACCGCAAGAACCCTGTCTACATTTCCATGTTGACCTTTAAAGTAATACTCATCTCTCGCCAGCGGTTCTGACAGGCATACTTGTCACTGTACCGAGACAAGGACACATCATACAGATGTAAGTAACTGCTGACATGGTCACAGTTGCATTTCATTTATTTTTGAGGACATGCACAACTGATGCCCCGAATGGACATGAATTCACGTAGCAGACATCATGCATAATTGAGTAATTTAACAGCAAGGATACATCTACCCTAGGATGGGTTCTACAGCATTCTTTAGTAAGGTCAATGGTTCTATAGAACCTGGAGAACTAATTTAACCATTTTAAATATTTAATTCTTCTTAAACTGGCTAAACGTACAGAGCAAATGACTTTTTCTTAAGATATTGAGGTATGTAAGACATATTTGCACCAACCAGTGGGTATTGTGGGATTTTAATGGGTCAAATACTTTGGAAAATGGTTCTGTATAACACCAGAACAAAGAGTTTCACCAGTCTTCTGAGTTTATGGTGTAAAATTCAGCCTGTAATTTTCTCAGGGGAGGAGGAAAGGAAACACCTACATGGCCAGTCCAGAGAGGAACGAAGGGGAAAAAACAGCAACACAGTAGCACATGTGAACAATTTAGTCCCGTTCAGATACATATGTGTATGATTTTCCATGCAGATGTCCCCGCACCTTGGATAAAAGCTTTTGGACCATGTTTGCCCTCAAGCAATTATCCATAAACCATCTCTGAAATGATGGATGCTTTAGAAGAGTCTCTAATTCATTCCTCTGTGTTCATCCTCACTATACTGTGAGAACACCAGCTGAAGAGTATCAGAAAAAGTGAGAATCCAGATGTTTTTAAGATTACAATGGACATATAGCTACACTATATGTATGTGCAAATGTTTGTGGACGCCCCTACTAATAGATGCATTCAGCTAGTTCAAGTTGTACCCATTGCTGACACTGATGTGTCACTTGGCTGATATTCTGATGCTGACGTTCTTGCAGTGTAGTGAGGGTAAACAAAGATGAATTGGTGGGAGATTCTTTCAAAGCACCCATCACTTCATGATTTGGGAGATGTTTTATGGATACATGCATAAAAGGGCAAAACTTGGCAAAGGAGCAATGGCACCAAACCTCTATTTTCCAATGTCAGGGGACATATGTCTGGAAAATTAGACATATATGCATTTGGATTGGACATGTAAGTGTTTCCTATTCTGCACAGTAGAGACAGTTACTCCAATACAGGATAAACCTTTTTTTAATGCCCTTGATTTCGGAAGAAACGGAATAAGGAAATGAGATGGTGTCCCAATACTTGTGTCTATATAGTGTACTGTGTATGATATAAGGAACTTTTAATTTTATATTAATTCAGTTAAAAGGTTATTCCTGGCACGGCTCCAGAGAACTCCCAGACAACTCTTTTGCCCCCTTTATTTTAAGGACTGCAGAGCAGACTCAGGGGTTTTGTTGGTGGTTTCCAAACATGGATTGGTCCCTAGACTGTTAGGCCTCATCAAACCCCTGTGCAGTGTGGGCATATGGGAAATTCTTTACATCTAATCTGGCGTATAATTTTATTATGAAAGACAGAACACTAACCAGACTCTGCTCTGCAGGGGCGGGACATTTAACTCCTCTACTTTACGACGCGGAGATATGAGCTCGGCTCTGTTATTATTACATATAAAATCCAATAGGCAAACATTTAAACTGTGGTGTGGTGGCCTGAATGGACAAATATAGCAAAGACCTGCTCTTTTATCACAGTGTTTGGCTTAAGGGGGAATATAAACACTGTTCTATGGTCATCCTGGGAATAAACACAAATGATAGATATTCACTTCACATGTAAACACAGCAATGCCAATGTATATGTGCTGCCTGATGCCAGATTAGCAAATAGTTGGGAACAATGTGTGTGTGTGTGTGTGTGTGTGTGTGTGTGTGTGTGTGTGTGTGTGTGTGTGTGTGTGTGTGTGTGTGTGTGTGTGTGTGTGTGTTGACAGGGCTTTCAAGAAAGGATAACCTTGGAAGGCACACTAACTCCAGTGGGTTCACAGATGGTTTGAATTAGGGGAGCAATATTCTGACCTTCTTGTCATCTTCTCGCACACCGTTCGCAGACAAAAGCACTTTTATAGGCACACTGTTTAGTGTTGCTACACTTTGACTCCAGAAAGCAAGCTCTTAAATTCAGGCACTAAATCTTCACCAAAGAAAAGGAGAAAACTGATGGAAATACCTGAAATAAAGAGGGCAGAGCTTAAGCAGGGCAGTGATATTTTGGAGGAAAGTAAATATAGTGCATAACATGTTCCTACACTCCGAATATACAGTAATGGTGTCACAGAAGATGCAATGCCATGGAAGAACATGAAGGTACAAGATAGTTGTCTGAGTGGAAGTTCAAATAATCTCCTTTAAGGTCTGAAATCATTCAAAGGATCAATTTCCCATACTTTTTCTCACATTCTTGTTTTGCTGTGGAGGTCCTATGAATCATGCAGAACTCATGCAAGAAAACATCATCAGAGACCCACATTTACCTCCTCAACGTTCTCAGGCCAGCCGGTGGTCCAGACTTCTATTAATCATGTCCTACTGACTTCCTTTTGTGGAGCTCTGATGGTGATCCTTGCAGTAAAAGGTCTGGTCATGTGAGCAATTGCACCACTTTATAGAAGTTTGGAAAATCAAAACAGATGAGATTAAATGGGTTAAAAACATTATTGGGGTTGTGACAGTGTGGACAACGTCCAATGAAAAGATCTTTAAGGAAGCAAAAGTGACTTCTCTGGTGTTCCTCCAAATAGCACTAACATTGTGCTTGCCACTGTCCAAATAATTATGGTATGGGTACAGACCTTAAGAGGCATGAAGATATACAGTATATGGACATGGACAAAAGTACTGGGACACCTGCTCTGTCATTCTTCCTAATGAAATCAAGTGTATTAAACATCATTGGTTAAGGTACTGTCCAGGGCAGACTTTCTACTAGATTTTGGGGTCAGGATGTTGGATGGTCACCATCAAACCTCATCCCCAGCCCTCCAACTCATCCTAATAGTATTGGATGGAGCTTCGTTATTCCAGAAAACACAGCTCCACTGCTCCACAGCTCAGTGCTCATTACATTACATGCTTTACCTACATCTTCTTTATACTGACGACTTCTACCAGTAAACGCCATAAGTACTATCATCAGTGCAGGTCTGGTAGACACAGCTACACATAACTTCACCGTTCTTCAGTCCCAAAACAGCATCATTAGTTTGTTCACTTTAATTAGGGGTGAAATGTTTTGTTAACCTTTAGGGCAGAACAGGGCAGTGCAGTGCTCTTTTCATTTCGCCTGCCAAGTCTGAGGGCCACATGAAAGAAAGCCTTAGTCATATAAGGGTCTTGTGCTATATGGGTCCAACAACCTGAGGAAGTAATCTCAGTCTGGGCCCCGTGCTGCGTCTCCTTGTCAGTGGACTGACCGTCTTCATGACTTTATTTTTGGTTATCTCAGTCTGCTGAAAGGGGAGAAAGTTATTGTTTCCTCAGTATGAGCCAGGGCAGGGTTCAATTACGCTTGGATAGAGATTTCTCCTTTTCTGAAACCCACCAAGGCCTTCCGTCACTTCAAAGAGGGCAGGCTTATCAAGGGTTCATGTTGAAAAGCCCTACTATGTTTTCACAAGATAAGCTGATACAGAACATGTAAGCAAACACTTTCCAGGCTGTAGGTTCCTTACAGTCAGATAACAGCAGAGAAGGACCTGTAATTAAATAACAGATAAATGTGGTGTAATTTGGCTGAATGAATGTAGTGATTCCTATCACTTGCGCGGAGGACTTACTTCATAATTACTGTACATGAAAATATGATAACAGCCACTGGCACAGCAGCAATAATGGAATGTTATTCCCTTCATTTCATTGCTAATGAGGTGAGTCACAGTTCCAGATACACAGTACAAAAAGTGGAATATCAAAAGTGCACCAGTGACACGCTTTACCATATTTCATTTACTTTAGGTTTACTAAAGGGTTACTCTGATTACATTTTTCTTTTTAAATCACATTTATGGCATTTAGCTGACTCTCTTATCCACAGCGACTTACAAGGTTAGACATATTACAGAGGAGGACCAGAGTAGTGTTAAGAGTCTTGCCCAAGGACTCTTATTGGTGCAGCCCAGCATAGTTGCCCAGACTGCCAATCGAACCCCAGTGTCCCACACGTTATGGTGGCGTTATCTGTTGCGCCACACCAACCACAATACTGTGTAATTTATGTGCTTGTCTGAAGTACATTTTAGGTGTAATCTGTTAGATTTGCATGGTACTGAGTGAAGTGTAGTGGTTTATGAGTGTTGCTGTGGTAACTGTAGTCTTGTTTGCCCCCTCCTTCTCTCTGGCCTCCCTCCCTCTCGCTGTTGTATTTAAAGACAGACTCAGACACTTGTTTTTTTTCTCTCTCATTGTTCTCACCTTTGGGTGTGAAATAACTACAAATAAACAAATATTTCACCAGGTTTAACATTTATTTCAGTTATTAACACACTACAGACTGTCCCTCAGTCAGGATAGTAAGTGACATGCACAACTATACAGTTTAAAGTCTTTTAAAATCTACTGCACTGGATTTGAAATGCATTAAAAGTGTGGACTGCATTATTATTGTTGACTTGTTTGTGTGTATTTTGTTCTGTACAAACACTGTAGGTATAAGTAAACTAAAATGATGTAAAAATATTATTATTATTATTATTATTATTATTATTATTATTATTATTATTATTATTATTATTATTATTATTATTGTTGTTGTTGTTGTTATTATTATTATCTACTTATTATTACAAATACCACCAAGAACAACAATAATATAACAATGCTATGTTAACAATGGTTGCTAAGGTGTTAGTAGGTGGTTGGTGGCATTCCATGGGGTATATATATATATGGGTTATATATATGGGGTTTTTTTTAATAGTAAATTTCATGGGGTCATGGTACCAGTTCATTTTTTGGAAATCATGAAGTATCTCAGTCAAGATCCTCAGCAACTCACCAAGCCCATATCTGAAAAGATCACACAAGGGAGGGATGTCATGGGCGTCCATTATTAAAAGAGGAAACACAAGTTACGAATATAATGTGCAGAAGATCTGTGTTAGACTACAGTAGACATCAGACCTCACAAATCTAACAAACCCATGAAACTGTACCTTACTTATAAAGTATCCAGAAACTGGATTGGAAATCCTCTGGGAATCTGTGATGTGTCCACAATATCCACCATAACAAAAAACTGTCTGCTAGCTCAAAATAACACCATCAGTATGATCATCAATAACAAGTAACTATCCTATTTAAAGACTAAGTTCCTCCCTCTAGCCAACTCAAGTGACCATAATTGCAATTTCTGCAGGTCGAGTGCTCAAGTAAGATCTCCACAGTCCACTAAGCCTATAAAAGATCCAGGTTTGAATGACTTTAGTAGATGGATTATTGTTCATTTGGGGTATGAAGTAAGGAAAATGGATTATATGTATAAAGCTTCTGAAATTCCAGCCTTGGCATGTACCATGATTACAACAGACTTTTCCAAGCCTTTGATACTGGCGACCACACAACAGCAGATTGTAGTTTTCTAGACCTTGGAGTAAGATCAGTCCTGGTCCCATGGATTTGTGGTAATAATCAACCTGTGAAGTTCCCCAAGGAACCTTATTGGGCCCTATAATTTTTTGGCTCTAATCAAGGGTGCTCTTACTGGAAACATGAGAACGACACAAGCTTGGCCTGGACAGGGATGCCTTGTGCTCGTATTAAGCAAAACACCTTGGCGGTCTATCATACTGCACTCATCATCAAATAAATAGTTGCACCCAGAAGGAATCAACTGACTGAAACGTACAACCACAATGGTGTTATGCCAGACTATCATGGAGTAAGTCGGAGTGGCAGTGGGTCATATTCAGTGATGAGTCAGGCTGTCTTGGAGGACAGGAGTAAAAAATCCATGTGTGGCAGCACCTTGGTCAGTGCCAAGAACAATGACTTTTTGTCACATTTCCCATGTCCAGAAGGCCTTGTGTCATGGCGTGGGGTGCACTTTCATGCCAGATCACCTTTGGTCCTTCATCACAGACACTTTGACAGCCCAATGTTACATTAATGAAGTCCCACAACCAGTGGTGTCCAGAGCTCTATTCCAACAGGACGATGCTTGTCCACATACTGCTGCCGTCTCAAGATTTCACCTTGAAGACACGGATACTATGCCATGGTCAGCCCCATCTCCAGACCTATCCCTGTTTGAAAATTTGAGGGATGCTATTGGACGCTCTATCAACACCCCACCCCTACCACACCATCTGCAGAAGTGAATGAGAACATTCAAGCTGCATGGGATGGATCATCACAGGACACCATTAGGAACCTCTACAACTCCATGCAGAGACGTCTGGCATGTTGCGTTAAACCCGATGCCGGACTGGGAGACACTATTATTTGGTTGATGAAGAGTACCATTTTGAGTTATAATTTTGGTTTTGAGGACAATCACTCAGGACATCTTGCGTTGAGACATGGAAATGAACCCCATGCTGTTTTCAGCTCTTTGCCTTGAGCCACTTTTGTGCAAACTAGTGTTTATGACAGGGAATTGGCCTTCTTTAAAAAGGCTAAATGTGGCCAGTTCTGGAATATGCAGCTTGGCATAGTTCACTTACTACAACTCAATATAAACGGCTGGAACAACTTCAAAAAATAGCTGCAGAAACATTCCAGGCTTCACTATACATGGGATATCCAGAGGAATACTGTATCAAGTTCCTACTCCTATTGAGAGATGCAAACAATTTTGTCTGGGTTTTGCCAAAAAAAAATTGAACAAGTCAGACTGTTCAGGAGACTGGCTACCTGCCCTTGGACAGGAGTTTACAAGCTGCCAAACAAGAAAGTAAAACAAGTTAGACATTCCAAGATTCCAGACTACGAGATATACAAGCGATTGCGAATACCTTATATTTATATTTCCAAACTGTTGAATGAGAACAGAATGTAACAGTGCCTTGCAAAAGTGTTCAAGCCTATAAATTTCATTTATAGAACATGCCTACAACTTTGAACAATAGATTTTTTCTTTGTGATCCAAACAACAAATAGAACAAAATAACAGAAAACATACGTGTGCATAACTATTCACCCCCCCCCCCCCCCCCCCCCAAGTCAATACTTCGTAGAGCCCCCTTTTGTGGCAATTACAGTTACAAGTCAATTTTGAATTAGCACTAGGAGCTTGTCACATCTGGCCACTGGGATTTTTACCCATTCCTCAAATAAAAACTGCTCCAGCTACTTCAAGATAGATGGTTTTTGTTGGTGATCAGCGATCTTCAAGTCCACAGATTCTCAATCAGATTAAGTCTGGGTGTGGGCTTTGACTACGCCATTACATGTAGTATATTTACACGTTTCCCCTTAAACCACTCAAGTGTTGCTTTAGCAGTACGCTTTGGGTCATGGTCCTGTTGGAAGGTGAATCTCTTATCTCAGGCTCAAATCACAGACAGAATGAAACAGGCTTTGCTCAAGAACATCCCTGTATTTTGTACCTTCCATCTTCCATCTTGTGGGGAAAAACATCCCCACAGCATGATGCTGCCACCACCATGCTTCACTCTGGGGATGGTGTTCTTGGGGTGCAGAGATGTGTTGATTTTGCACCAGACATTGCCTTTGTTTAATTTTGGTTTTATCTGACCAGAACACCTTCCCATATACCTTTTCAAACTCAAAACAAACCTTCCTATTTCTATCTATACGTAAAGGCTTTTTTCTGGCCTGGAATGTACGACTTACTGTGGTCATATGGACAGATTCTCCAGTCTATGCTTGGGAACTCTGCAGCTCCTTCAGGGTTGCAGATTTGTTGTGGAACTTTGTTCTTTCCGTTTGATGATAATGGATTTGATGTTACTCAGGGGATCATCAAAGATTTGGATATTTTTTTATAACACAAACCTGACTTCAACAACTTTGTCTCTGACATGTTTAGAGATCTCCTTGGTCTGCATGGTGTAGTTTGGTGAGTGGTGCCTCCTGCTTAGTGGTGTTGCAGCCTCTGGGGCCATTCAGAAAAGATGTGTATATGCTGACATATCATGGGACACTTAGAATGTTCTTGGATGAATTTCACTAATCATGTGACTTGTGAAGGTAATTGGTTGCACCAGAACTATTTAGGGGCTCCATAGCAAAGGGGGAGAGTACTTATGCACTTGCTTTGTTTTTTTAATCTGTGTGTGTGTGTGTGTGTGTGTGTGTGCATATATAACATTTAAATACAGTAACAGATTAAAAAAAAGCCAAGGGGGTGAATACTTTAACAATGCACTGTACATGTTTGCTTCTTACTAACTTTATTACTTAGCTTCATAATTTTGTTTTTATTATTAAAATCACGTCGGACCATCGAGCAGCCCTCCTCTAATTCACACAAACACAATGAGTGACGTAAGACGCTCCAATTTCCTCACCACCAAAACAAATTAAGTCTTACCCTGCACAGTCTTTCTCACAATAAAAGGTGTTTACAGCTCCAAAGGAGTTGCGCAACTTGCATGTGGGCCCACTGAGTGCTACCGTTCCCACAGGGCATCCTGGATAATGCGTTGGTGGAAGGATTAGCTGATGTGCTCATGCTTCAAGTTGCTTTACTCCTGTAGAAACTAGGATCTGTAGACTAGAAGCAAGTTTTAAACAGTGGCCATAACTCCTAATATTGTGTAAGTCTATAAGAGGAGGTACATCACCCAGGATGACATGGTTTGAGACAGCCCTGTGATGGACTGGTGCCCTGTCCAGAACAGTATTCTTACCTTGTGCCCACTGATTCCAGGTAGGCTCTGGATTCTGATAAGATGATGAATTAATGAATTAACAATCCTGGCAGCTCCACAGGACTGAACCAACCAGGGACCAACCTTGGAAAATCCCAGTGGTTGGATCCATAGTTATTTCTTAAAGGGTTAAAACACACATTTAATGGTTACATTTTATGTTGTAATTTTCTCTGCAGTGCAAAGTGAAATAATATGCTTTTGTGGAAGGAGGCTCTAGCACCCTCCATCCTGGATAAAAGATGAGATATGGTGGTGTATGAAGGCGTCCCAGCTGGTCCCATAAAGGCTCACTTGGTGATAAATCTGGTGACCATGGCCGAGGATGTGTTGCAATCTAGTGGAGACATTCCAGAGAAACCTTGTCCTGAAAAATGCCAGTTCAAAGGATACCCTGCACATACTGGTGAACTGTTGCTGTCTCTGGTATCACGACTAGGGTTGATGGACTGGCGTATGTGATGGCTCCCTAGGTCATCACTCCAGCAGCTTGGGACAGCAAAAGTAAGAGCTCACCACAAGGCCTCCATAATCAAACAAAAGCTGGATTTGTCATTAACAAGAAGAAACAAGGTTTCTCATTCACAACATCATTGCAAACAAAGGTGACGGGGGCTGGCTGTCAATGGGAAGACACACGATGGGCGCTGTGACACCAAATTTCCTTTCTGTTGAAACGACCATCCTATGTCTCTCAATTCAATGATTCAAAGTTTTACACACTTGAGCCAAGACCCATTGTCTAATTAGACCCTGCCTGTAATCATTTACATATGTGCCTAAGACAGAACTATCTGCAGCAAATATATCTGGTTAAATCCAAATGTTGTTGCAAACAAACAAAAAAACTGCAGGTAAAACAAAGCAAAAAATGGAAACTAAATTCTTTATATAAATAAAATAAACACTTAATAAACATTGTATATTTCATAAACTAGTCAAATTCATAGTTTCTCCAACAATAAAATTGACAAAATAAAATGGATTGTTCACCTTGTGTCCCTTGTGTCCGTTGAGCCTTCTGTTTTCCTCCCACCTCCCAAAAACACACAGTAGGTGGATTTATGATGGTAAATTGCACCCTAAATGTGAGTAACCTGTGATGGACTGGTGCCCAGAGATTCCAGATGGACTTCAGACCCACCGAGACCCTGACAAGAAAGGTGAGGATAAGATTAAGAAAATATAAAATAAAGTAAATAAAATTAAGCAAAATAAACTAAATTAACAGAGAAACAAGTTAGAAAAGAACGAGGAGAGGATAAGATGGTGCATTTATGTATGGATGGATAGACAGGTGTACAAGTATGTATGCATGGATGGATAATAATCGCAATGATGATAAATGGCAAACTTATGGCATCCATTGAGGTTCGCTGACCCTCAGCGACTGCTTGTACTTCTTATAGCATGACCAGGATTTCAGGAATGGAAAAACTGGGTCAACTGGATTTTTGGTGGACTACTCCTTTCAGCCCCCCAAGAGAAGCAGTGTGAGAAAAGCAAAGGAATCCTTAGCCAAGCAGTGTAGAACAATCTTGTGGAATCTAAAGCTTAAAAATGTCTTACTCTGTGAAAGCCACTGGCTGAATGAGTGGAATTCAGTTTGATGAGTCAGGAATGCACCCCCCATTACACCACCCACCCTAAGTGTCTATGTAACCCCACCACAACAATTAATCTGCGTAGTAAAATATTTGTGCTATGTAGGATTAACAAAAGGGAGAGAAAGACGGAGAGAGTGAGGAGTAAAAGTCTCGTACGTTCATCATGCGGCTCATTGATCCTCTATAGAGAGGAAGGAAAAGTGGAGTTGAGTCTTGGAGACGTCCAAGACCACACAGGAAAATGACAACCTCTGAGAAAATATGGAAACGAGTCTGAAATCACAATTTCTTTGTTTTTCATGCCTTATGTAGATATCCAAAATCACCACTGCCCTTTTGTTACAGGCCTTGCTCCCTTCTCCTTCACACAAATACACAAATTAAACTTGATTACATACCTAATACAAGCTGAGTCCAAATAAGGCCTGAATGGTCAGGTTACGCTGTGTTTAGAGAGTATATTCCGCTGGTGTGTCTCCTGTTTATTTGTGTGTTTGAAGCATGCAGACAAAGTTTGGGTTTGCCTCCAGGTTACGGCTCTTTTGAAAAAACTCCAATCTGTTTTGTGTGGAAAGGGATTGGGGAGTTGGCACGGTGACGCTCGCCCACTCTCCAGTGAAGGACTTTGATTGAGTTCTTCCTCGTTTGACTCAGACAATCCCCATCCAGGCATTGTCTACTGCAATCTCATCCTGGCCACACAAGTGGGCGTCTGAATCTCTGGCAGCTCGGGGGAGCGTTTCAGCATTGTGCGAGTCGATACGGAGGTTTGCACATCTACAAACAACCGCGCAGGGCTTAGAGGGTGCGGAGCAACCGAGAATGAATGTGTACCCGGCCTACTCGCAACTAACATCTTAAACAGCATCAGTGAATGAGCACAGTCTGCTCTCATCCTGCTCTGAGTGGAGCCGGGCACACTGAGGTTTCATATTCAGGAACATTTGTTGGGAGACTTGCAGACTTGTTGTTGCTAATGTAGGTAAAGGGAAGCAATGGAAACTTCATCCTCAACTTGGATATATGCCTGTACAGGCAGAACAGCTTCTGGTTTAAAACATGCTTTAATATACACATCGGTGCTTTGGCAAAACACAGAAATAGAAATAAAGAGGGCTTTGTACTCAAACCAAGTCAAAATAAAAGCTTTGACCAATAGGTTGTGGAATGAAAAGACACTGGGGTATGAAAGTGTTTCCCCATTGCCCTATGAAAAGGCTCTCAGAGGCTACTTTTGGGTAGTGGACCTCCTGGTGAGAGATTGTTTACTGCTAGATATCCTGCAATGACATCTGACATTTTTCACTTAGCAGCAGCTTACGAGAAGTCCTGATGCACAGGAAAACAATTCGGCACAGCAAAGAGTAAAATATACAGGGGTTGGACAATGAAACTGAAACACCCGGTTTTAGACCACAATAATTGATTAGTATGGTGAACTAGGGCCTCCATTTGTGGCCAATACAGCGTCAATTCGTCTTGGGAAGGACATTTTTTGGACAAAATCCGGGTTAACACCTGAACATCCCTTTCAGACAGCTTCCTCTTGCGTCCACAGTTAATCCTGTTGGATGTGGTTGGTCCTTCTTGGTGGTGCTGACGTTACCCTGGATACCGTGGCTCTTGATACATAAACAAAGACTTGCTGTCTTGGTCACAGATGCGCCAGCAAGACGTGCACCAACAGTTTGTCCTCTTTTGAACTCTGGTATGTCCGACCATAATGTTGTGTTCATTGCAATATTTTGAGCAAAACTGTGCTCTTACCTGCTAATTGAACCTTCACACTCTGCTCTTACTGGTAAAATGTGCAATTAATGAAGATTGGCCACCAGGCTGCTCCAGTTTAGCCATGAAACCTCCCACACTACAATGACAGGTGTTTCAGTTTCATTGTCCAAACCCCTGTAGAAGTGTCAATACTGCATACTGGTGCATACCGGCCTACTTCAAGCCTTGGCAATGATTCATTAATTAACAGTGTTGAAAATAGCATTGAGGTTAACACCAGTAATACACAACACCAAGGGGTGCATTTAGATATAGGTGACACAGGCAGCTGCCCAGAGGCATCTTGCAGGGGGCATAACCCACAATGACAGTGGAGCCCATTACTGCCCATCAAAAAACTCTGACCCAACACATCTTTGCTGGGAACAATATATATGTGCAACACTTCATCTCCAATTATCTGTAATTTATCTGTGTGTGTGTGTGTGTGTGTGTGTGTGAGAGAGAGAGAGAGAGAGAGAGAGAGAGAGAGAGAGAGAGAGAGAGAATATATATATATATATATATATATATCACACTTAATAAACATTGCATGAATTTGATTTCAGCCAAGCCACGCCCTTAAAATGCAAATTTGCAACGTCATCAAAATCACCACCATGATATATCTGTGGAGTGTTTAACAACTGTTTAGCAGCTCAAATGGAACCAGATCAGTAGGAGACAGGGGGATAGTGTTAACGGATGATGTTTGGTTATTAGCTTGCCACAACAGAGGCCACAACAGAGACCTGGCTCTTCCGTAAACAATGGGCAGAGGCAGAGAAGTAAATAATTGTCTGGTTAACCTCATCAATATGGAGGCCATATGGCAGGGCCATCAACAAAGTGGTTCCATCTCAATCCGGTCCCACATTGCATGTTTGATGTGACAAAGTCCCTGATTCGCAGGGGAGATGCAGGTTGCCAAGATTCCACTCAACGATGCCATTGTACCAGTCGGGCCCTGACGTTTCCGAGCGAACAGGATGCTGCGTTTTGATTATTGAGTTTGGGCATATGCCCAAATCGGGGGTTGTATTCTAGGAGCATTTGTTTTGCTAAAGCGTGAACTGGGTCGCCTTGAATACAGTGACCTCGAGGGTCATGCTCATGTGCATACATTTACATAACAAGAAGAGCTGCACATTAGCAGTGGGAGCTGTCAAGAAGTTAGACAGATGGGGAGGCCTCCTTAAAAAGGGTTGCGCTGAAATAAATTGGGGATTGAATTGGATTAAATAAACATATAGAAACACATCAATGATTTCGGAAGGAGGGACTGCAGCGTTCATTAGAGCTGTGATGGGAAAAAGACAGCCGATGGCCATCCTTCCATTCGGAGATGGCCTGATCTCTCTCAGTAAATCACAAGCTTGGTGCTTTGATGCTCAGTGTAACTTGACTGACTAATGATCCAAATCCACATGTGCCTCCCTCCTCCTTTCATTACAGGCTGTTTCCTGTCCTCGTCAGCACAGGCTCCACTCTTTGAAACGAGACATAAATAGATGACCAGCTTCCACAAATCCCAGTCAGCACTAAACTCATAACAAACCATAAACTGTGGGAGTGACATACTTGAAGGTGTTTCTCTATGCTGGAGGCTTTCAAATGTGAGATCGTTTGTTCTACCAGGAAAGCAGGCAGGAGATGGGCCGGGTGCTGGGAGACAGAGGCATTCAACATTGAAGAGCAGAACAAACTGCCTCCAGACTGAAACACTCACATTCCAACCGAAGAATGTCACGAGTAAAGGGAAATAGATGCTCGAGTAGAAAATGTAGGAGTTTTAAGCAGGGAGTACACATTTTGGGATGTTTTTCTTACCAAGTTTAGTCATTTCCAATGACCCAAATAGAAGCCAAAACATGAGCTTCTTAAACGGTTCCTGCCCTTAAAAAGGTTTAGTTCCTAAACTTAATTGAGCAATAAAATTATCAATAAAATTGCCATTTACAACTAAACTAACGAATAAATTAATTTCATTTAGAATAAGACACTTTTATTGAGCTACAGTTGGTTTCACATTTCCAGCCCAACCAATTACAATTTTATGAACTCAAATAAAAAGTGCTAATTCCAATTATTTTAATGAGATGTAGAATTAAATGTAATGTATTTTCTTTAGATTGGATTATTTTATTCTTAAGGGGAAGCACAGAAATCTGTTGAAAACACAATGGATTAGAGTTGACCTTTTCTCTTCTAGTAACATAAATAAAACACTGAGCAAATGAAAAAAAGGACTGTTGTTGTAAATAAGCATGTTTATTTACCACAACAGTCCTTTTTATTTGATTAATTTTTTTTATTTTACCTGCATTTTGAGCAGTTTTGAGATATCGAGTCTTAAATTCTTTTGAGAAATATATGGAAATAGAAACATTGATAATATGCACACAACTTAAAAAGATGTTAAGAAGTTGTCACAGAATATGAATATACTGTCAGATAGAACCTTATGGTTCCAACGGGATGACATATGAATGGATAAAGAATTAGCAGGGATTTGCACTTGAATTAAGCCCTTTGTATTGTAATTAATGAAGGCCTTTTCTCAACTCTAGACTTTGCCAACGATTCTCCCACCTCCTGCACAAAGTTCTTTACAGAACTGAATGTTGTGAACAGATTTTCCTTTACCAGGGAATAAATTCTATGATCTACTTTAAATATGTGTGGTCTTCCAGGTTTTTTGACAGTTCACCAGTACAATCCTTCTTTATGAGGATTGTACAGATACCAAATACCTGTTCAGTCCATTATCCACATCAGACAGCGAGTGCATTTACATGCAATGTCAATCCGATTTCTGTAGCTGATTATTCATGTGGTCATTCAAACATTATACTGTGATTTCTCAGATCAGGTTTAATGTTTAGAAATCAGGTAAAGAAATCGGATGAAGAGAGCTGGACGTTGGGTCAGGTATCAGATTTCTCAGTGCATTTATACACCTTAATCTGATTCCTTTCAGTCTGCACATGCACTCCTCCAGGTGCAGTTGTCCCTGGTCAGGGGACAAGCATAGACAAGCAAGACTAAACTGCGATTCTCTCTCTGAACTGCCTTCCTCCCTCCACATTCACAGTCTTAGGGAGTTTTCACACCTGTAGTTTGTTTGCTTCGGTACAAGTTACTTAATGTTGTGAACGTGGGTCATTTTGCCTGGTGGTTTAGATTGTTTTCACACAAGGAAAAGATTAAGAGCACCAAAATCATATGAGAACATTCTAATCTCCACTGATTAGGCTTGTCTGGAGTGGGAGCATGAAAGTAAATAAAGGAAAAGGTGCTGGTTTCTGTTTGGGACTGGAACATGACCACTTCCTCTAACGGTTCTTGGAACACTTGTTTTGGTTCGCATCCCAGTGAGGTTACTGTTTTCACAAATGCCCAAAGACCGGAACCAACCGAGAAAAAGAACCAGAGTTTGATGCTGGTGTGAAAACATCCATAGATGAGATTATAGGCTGGAGTTTTCCCATTATCTAATCACACAGCTGTAAATGTGTTGATCAGATCACCAAATCTGATTTTTATCTTATATTTGAATGTGTTAAACCCTTTGAATTAAAGCTGGAAGTCTTTTAGTTTTGATTGCATCATTTCAAATCCATTGCAATCTTACAGAGAATAAAAGAAAATACCAAAAAATGTGGAACTGTCCAAATACTTACCTGACGGCATTTCCCAACCCTAGTGCTGGAGTTCTGCCAACACGTCAACTTTGGAAGGGCTTGTTAAAGCTGACATGTTGGATCTAGTTTCTTGGGAATGGAAGGTAGAATTACTATATTGAAATATAGCAAATATTTTTGGGGTAAAGGCATCAGGGGAGCAGGAGAGCAGTGTCTTGATATCCTGAGATTAAAGGAGATGAACTAATTCATAATAGGGATCAGACATCATGCTCTGAGCACCTTTGAGGTTCATTTTTATTGCCAATTCTACAGCATTTTCATGTTTTTCAAAGGCAATGCAAAAGCAGATTAAGTCTAAACAAAGACATGAACTCAAAAAACCTGGATCAGCATCCTCTGTATGAGGATTAAGAGGCAATGTGGAGTCAACTGGCATGGAAACAGAGTCTTCACAGGATGTAGAGCTGGATCCAGAGTTTACAGAGGAAGTGGGCAGACAGTCTGCAGAAACACCTCAGAGCTTCGCACGGTGAAGACCCGAAACTGATGAGGCCCATTTACCTGTGGCTTTGTTTAGCGATACAGAATGCACGAGCCAACTTCTTCTGCAGCGTACACTGGTTCCAGCAGGAGGGTCTTCTGATGGACACACTAAAGCAGACAGCAATAAAAGAGCTTTCACCATTTCCCACCAAACCACAATGCCACACTGACTTTTCCCAAATCATCCTATGTTCACTATGGTTTTGTAATTCACACTTTTGATATGACACATTTGTTTTTGCCGAGACCAGCGAGTGATTAGAATTTCGTGAATAAGCTTCACAGGACCGCAGAGCCTATTATACTGTCATTATCCTTGGATTGCGGGACAATCAATGGACTATTGTGGAAGGCTTTCAAGTCAGAGGATCGAGAAATACACTGGAGTCTACTTTGACTGACATAAAAGCAAACTTATGGAGAACTGCAAAAAGCTTTACCCCATGTTTTTCTAAGAAAATGAACAATTAGGGGTTTTACACAGTGTGGAGTTTATGTGGTATCTGTGGGAAAATGCTGCTCTTCTATACACAGTTAGTGCACTGTTGGAACTGATTGGCCTCACTGACAAAACCCATCACAACATCATACACTAATCAGCCATAACATTATGTTTCTAGACCCATTGTCTCATAATCCAGCTCCACTGACCATACAGGAGCACTTTGTAGATCTATAATCACAGACTGTAGTTCATCTGTTTCTCTGCAGACTTTATTCTCCTCCTTTCAGCCTGATCTTAAATGATCAGGACCCCACAGGACCACCACAGAGCAGCTATTATGTGGGTGGTGGGTCATTCTCAGCACCGCACTCACACTGACGTGGTGGTGGGGTGTTAGTGTATGTTGCTGTGCTGTGCTGCTGGTGTTTTTAAACACCCCAGTGTCACTACGGAACTGTACTGTACCGTTATTTGATTGTATATTCAACGAGGGGCTATTCAACTATCTGTTGATCAGTAACGAATGTATATTTGAATGTATATTAGTTGTTAATTGACTTGTGTTGTTCCATAACTAGTAATGAATC
The DNA here is from genome assembly GCA_034509495.1 of Acestrorhynchus altus. Taxonomy (NCBI): domain Eukaryota; kingdom Metazoa; phylum Chordata; class Actinopteri; order Characiformes; family Acestrorhynchidae; genus Acestrorhynchus; species Acestrorhynchus altus. Next base: position 5,012,555 of record CM067517.1, read on the forward strand.
AATCAACTAAGAAGTAATATTTATTTATTGATCATATATTATTTTGTTGTTACATAATTAGTTAACAATTTACTCACTGAATTATCAGAAACAACTAAAATTCACTCATTTCCATCTGAATGAAGTAGAAATATCAATGCCAAAGGAGCTCCCAGTGCTTGTTTACTGCCTTGTCCATATGGACATGTTCAACCTGCATGCAGACTCTGACTGATCACTGAGAGGGGGCGGGGTTTATTACATCACTGACCCAAATATTGGGTTAAAGGAACACCAAAAGGGAGGGGCTGTTTTCTCATTTTTTACTCACACAATGAGTGGACATTTAAGTTGTTGTTAGTTTTTTTTTGCTTTGTTTTTTTTGGACCACAGTCAAGCCTTTTGAAGAATTTATGATTATATATATATATATACATTATATGCTTGTCAATCTAATTATTACAAAGAAGTCATCAAAATGCGTACAGCCAAGAACACTCAGAACAATCAATTTCCAACAGGATTTCTGAGATGTCATAGTTTATAATCAAAACATGATCAAATTCATACAGAAATTCTTTAATTTACATGTCAAATGAAAACAGAGTTGAGTAGCCTAGGCTCTCCTGAGATGAACAATATCTGGTTTTTTTTAATCCTTTTCAATTTTTTTGGTGAAATAAAATATGTCAAACTACAAAAAAAGGTTTCTCAAGGTTAAGTGGATATAAATAGTGCAATTGTCACATCGTGGTCTAAAGTATGTGATCAAAGGATTGCGAGTTCAAATCCACGAATCATGATCTTGCCATCGGCAGCCGGAATCAGAGGGAGAGCGAAATTGGCCTGCTCTCCCTATCTGGAAGGGTAGATGGCGCACTCTCCCCTTATCACATATTCAGCGTGATGCTGGTCGGCACAGGCATTGGAGCTAGGGTTCAGCACGTTGGCTGTCTGGCAAGGATGCAAATGGGGCAGTTTGAGAAGAGGCAGTAAGCTGGCGGAAGCAGCATGTGCTCGTCTTCTCCCCCCTAGTGTCAGGAGCATCACATGTGACGGGGGAAGAAAACTGGGTAAAAATAAAAAGAAATAAATAGCAGTTTATGTTGAGGATTGGTTTGTATTAAAGTGTGTAGATTATACATTGACATTTTTGTCAAAAATAGGTTTATTCAAGGTTAAAGTTATCTAGAAAACTTTATCTAGAAAACAGAAAGATTTGATCCATCATAGTTACACTGTAGTTGTACGAGTTTAAGGCTGAATATCTCAGAACTCCTCGGAACACATTTATGTTAAAATACTTACAGGACATTTTTTCTTACTTAGGGCCTTCGTATAACATCCGCATCATTGATACGAACCTCAAGCACAGGAGAGCAGTAAACTAACAGGGCTACAACAGTATAGCCGGAGAGAACGTATATATCTGGGGTCACCACAGACGTTACGTACACATGGCTGCTGACTTGAGTCACTTACATGGTCGGAGAGTCCACTGGGGTCTGCCTGAGTGACACGTCTTTGGCTGACTCCACCGAGAGGAAGGTGAGGATACAGCTGCGAGCACAAAAGTGAGGTTCTCCAGCATTCTCAGTGGCTGGGGGCCTTCCTGAAATGAAACCAAAAGTTACTGCATCCAAATCCACTGTCCTGCTCTGGAAATGTACTCACGTCCACTTTAACACCGAGTGTCTCTCAGCACCTGCTGTTGTTTTCATTGTTTCTTCTTTTCTTGTCTGTGTGGAGATTTAGGGGGAACCAAGGATGTTCACCAGCTGAACTTCATCACCGGGGTCTTCAATTTCAGCGTGGTATTAACTGCTTAGTATGAAGGCCGTTTCTTCAGTGATGTTCCATAATCAACCTCTGTTCAAGGAAGGAGAGGAAATCAGTCATAAAACTGTCTATGGATAATATAACTGTTATCGCTTGGTGTCCCTCAATGGAGCCAAACCAAAATATAGCTCATGTTTACCCCCCTTCATCCGCCACCACTCAAACACCCCACCCCATACAATAAATCACTGTGAAAGCGTTTAATTCAACCCAAACTGAGCAGCACTGAGCAAAGAAAACATTCATCCAAATGTAGGAACCACTGGGAAATATTTACAGAGTCATATTAACAAGCGTATGAAATAGCTTCCTCCCTGGTGTTTACATGTTCTGAATGGTGGACATTTAGATTTCATAAAGCCTATGAAAATAAATGGGCCTTATTGGGATCACAGCATCCCCCTGGCTTTAATGGGGCTTTAATGGCAAAAAGGCAGGCTCTTCTGCTGTTTCAGCTTAACTCCTGACAGAGCAGAGGCCTATGGGATCCATCAGGGGCTCGGTCAGGGCCTGACATGAGGATGAGCGTCGGTAAAATGGCTCAGAACTCAAGGGACGGGGTTTGTCTGCTTTGACTATCAGTGAATAATCCAGCAGTGTCTGTAGTTCACTGTCAGGGACGCAATCTAGTCAGTGTAGGGCTTCAATCAGGCCTGACATGTTTGCACTTCACCCAAACAAAACTGACACTGATTCCCAGTCCAGTCCAAAGTGATCTGTGTGTAGCTCAACGAGATCCTGAGGAATTCTGACTGGAACCAGAGGCATTATAAAGGAGGAGACCAGTCACTGGTAGAAAAATGAATGGGAGTGTAATGCTTAACACAGTGTCAACAAAAAGAACCAATCAGCTGGCTGTTTATGCTACAATTGGAAAAGACTCAACAAAACTGTGGTGCTACTGGTCAAAGTCCCTCTTGATGTATGGATCCAAAACCCAAAAATCATGGTATGGACCAAAATTAATTAGCAGACCATGGTCCAGACCACAGGACCAAATTGTGGTCCAAACTAAAGAGGTGGTCTTTGGACGATTTAGACTTCCTGACCCGCACGGTGCCGAAATCCATCTCCCCTTCACATGCGTGCATGTCACTCCGCAATATGGCAGGGAGGCAGAATTTGGCACAAGACCTGGATTAATAACGCCCATGTCAGACATGCACCCCTCTACAAACCAATCATTGTCAAGTAGAGGGAGACGCAGCCCACGTACACGATGCCATTGACATTATCAGTGAGTAATCCAGTTCGGAAAACGAATTTAAAACTGAATTAAATGTAGTGTAAATGACATAGCGCTCATCCGGTGCATGTTTGTATGTATAGGCTTGACCTGCATGCAGCTGTAGCCTCACTCTGACTGATCAGTGAGGGGGCGGGGCTGACCATGTGACTGATCCCCTTATTGGTTACAGAGGAAAATGAGAAGGAAGGAGCTGTTTGCTCTGTTTCTTTGCTCACAAAGTGTGCAAAGTTCAGAACAAATGCCTGAGAAGGGATTAAACCGATACATACATAAACAACAACAATAATAAAGGACATTCACCGTTAATCTTATTGCATTTTATATGATCGAGTGTAGTATTGTGAATAATTTATATCATTAAATGAAATCTTGTGAAACTAATCGATCATTTTCAGCTCAAAAACACTCTGGATGATCAGTTTCCGAAAGGATTTCTGAGGGTTGAACTGTTTTTATTCAACATAGAAAAGTAGATGTGAGATTTATTTTGATCAAAACTTGGTCGTGTTCATACAAATATCTAAATTCTGTTAATATTCACATCTTATTATACTAAAGCTCCGTCAAACTCATCCTGCAAAACTGCTGTATGATTCTAAAACGTAAGATATGATTTGAAACAGTAATTTCACACTGAGTGTCAAACGATTTTGGTCTCCCCTCATTCATACATTCATAGAGGGCAGAGCCTGGTCTTGTCTGTTGGACTTTTTGACATCCTCTGTGGTCAGGGTGAAGAAACCTCATCTCTCCAGCTCCATTGAAGAATCAAACACACTGACTCACTGAATAAGTGGAGGATATTTTCAGTTACACAGAAATATCTCAAATATATCAACCGGTTTATTTCCGAAATCAATTTCAAAAACATCTTACAATAAATTTGCTCTAACGGCCTGAACTCATTGATTAAAACTGAAATATTAATTGTTATTTTCCTCATTGTTTTTATACCCAAGTAATAAACAATATGGACAAAAGTATTGGGACACCTAATCATTCTTTGTTTCTTCTGAAATCAGGGATAAAAAAACTGTTTATCCTGCTTTCTTTGCAGTAACTGTCTCTTCTTCCCAGGGAAGACTCCATAAACAGAAGAGAAGTCTCAATTCTGGAATGCTTTGTTGTGAGGATCTGATTGCATTGAATGACAAGACTGTTAGTGTGGTCAGGATGTTTTATGACCATCTTCCCACCTCTTCCCCAACTGCCCCAGAAGTATTGGATGGAGCACAGTTTTTCCAGAGAACACAGATCCACTGCTCCACAGCTCAATGCTGGGTGGGCTTTATACCCTCTAGCTCATGTATGGCATTAGGCATGGTGCCAACAGGCTCATGTTTGTGTATCTGCTCCAGAGAGTCCGATTCTACTGGAGGTACTTCTCTACAGGAACTAGACAGGCTGAATGTACATGTATGTACACAGACAGCACCGTGTCTTGGGTCTTGGGTTCAAGGACCTATCTAGGGGGACTTTGTTCTTCCCACTTTAAGTGTAACTTAATTTACTCATGTGAGCGTTTGCACATCTGTGTCAGCAATGGGTGCAAGAAGAAGAGGTCAGAAAGATTTGGACATATAGTGTAGAACCAGTGTAGCAATACATGCATTTGTACTCTAAACTACAGTGTATTTCAGGTCAGGGTGGTTCTGAAATAAGTCTAATAGTTACTCTCCTCATGAGAAGAGTTCTCCCATCCATGTCACTCTGGAGCATTAGTCACAGACAGATGTTTTATGACAAGAACCGGCATAACAACATGACGGCCTAGGGCACGGTTGGTCTGCACAAACATTATAATTAGCAGCGAGCAGTGAGGCCCGCTGACCAGGCCAGCTCTAAAAATACACAGGCTGGCGTATCCATCAGATGAGTGCACCTAGTGGAAGCATACGATCCTCTAAACACGAGCAGTGTAGCCACGGTGATGTGAACGTGGAAACCAAGAGTAAATCAAGAGCATCCTCGGGCCTTTGATGAGGGAGGCGTATTTTTTCCCTCTGTCATGTGGGCTCTGGACAGCAGCATTGAGCGTGAGGAGAAGCGAGGGGTGACTCACTGCTTTGGAAAAGCAAGGCGACCTGAAGGCCAAACCGTAAACAAATGGCAGGATAAAGTCGTAAAGGAGATAAACTGGGCTCCGGATCGAAGATGAAATCAGGGGTCAGCGAGTAGAGCTTGGTCACCTGCCATTTTCGAAACCTTTCACCTGTTTTCAAAACACATTATTTTAGAAAAAACGGGGATGTTGGATGTAACCAAAACAACTCGAAAGACGCTTTACTCTCTGAGTAATTGATATCAACTGGCGATTTTGTTTTAAAATAGCCACTTTGTAGTGTGTGAGTGTGTTTTGGTGGAGTCAGCGAATATCAGGGCTTCGTGCGTCTGGGATATTTTGGAAGCAAATGAGAGGTTGCAAGATGCCTGTCTTGATACAGTGTGATTTCATTTAATTTATGGCACTAAATCAAGCCAGCTGAGGGCAATTATACAGCACCTTTCTACAGACGTGAGGCCTTGTCTACACCTTGGACGGAAAACGTCCAAACGGTAATCCGGTTTTGCTCCAATTTTGGGAAGGAGCCATAGTATTAACGAGGAGCGTAATCATTCCAAGTAGCTCTCGCCATGTCATTCATAAATGGAAATGAATTGATCATTTCATTACTTTACCATAACAACAGGTCATTCGTCCATGTCGCCGGCGTCCCATGAATCAGCTCGGCTGAGGAAGACCGGCTGAGAGATCTTTCACAGGTTGAGTTAATCTTCTGATTATCCTGACGCTGCTATCCATCAGAGGAAGACTCTGAGGAGACAGAGCCGTCCAGATCTGTCGAGGCAAAGAGTTTAGAGTTCAGCCACTCCAGGGGAGTTTACAGAGTGAGCAGCCAGCACAGACAGCTTTATACTGCTAAGCCCACAATGAAAGATGAGAGAGAATACGGGCCTGACAGGGTCAAACCAGCTTCAAAACGAAGCAGAAGACCATTCCGTGTATGAGAAAGACAGGCATGAAGCTGGAAAACTGTGAGATATACGACATCTATGTATGATAGATGTTTTCAGATGTTCTGTCCTCAGTTAGCACTCACTTAAAGCAACCTTTTGACAGGCAAATGATTTTTATACTCACCTCAAACGGGTCTAGGTTTGAATCCCTGGTCATGCTGCTTGCAATCGGCTTTGCTCTCTCTGAGCGGGTAGATGGTGTTACTGTGCGTCGCCCTGGTATGAGTGGATCAGACACAGCAGTGCTGCTGTTTTTTTAAACCCCTCAGTGTCACTGCAAGATGGAGAATAGTCCACCAAACAGAAATGTCCAACCAACAGCGTCCTGCGTACCTGCTCTGTCGTGGTCCTCCAGGGTCCTGACCATTGCACCTGCACAGTATGCAGAGACACAGATGGACTACGCTGCACTGACTCTGGACTTGTGGACCAACACCAGCAGATAACATGGCTTCCTAAATCATCTCTGCAGAAACACCGAACTTCAGACACATGTCTCTCAACTCTTCCTCCAGACTCTAGGAGCTCGAGTTGACACTTGATTTCCAAACGATAAGCAGAATTTACTCCTTTTTCTCTCGCTTCTGATGGTGTCTCTGACTCATGAGGGGCTTGATATTAGGAATGCTGCAGTTCCTAGAGATATCTTTGGGGGGGGGTTTGATGCAGCTCTCCCAAGTTCTTGGCAATCTTCTCAGGACTGTGGCCTTCTTTGTCAACTTTCCATTAATATGCTTTGATACAGCCAGAAATGACCTTCTGTGGCTGACCCCCTTTGTGGAGGGGTCGACGAGTGTCTTCTGGACAATTGTCAGGTAAGCAGACTTCCTGATAATTGATTATATGAATATATATAATGAATGATTTATGAAAAAATAAACTTTTTGTCTAATAACTTTACAAGCATTAGTAGTGTATGTTTCAACACATCAACTTCAAAAACTGACTGCTTAACTTGCTTTCCAACATGTAGATCCATATAAATATGTTATACAACCCCTGGCACAAATTATGGAATCACCACTCTTGGAAGAAGTTCTATCAATTGATCAATTTTTTGTAGAAAAAAAAAATTAATCACTGAGACACAAAACTATCTTTATTCAAAATTCAAGCCTTCTGGCATCTAGTACCAGTAAAAAAAAAAGAAAGAAATAGAATTGTTGTGAGTCACAATTGTGTTTTTAGATCAAGCAAAAGATAAAAAAATATGACACAATTCTGAGGAACATATTCTGGAATCATGTGAAAAACAGAACCATTAGTACTTTGTTGCAGCATTTTTGGCTCTTATAACAGCTTGAGTTCTCTGAGGTCCGGACATAACTAATGACAAACAGCATTCTTCATCAATCTGTCCCTAACTGTCCCTTACTGCTCTTCCCAGATCAGCTTTGCAGGTTGGAGCCTCGTTTATCGAGCATTTTCTTCAATTTCCACCTGAGGTTTTCAGCTGGATTGAGATCTGGACTGTTTAGCGGCCGTGCGAGTGATATTATATGACTTTCTTGAAGGAAAGTGTTTACGTCTTTGCACTTTGGCAAGATGCATTATCATCTGGAAAAGTGAAGATCATCACCAAACATCCTTTCAGCTGATGGAATAAGAAATGGGTCCAAAATTTATGTGTAGACTTTGGCATTTATTGAAGATGTAATGACACTCATCTCCCCTGTGCTTTACTGGACATGTAGCCCCTGAACATCAATGACTGTGGAAATGTCCATGTTTTCTTCAGACTCATCTTTATCAATTTCACTGAACCGGCACCAAACACAAGTTCCAGTATTCCATTCTTGCCCAATGCAGATTCACGATTCATCACTGAAGATCACCCAGCTGTCCACAGTCCATGATTGCTTTTCTGTAGCTTTGTTCTTTTCTGTTTAGGTGTTAATGATGGCTGTAGTTTGGCTTTTCTGTGTGTAAATCCCATTTCGGTCAGACATTGACTGCAGTTTCCACTCGTTTCTCATTTGTTTTGTTGTGCATTTTCTGTTTCAGACATATTGCTTTAGGTTTTCTACCTCGACGCTTTGATGTTTTTCTTGCTTTCCCCTTCATGCTTCTTTTTAACAACCTTCCCATTTGGTTTGTACTTGGTCCAGATTTTAGACACAGCTGACTGGGAACAACCAACATCTTTTGCATCATTCTGTGATAATTTACCTTCCTGAAGAAGTTGTATAATTATCTCCTTTGTCCATTGTTTCAATGATCTCTTATGTTGGAGCCATGATTCATGTCAATCCAGCTCGCCAAGGAGTGAGCTCTTTTTCACTGAAGACTAATTAGCAGGTTTAATCTGATGCTGGTGTTTGTTTCAGAACTGCAAATTACAGAGAGTTTCCATAATATTTTCCTCAGAATTGAGTGATTCCATATTTTTTTCCTCTTCTTGATCTAACAACACAATTGTGACTGACTACACCAATTATATTACTTTCTTTTTTATTGTTTCTTGAGAGCGTGGAATTTTGATAAAGCGATTTTTTTGGAATGTCTCTGTGATTAACATTTTTCTACAAAATTAAACAATGGAAAGAACTTCCTCCAAGAGTGGCGATTCCATCATTTTGGCCAGGGGTTGTACTTCAACCTAGTTAGCCACACTGCATGGACAATTGGGACCTAGTGTTGTCAGGATGTAGGATCACCACCCCACCTTATCCCCAACTCATCCCAAAAACTACAGGATGAAGCACCATTCTTCCAGAGAACACAGCTCCACTGCTCCACAGCTCAGTACTGGGGGGCTGTATAGCCCTCCTGCCCACACCTGGCATTGGTCACAGTGCCAATAGGTTCATGTTTATGTGCTCCAGAGGGTCCTATTCTATCGGCAGTACCTCTCTACAGTGTCCTTCAACTCACACTTTAGTAGCTTTGTAGCAAAGACTGTGTCCATTTGATTTTACCAAGACCATCCTTAATCTGAGAGAGAACTCACAAGCAGTAAACCTAGAAAACAACCATCACAGTGGCCAACTTCAAGGGTGGACGGCAAAGGTCACAAACAAGGAGTGTGAGTGAACGTTTCTTCCGATGTTCGGATCAGTGACCCTGGATGGAGTTGTTATTCTAACAGCATGCAGAGACAGAGCTAGCAGAGGCAGCAGAGAGAAAAAACGGCTGTATAATATCCAGCGACGTGTTTTTCTAATCACTACAGGGAGCATGCCGGAGCGGAAGACCAGACTCCGCCTGACGTAGGTCTGGTGTTAACATCATCCATACATGGCACATTAAAACGCAAGTTCATCAGTTACTCAGCATGAAGCTTCTGCATCTGTCAGAGCTTTTGCAGGGGGAAGATGTGACCTTGATGATTAAAAATTTGATCGTGATGATTATACAAGTTCTTGTATAACTTACAGATAGTATGTAGTTCATTGGTTTCCAGTTATTAGAGGACAATACTTCAGAGGACAGTACTCTGGAGGACATTAGATTCATATTTTACAGGGTGTTTTTGGCTCGTTTTCACTCTTCGTGGGGTTCATTTGGGTAGGTGTGAAAACAGTAATAACACGTGGATGCAGACTCAAACAACCGAACCAAGACCCTTTAGAGGTGGTGGTCTCGATCTAGTCCCAAGCGAACTGGAACAGAGAAAGTGAGAAAGTTCTCCGACCTCAATCCAACCCATCAGGTCTAATCCACAGGTTTGATCTGAACGGTTCTGCAGGTGTAGTTAAACATTTATTTTCCTTTTCAATTGAGATTAAGGCCATTTATTAGAAACAAAGTGCTTATAAAGTGTCTGTTCCTAATCTTAAATGGTAGCTACTCTCAGAAATATAGATCCCAAAGCAGGGTTAAGCCTGTTTCCAGCAGAATTCATCATTCTCTAAATTAGCAGTAACTTTATAACTTTACAAACAGGATTAGATCTATTATTCTATTATAACACAAGCTTGATATTTCTCCTCTCACTGTAAACACCAGTATAACCAGAAATTCATTAGCAAAGAAAACGCTTCTCTCTTTTCTCATTTTCAAAGACATCTTGCATCTTGTACACTTGACAGTACCCTTGGTGGTCTGAGGGTGGACCCGCAGTGGCTAACAGCCAGTACGGTGCTGACCTCATCAAGCCAGTGGACTGATATATATGCCCACTATCTAGGAAACCATTATTTTTCATTTTTGGCACATTTATGCTGATGACATTCAACTAATACCTTTTCCATCCACATTCTAACACAAGTTTCTGTTTGAATCTTGGCCTGTTGGCTCACTCTCATCATGGATAGCAGCCAACCTACCATTAAGCCTGAGCTGGTCTACTGGCCTGGATTCAGAGGTCTTCTCCTTCCAGGACTCCCTGGTCATTCCAGGTGCATGAGCATGAAATCTTGATGTGGTTGCGAATACCTAGTTATATCCATTAGTTCACTGGTAAGTCTGACTCCTTCATGCAAATATCATCTCAAAAACATCCAGAGAACCAGACCATTTCTCTCAAGAGGGTCCAACCAAGTGTGTGCTCATTCTCAAATCTCTCCATCCCGGTCTTTCTACCGCCAGGTCGCTTCAACTGATCCAGAATGAAATGTCATCAATCCTTTTAAATTCAATTGTGTCACTTATTTTTTTGCATACCCTTCATTGGCATCCTATAGCTGCACACATTAGAGTAAACCCCCAATGCTTGCCTCCAAATCCAAACATTTCCCAGGTCCTCCTTACTTGAGATGAATTCCCTAAACCTGATTGGTAGGTAGAAACTTTCCTGCTTGGTACAGCTTGGTTTGACCAACACCCTGCTGGGGTGGCCTGATGGTTAGGGTTAGGGTGGTTAGGGTTTGAATCCCTGAACTGTCAGGACATGACTGAAGACCTGGGACAGATGCTCCTTGGGTGCTGTGAATAGGGCCGCCCACTGCTCTGGGCAAATGTGCTCACTGCCCTCTAGTGTGTGAATTCACTAGTGTGTATGAGTGTGTGTGTGCATCCAATGTGTGTGGATGGGTGCAAGCACAGTGGGTCTATGTGCAGAATGTATAGAAGACAAGCTTCAAGACTTCCCTCTGAGTTTGTCGAGCAGACTTCCCTTGGGTGTCAAAAGAGTCACTTGTCTTCAAACACAGCTTGAAGACCCCTTGGTTTCAAGAGAACATAAATGAAGGCTAAGGTCACATTTACTAAAGGCTGGTCAGTGCACTTACGAATGATGAAATACAGACAACAAAGCCAGCCAAACGGCCATTTACTCTCTCAGAGTGCTGCTCAGTTTCTAAAGGACAGCAAAGAACCCTACAGTAATCAGGTGAAACATCTGAACAGGAATTGACCCCAGTTGCAGCTGACACACGGAGCACTGATTTGGCCTCCTTATGTCCATTGAGATCCTAATTTCAGTAACCCATGCAATGGCTGAAACACCCTACAGGTTTAAAATAGGAGAACTTTGGACAGGGTCCCAGAGCACCTGCCCTTCATTAGGTCCCCATTGGGCCAATGAGATTTCCTATCCACATTAATCCAATTTAAAATGAGGTCTGATCTTATACAGGAAAACCCTCTGCAATCTGGTCCATATAGACAGGATATATAGGTATAAATAGAGGCTGGAGCTTTTGGAATGAAGACAAAACAGGGACTTGGTGTGTAAGCCATGCCAGAAACTGGAAAACATGGCTTTTTTCCCCTCTTCCTAGCAAACGACAAAAACACTACAATTATAGAAAACAATTTTGGGTTGTATGGCCACCGTTGGGCGGCATTAGCTAAATAAAAACAAGCTTGCTTGGGCTTATGTTTAGAAATTGCCTACAACCGACTCAAGGAATTTGGACCACAAATAAGACTTTGGACGCTTCTTACGAACGCGGTGCTAAATTCAGCAGCCGCGGTCAGACACGACAATTCAGAGCCACCATACGCTGCCTACTGTTATCACTCTACCACACTGTAGAGCTGTCCTCAGCCTGCAAACTACAGTGCATCACAATCTGCTTCAAACCACTGTTTTAAGCAAAGTCTAGGACTAACTTGTGCCTTATGCCGTCCCGTTACAAATGATTGCCATTATCAGTGCTTTGCAAATGAGTATAATGTTTCAACACAGCCAGCACGATGAGAAAATTCCGATACAACACTGAAAATAAACTGTTGTTCTGAAAAATAAGGCCCAGTAAAACAACACCCCACGGTCAGCAAGGCAGTAAATCCATACTGGGTGCAGCACAAACATTCAAAATTCAATAAGGCTTCAGACAGCGGCTGAGTTTGCCTCGGAGCGCTCCGTGCCGCGACAACATCTGTATCTTTCGTGAGATGGCTCTCTCCACATCTGGGCTGCATCCTGATATTTTTTTCTTCTTTTTGGGAGGGGGGGAGGGTCGTGGGCACAGACAGGCAGCTGCACCCAACAGCCCCCAGATGTTAGCGATTGGCGATGTGTTGGGCTGTTTGTTAGGAGGGGGCTGATCTTTGATCCCCTCGGCTGCTGTGTTATCGTGCAGAGGCCTGGGCCGCACGCAGCGGAAGCCAAGAAGCCTCCCAGAGAGGCTTGTGGTGAGGTACGACGAGGGCGAAAAACACTGCAGTGGCGTCAGTGGAGGGAGGGAGCAGGACCAGCACCAAACCTGCAGATCTGTGCCTTGCATGCTTTTTGTTCCGACAGCATAAACAACTGAGAAGCATTTCCTCTGCTGGGTGTTTGTGCAACACTACAGGGTGTGTGCAACATGACGCTGAGCTCAGACTATTTCGAACCAGTAAACGAGAAGGCCCAAATCAATAAGAAAATAAACACAAGCATTTGACTATGTTTGGATTTGACTTATTTGTGTATGTGTTGAATTCCCAGTTTAGCAGAGCCTATGCATTCATAGCTCCCCCAAACACTAGAAACGCTCCTGAAACTCGGACAGTAAGGACTAGTACACTAGCCAAACATGCAGCATCACCGGGCAGCCAATACGCTTGTAAGAATGCGCTGGGTCCCCAGTTCCACCAGTCCACCCAACAGACGCCTGTGCTAGTCAATATTTCATTTTGAGTGCCACCAACACATGTAGAGATCTTTATATTGTGTTCTGAATAACGAAACTATAGAAATGCTCCAAAATGAACTTCTACTTGGAGATCACCTTCATTTGTCACCTTCAGCAAATATGTAAAAACATCAGATCTCAGCATCAGCCCAGAATTCCCATATGTTACACCCCTATTTTCTGTCATACAGCAAATGCTGCATTTTACAGTAGGAACACTGTACAGACATTTAAACAAGGTGGTGGTAGGGCTCTTTTACTGCCTTCAGACCCAAACAACCTGCGATTATTGAAGGAACCATACACTCTGTTATGTCTCAGAATTCTGATATGTGTGCTGAAGTTGAAACATAAACATCTACATCAACCGAAAAGAGATGCTTTGAGGCTCTGAGACAGCAGTCTGAAGGTATGATCTGAGGATCGAAGGTTCGAATCCAAGGTCAAGCTGCTTGCTGTCAGCTGCTGGAGGCTGAGAGCAAAATTGGTTATGCTCTCTCCCGACATCACACCGTGCAATGCAGGTCAGCACGGTGTCCATTAGTCGTTATATCTGATATCGTTTATAGCTGGGGACTTTTTATATCTGAGCTACGGGCGCTTTCCTCCAAGCATGTAGAAAAAGATGCTAGATTCACGTGCATCAGAGGAGGCCTTCACCCTCATAGTGTCAGGAGCATTGTAATGATATGGGCGGAGAGTCCTAATGGGGTTGGGTGATTGGCACTTCCAAATTGGGAGTAAAGGTAGTGTGCACTAGTGTAATTTTCACTACAGCATTGCAAAAAGGCTGGTATCACATTACACAAGAAATGGTTGTCATTCATTTTGGGGGCACTTTTTTCAAACGGCTTGCTGGAAAATAGATATTGTACTTTTTCCACAGCACTGTAGATGTTTTCTTTCTCCACAGGACCAATGCTGAAGCTCTGTTAGCCAAGTAGAACACTGGACAAGTATCTTCATAAATAATCAGCCTTTTGTTTCCTCACCTCCTAAACGCCTCCACAGGTGTCTCGACTTTATCGTCTGGAAAGGACCACTCAGGAGCCTGCAGGTGGCACTTTTCCTTACCATCTGGATTCCTAACTCTTCTTTATTCGTGCGCGCACACACACACACACACGGAGAGAGGTCAGATTCTGGCAGTCTTTTCAGGCATCTCATTTCGAAGGAAAGGTATATTTTCGGAAGCGGCACACACTGATGCAGAACTTCAAAAATAAATGCAGCATTTACGGAGCGGAAAGGCCGTGCAGACCACGTTGCTTCCTTTGGCGTTGGGCGTAAAACACGAGCAGCTCCACTGGGAAGACCGAGTATACCAGTAACAGGTTTTAATGAGGCGACACAGCCAACAGCTCTCCGTGCAAGAAATAATTGAGCTTGGCAACATTACTCACAGCGCAGATATTTACTGTTGGAGATATGAGGTCACTCACTGATCAAGAACATGTAGGACATCAAAATAAATAAATAGTGAGGTAAAGAAATAGGTTTGGGGTTTAAGTGGTATAAAATGGACTAAATGCAATTCACACAGAATGTTTTTCGAGGCCTCTGACTGAAAGATAAATCGTTATAGTAGAGTGGTCATTCTACCTTATGTGGTGTGGACTTTAAGACTTTGGGTGTCTCAGACCACAAACTGGACCTAAGGACCAAATTTGCAGATGATTATCTGTTACCGAAATAACTGTTGCAGGACGAGCTCGTATATTTGAAAAATTTGAAACTAGTCTCAAGTCTGCATTTATTGGTGCTGCTGGACAGTGATGTACTGGCCGCTGGGAGAAACAGGAAAACCAACTACATGTAAAAATGTCTTTAAAAAAATTCCAGAGCTGATTTAAGTTGCCAGTCCAGCGCTGCTGCTGAAGGTAATACTGCACTGTCGATCTGCCGAACTGTTGCGATTGTGATCAGAGGCTTTGCCCATAAATAAGCCAATAAATTACCAGGTTTCCATCCAAATATTTTGCAATCACTATGTGCAAAATACAAACTCTCAGCAGTAAAAAATGTGAATAAGTCGAGCTTCAATCCATTACAGTTATGATTACAATATTTGAGTGAAAGGAAAAACTTTATTGTGGAAAACCATACAACTGAAAGGAGGCTCTAGTTCCTTGGCGACCAGGCAGGCCAAGGAAATGGAATCTTGCAGACACATTTCTGGGAAACCCCTGCTGTAGGGATGAGCAGTATCCTGCTGAAAAATGCCAGCTGGAAGCCCTGCCATGGATGGCAACACGTGGCCGCAGGATGTCCTGCACATCCCTGAGCTGTTAGTGTCCCTTGTATCACCACTAGGGGTGACCAACTGTCATAAGCAAAGACTTCCCACATCATTATACCAGCAGTTTTGCAGTGTGTCACTCCACAGCAAAGGTAGGAGTGAAGCTCTCCATCTGAGGCCTCCATATTCAAACCTGACATTCTTCAGATCCCAAGCAGAACCTGGATTTGTGTCTCAGACTATACAGTTCCAGTCCATAGAAGTACAGGTTTCTCATTCGTGACACTACTGCAAACTGCAACCAAAACTGGCTTGATCAGAAAAGCCAGGGATAGAACCAGTTTATACACTCTTAGGCTGATATTTGCTTGATTTTTGCTCAAGTTTACTTGAATTCTATCTTGGCATGTTCTTTTTTTGTGAATAAATGTTGTCTAGGGAATATTGGGAGGTGGGAAGCCCATTAGTGAACCCATTTAACCTTTTTCTAACTTTTCCAGCTCATCCTAGTGTCAAATGTTGGGCTTTTTCTATTCAGGCTTTTCAAGCACTTGCTGAACTATCCCGGGTTAAATCTTAAAACATGATCCTTGGCTTTAGTGGTGAAATCAAGCTTAGTCTAGGCAAGTCTACTGCTGGTGAAAAGCTTGCTTGAATGAGAACACGTACCACATCACTCCTACGTAAAACTCATTCAATGTCATGATCTGTTCTCTTGTCTGGACAGCTTCGTAAGCCTAAACAATGACCCAAGCCTCACCCACGGAATATAGGGAATACTTAATTAAGTTAGAGAGGAAAAGGCTGGGAAAGTGAACCTGTTGACACCACAAAAAAGTGGGGTTGGGACACAGCTTCTGTTGAGAGTGAACAAGAGAATCCCACAGAGAACCTTGGGTCCCTTTTTCCCCGTTTTAATGAAAGGCTAGTGTGACTTGAATTTCTGTATCTACAAATATTATCCCCACAGATAGGGGACCCTCAATAGTTTCTGCAGAAGAGCTAAAGCCAAGGCTGTATGTGGACCTACACCTGGGATGGAAGGTGTTTTGCAGGAAGACAAGAATAGGTAGCTGGAAAAAAAGACCTCAGAAAAACCTATTTCTTGCTTCGAGGGTCAACATGGACAGATGTTAGAACTTTGTTAATGCCTGGTCTCAGCTGAAGAGCACGGCACTATTTCTATGCCACATTACCAACCAATTACCAAAGTGTGGAATGTGGGGAAATTCTAAACAGACTAGGCAATAAGCATGGCATGATAAAAGAAGAGAAAGAGGACAAGAGCAAACTGAGCAGGAAATCAGTTCAGGTTGGCGGAATTTCATTGGACATGTTCAACTGAGGTTTCTACATGGCTGAAATGGGATTCTCCTGCTAGAAGATTCCTGATTCCTACCAAAAATAAGATAGGCCAATTAAATGTTACAGTTCATTCTCCTCAAAACACCAGCAGTCCCTCATTTCCAGTGCATTTAGATGCTCAGGCCTATATCATCAAACTATATCATCATAGTCCACGGCCCATTGACAAACCACTTCCTTGAATGTGCATCAAATGAGAGGCTTTTCCTGGTCGGAAACTGAAGAAATCGTTAAACTAAACCGGCCACCAAATCCCAAACTCCTAATCCCAAGGAAACATTTGCCAACACCACTCCCCACAAATGTTCTTGAGATTAAAGAGGAATGGGGGGGCTGAGAGAAAGTAAAGAGATTTACAGCAGGGTCAGCCCAAGGGTCATTCTGCAGGCTCCGCTGGGCCAGACCTCAGGTGGTGTATCTACAAGGTCAACTGCCTGTGAAGCTCATTTCCACTGAAAGCATGCAAAAGCTGGAGAGGAAGAGGTGCAATGGAGAGTCGGCTGTGGAGTGATGGAAATTAAATAAAGAGAGGGAGAGTAAGGGGATGGCCCATGGGCTCCTGCATAAACAGAAACTGTGCAAAGTCAAGGGCACGCAGCGAAATGCATGCTTAATCAAAAGCAAATCCATGAGCTTCATCTTTATAACTGAGGGTTATTGACTGACACAGCTGTCAAGTCTTGTCCTTGATGGAAGATCGTAAGTTGATGAAGCAAAGGAGCTTTTATCAGAGTTGACTGTAGTTGTATGGTACTAGACATTAAGGAGTTTTCCTGTTTTCAAAAACGTTCATCAGCAGAGACATGTTTGATGTTTAGGCGTTTCTTCTTTAGGTTTACACCAAAGCTATGGGCCAACGGAAACTAATTGCCCATCAATCACCACTGTGAAAATTCCACAGCGATCAGCCATTAAAACCACATGCCTTATACTGTGTAGGTCACATTCATGCCACTAAAACTGCTCTGACACATTGAACCTTGGACTCCACAAGAACTCTGAAGGTGTCCTGTATCTGGCACCAAGACATGAGCAGCAGATCCTTTAAACCTTCTTAAGTTGTGAGGGTGGGCTTTAATGAGCATCAATGAGTCTGGGGTACACTTCAGTTCACTGGTAGTATTTCCTTGGAGCCCTTTTGGTAGGTACTAAAACTGCATACCAAGAACCCCCCAAAAGACCTGCCTGATGTTTTGGAGATGTTCACCTTTCCAGATCACAACGTGACCTATGTCAAAGTGTCTGAGATTCCTAAGACTGGCCATTTTTCCTACTTTTATAAAATCAACTTCAAGAATTGGCTGGTCATTTGCTGCCCTTTGGTGGATCCATCCTAATCCACCCTTTGACACCCACCATTTAAACCAGACAAACAACTTTATTCACCTGTTACTGTGAACCGGTATATCTAACACACGTTTGACAATGTTCTAGATGACTGTTCCATAAGTGTTAGAAATCACACAACATTTTAAAGCATGTGTGATTCAAGCATGCAGCTTGTAATGCAAGGTTGCATTAACCTTATAGCTCCAGTGCAAAACTAGAGACACAAAAGTCTACATACTTTGTTCACCTCCTTTCACCCTGATCTTCAATGGTCAGGACCCTGCAGGACCACCACAGAGCAGGTATTACGTGGGTGGTGGGTCATTCTCAGCACTGCAGTCACACTGACATGGTGTGTTGTGATGGAATGAGTGGATCAGATGCAGCTGGAGTTTTTAAACACTGTGTCCACTTACTGTCCACTCCATGCCTAGTTGTTCCACCTTGTAGATGCAAAGTCAGTAACAGATGGTCCTGAACAATGAAGAACAGGGTGAAAGAAGGATATCAAAGTATACCAAGAAACAGATGGATTACAGTCTGAACTACAAGGTGCTCCTGTATGGTCAGTGGAATTTACTAGAAAATGTAACTGTAGAAACCAGAAGGTGGTCATAATAATGTGACTCGACTCTGTATGTTGCTCATATGACAGAAGGCAGGTTGTGGGTTGAAGCAAGTGAGTAGTGTCTCTACCTGGGAGGAAAAGAGCTTGGGAGGATAGATCACTGGCTGCTTGTGGAAGCAGGCACGAATAAATATACTGCAAGTGAACTGGAGAAAACATCTAGAAACTCTTAAACCTGTTTATTGCCATGGACGATGCATGTTAATGCTATAAAATTTAACATTAATGTCTGCGTCCTAACTCGCACATATCTCTACTTTACTGGAAGAGTCTGGTTTGGGACACAGCCCAACTTAACTAATGCATCAGACAGAAGAATTTAAAGCAGAGAAACATTGCCAGGTCTGTACAAAGACTCACCCGCGATAAAGCAAGCAGATGCGGATGGCATTACGTGGGTTGAGCGGGTGGGCAGGGTGCAACTAAGCCTGCAACACAACCATCTAGGGACATTATGTGCTGTGTTTGGTTTGTTTAGATGCCTTTGGTTTGTATTGTGTTCATACTTCAAATGAACCCCACCAGAATTCAATTAGAAGTGGACGGAGACCCACCTGCTCTGGTGGTCTTAGTCCGCTTGTTTGGTGCATGCTAGAGCTCAAAAGGCATTCCTTCTTACTCAAACAAACAGCACTAACAGATCAATCACAAGGGTTCCTATTATTCATATCAAAACTGACAAGTATGAACACAACCTAAAGCCCAATTTGAACAGGATTCGTTTAATATGGGGTCATTTTTACTGGAGGTCGTCAGGGATTTTAGTCCTGTCTGAATTTGCAGAAATTCCAGAATATTTTACCTTCTGTAACATGAGCCGTAATCAGGATGTGGCTAAATATTCCCTCCTATCCTCTGGAAAAGGAGTGTTTAGCCAGATTTCTCAGTGCTGAGATGGTGAGGTGTTTCATTGTTCATGGCAAGGACACCTCCGGTCATTCAATCTGTGGCAAACGTTCAAACCTACTGTGGACATTGCTCAAAACAGCGGCCATGTGCTTTCGCGGGCTGTATGGAAAATTACTTTCCTCTTCTAAACAGTATCTCATCAAAGCCACCTAAAAACCTTCTCTGGAGTGGCAGCAGGAGAAGGAAAAATAACATCTTACGTTTCAGTGGAATCAATGTGAAAAGACTGTATTCCAAGTCATTTTAGAACAAAGTGGTGAGATTCAAAAGCGCAAAGATCTCCAAGTGGAAAACTGCAAAAAAAAAAAAGGGATACAAGGTTTTTGATTGACAGTAATGACATGCTTTGTCTACTTTCCTTCAATCAGACTTAAATACAGATTTCTTTGTGTTTTCAGGCTGAACAAACCAGTCTCTTTACAGCACCGTTAAGAGCTCCAGCTCCATCTCCAGTTCCTGCAGTAGTAGTTAGAGATAAGAAACCTAAATCACAGCTCTGAGATTTGGCAGACCTGTGCTTAATACGTTCAGTTTTGTGTGGTTATAGAGCGGATGAGGGGACTATCAAGTGTCTCCCCATCCACCATAACCCCGATTTTAGCCTCCTAGACCCCCAACCCCCCACAATGCTCTTACAATTTCAGTCCCTGTGCAGCAAAGCCAGGGGAGAGAATAGTAAGTGCATGGATTAAGGCAGCTCAAACAGGACGACAGGAGCTTTTTGGCATTGGGTTGTAAGATAGACTCTTACGGATCATTTCTTCCCGAGTACGTAGGCTGAAGACCCATTTCTTTCAAGAACATTTAACTCATTAAAGGTTTAGTTTTATACTGAGTCTTGTTGGTCTCCAGTCTGAGATTTGTTTTTGGAAGCATCTAAGCTCGAGGAATCTCTGGATTCTAATCTCTACTAATTAACTAAGGATATCTTCTGAGTGAACATGAAGCACTTTAGTAAGTCGCTCTGGATAAAAGCGTCTGCCAAATGCTTTAAATGTAAATGAGTACGTGGAAAGCCTATGCAAGTTCAGTTTGACACACTATAGTACAAGAAAAACACCATTATTGACACGGTTTTCTAAGAACAATTAAGTTAAGTGAGTCTTGAGTGGCCCTATATTACAAACTCTGCCCTCTCGGGTTTCTTCAACAACGAAACTGAAATGTCAAAAAACCAGTTAGTCTAAAGCACACTGTTTTTCTTCTTCAACACCAGCCATTAAAATCAAACCTTTGCAATCTCTTTCTCATGGTAAATGCTGTACCTGGTGACATCCACCTTCAGGTCCCGTGATGATATTTTAGGATTGTTGGAGACTTCTTTACGCAGCCTCAGTCTGCTCCTGGCCTGAGCTACGACAGTCAGATCTGGCCACGTTGGTAGTTATTCCACTTTGATTTAGCAGACACTGGCTTATTGTTCTGAGATCATTATAAATCCCTTCCCAGACTCATCTGCATCATCACGTTTTGTTCTGAAGGCCTCAGAGAGCTGAACATGTTGATCCCACTCACTTCAACAATCAAAAGCAAACCAATGTCTGTGGTTTAAATAAGACTAAAAATCCTCTCTAACCATGTTCTAATGATTTGCAGCTGATGTGCAGCACCTAATTCTAACTTTACACATTTTAGGTAGTAACTAGAGAGTTCCTGCAGAAACTGGGTGACACTGGTGATGGTTGCAGAACAAGTCAATGGTAGAGAACATTCTAGAACAGTCTGCATGAGGTACAGAGCAGAGTGAATGGGAGAAAACATGCAAGTTTGCATTTTTGGTCATGAATTTGAATCCTTTGGGATAGTTTTGGCCACTTTAGGTCAGTTGTATGAAAACCAATCGCAGTTACCCAAAAGCTGCATACAAGCAGGGTAAATCCGGACGGACGAGTCAGAATTCAAATGGGAACAATGATGAAATCTCAAAAACTGCAGGAAGACTGCAGCCCAAAAAGCAGGTGGAACTAAAAGATAAAAAAAACCCTTAGAATGAGTGTGATTGCCTACTGCAATCACACTAATACATGTGTCGGAGTCCAAAACATCTCCCAATAGGGTTGCACTTCTACTAATTATATTTGACAAGTGATCTATTAACAAGTTTACTTTAAATCCAATCTAAATTTAAAACATCACTACATAAATTAGTATTTTGACCAGGATCTGAATCTAGTGAGAGCATGCTGAACACTTCAGTTCTAACAGAGTGTGCACAACCAACCGAGAAGCTAAAATACTTTTCTGTAAGGACCGCAAGTATTTTCAGAGCTGACCTCCAGCAGACACTTTTGCCAAGTCATCTCTGGAATATGCAAGAAATGATCCTTTCCTGCAAATCGGGGTTTTGCTGTCTTCATCACCAAGAGATCTGCTGCTTTGAATACAGCTGTTTTCACTAAAATAATAGATGCTGCACAGAAAACCTGAGAAACGCAGCCAATGGTGACAGTTATCGGAGACTCTGGACTCTAAACCGGCATGTCTGTGGTGTTTCTGAGACATTTTTTCTTCACAAAGGCAGTAAATTATGGGGTTGCTCCTCATTTCTGGAAAAAAAGAAAAAGTCTGCTAAATAAAGTAAGGCTGCCGTAGTGCAGATTCGCTATTTCAGGAAGCTAAAGACGTCTGAATGTTGAACATGGATATTAGGTTTTATCTGACATGACAGCTGCCTTGATGTTAAAAAGACCTTATATATCTGGCAAAACCCAGCAGCCACAGACTCTGGAAGAACACCCAAAAAGCACCGATTTCATTTTTACACATGAAGTTATTATGTGATTCTGTTAAGCACAGTCTAAACTCATGTTTTATCCTGACTTTACAAACAAATGAATTGAACAGTACCATTGGACAGGTTTTGCTGCCACCTGGTGGTTAAATATGGAAGTATAACTAACCAAATGCAATCACAATATCAACATAATGCAACTTATTTACAGTTAAAGCCCCAACAGCAAAAAAGCATGCAGTTTTAAACTCAATAAAACGATCTAATAAAAAATAAATAGAACATTTATTCATCTTTTTTTGAAAAACAGTAAACGTACAGTGGAAACATGGTGCAGTCCCTAATGTGCAATTTTCAAGTCATCTCTGTAGCAGCACGGCACATTTAAAAGGAACATATGGACCCTATTCTACTAATCAATCCCTCAGTGGACTGAAAGAACGCAACACAGTCACAACAAGCGCAGACAACTCTTACGAGGCTTCAGTCTGTCTTTACAGCTCTCAGAGCTTCAGACGCTGGGAGTCATGTTTACCTCAGGATGCTCTAAAGTGCAAGCTGACAGGCTCATCCAGCATGCTCAGTCTAGTAGTGTTTGAGTATTTATCATGGCCAGTTCCTCATCTTTCACCCACTGCTCCTCCACAGATGGGGAAATAGAACGGAAGCATGGAGCTGGATTGATGCGCGCTGGCCGGGGAGTCTCAGACCTTCTGGGTGGGTTGAATACCTTCTTGACGCTGGGAGAAGGGACCGTGTTCAGAGGATTAAGAGGTGGCGGGGAAGGCACGCGTGACAGGAAGTCTATACCTCGCTTTCTTTTCAAACTCTTGGGGTCTTTGGGTTCAGTGGATTGAAAGGTGGGTGCAGGGGTTCTCCTGGACACTGGTGTGAAAGCGGAGTAAACTCTTGCCTGCTGGGGTGTAACCTAGGAATAATGAGGAACATTCTATTATACAGTAAATCAGTATTTATCGCTGTTAAATCAGGTGAGCTGGTGATGGAATTGAACACATCCATACACTGAGGGCATCCTGGAACCAAGCTTGTTACTTCTATCTCTTCTAAACTCTTATTGCTGAGATAAATGGTTTCAAGCAAAGTGCTTCAATGCCCAAAACATCTGCACAGTGCTTTCTATGTATCAGTTAGGAAACATCTCGTATTTAAAACTGGACAAAACATCTTAGAAGGGTAAGTAAACAAATAAATGAACCCACATTGGTTCTGCTGTTTGGCTTCGGCATGGACGGCAAACCTAGTGTTCTTGGGGACTGTAGAGACTTGAAGGAACCAGATGGAATCAGGTTTGAGAGCCTCTCCTCTGCGACACTGAAGAAATTTTCATAGGTCTGTGGGGAACCCAAAAACAAAATGATGTGTGTGTATCAATCCAGAGGGTGTGGGTAAAGAACCGTCCATTTCAGGAAGGAACAATATTCCCAGATGAATAACAATACCATACCAAAAGCAAACAATACAGCGATTTTAAGACCTGTACCTTATCTATCCATCTTCTTCCAAAGAGGAGCTGCAGCTGTGGCTGAAGAAGCAAACTTAAACACCACCTAAAACATCTCCACATCTGCTCTCACCATTCTGTGGAGGGGCAACCAATTTGAAAACACTTTATAGGTGATGGTGTGGGTTTCCCTGCCACAGAATGGTAAGAGCAGATGTGTGGGTGTTAGGTCCTTCAGCCACAGAGGCAGCTCCTCTTTGGAAGGAGGTAGATAGATATGTTATGTGGTGTTTAAACCCCCTTGGAAATACCATTCTTTGTCCAGCTCAACATATTAAGTGCACTGTTTACCTGGACAAAGGTCTTCAGATGAGCAGCAGCTTCTTGCAAATGGACTTCTTTTGGGTTCACAGAGAATAAAGCTTGTTCTCCAGCATAAAGCCTGGGAACTGGCCCAGAGAGATCACGCAGCTGCAAGTTGCTTACAGCCAGCAGAGTTAATGGTTTCACCAGGTCCTCCAGAGCTAGCTGAATCAGACTGCTAAAGCTTCTCACGGCGATAAAGTCCAACTTGTCATCCACCAGATACAGTACCGGGGAAGCACCTGCAGACAGGAGTATGTTCATGAAAATAGGACACTGCAGCATTAATTGATCCATAAACTCACTCGTCAGAATCCCTGCAAAATAATAAAACAAACCTTGTCTGTCCAAGATAGAGACGATATATCCTACAACGTCAACCAATCCACATGGAGAACTGAATGCAGGGTTCTGAAGATCCCTGAAGCTTGTTAACTTTCTGGCAGGAAAATTTAACCTTAACCTCTTTGGACACACCTGTTTCAGAGGAAATAAAAGAACACACATAGTTCAACTTCTAACAGCTGCTGAAATGTGATCAATAACATGTTTACAAGCAAAAAGTCGAGCCCAGAGGAGCTGTGTTAAAGACTGGGCACTTCAGTGTCCTGCCAGTTCAGGGAATCAAACCGGCAGCCTTCCAGTCACAGGGTTTGCCAACCACAAGCTATAGCTGTGTCCAGTACAGCCTTGTAATTGTAATATGAAACCCCAAAATGTGTGTAAGCATCTGCACTTTATTCAAGAGTGAACTTTTTTTTCTCCTTCCTTAATTTTCTAATGCTATCAACTCCCTTAATGAGCAGCTATTTTTGCCCGCTGTGCCTTTTCCAAGTTGTGTTCCTGTTTAGATATACCCTGAGTAAGGAAAATGAGAGGGAGAAAGGTGTCTGTTATTCCCACTCCAGGCTGGAATGCTGTTACTGCACTATGGAACTTAAGTGAGGCTGCACAAGACCTCTCACTCAGAACTGTGTAAAAATGGCTGTTTATATGAACCCTAAAAATCCACTGATAATCCGACTAACAGAATACGTCTGTGTATACACGTCGGAATAGTCTGATCAAGGCCATTCCGATTCCAATTTCTATCCAATTGAACGAGGCGTGGAATCCTTTAAATAATCCAATAAACAGAAGAATAATAGCCATGTAAGCACCTGTATCTGATTTTATTCCCAATCGGAAAGTTGAGAAACATTCTACGAATGTGCTTTTGTGTCAGATCTGCAGAAGAGACAAGGTTCATGCTGTGAACTTCAAATTTAAACTTTAAATTGTTAGCAGAGTGGACGGCCGTGA